>CAXKWD010000004.1:20579811-21159090 GCA_964059195.1 Ectobius pallidus | reverse complement strand
ATATAAATATTTGTATAAAAATAAATAAATATATATAAATATACATATATATATAAATAAAAAATATATTTAAATATATATATATAAATAAATATATATTTATATGTATTTATTATATAACTTATATATATAAATATATTTATATATTTAGATATATTTATTTATATATATATTATTTATATTTTTTTTATTTATATTTATATATATATATATTTTTATATTTATATATATTTATATATATATATATGTAATATTTATTTATATATATTTATTTATATATTTATATATTATTTATTTTATATTTTTATATTTATTTATTTATTTATTTATATATAGTTATTTTTAAATATTTATATATATTTTTATATATATTTTTTATATATTTATTTTCAAACATATATTTATATATATATTTATTTATATTTATTTATATATATATTTATATAGATTTATTTATTTATATTTATATATACGTTTATTTAAATATTTATATATATAAATAAATATATATAAAATATATGTATAAAAATAAATAAATATATATATTTATATTTATATATATATTATATTTATTTATATATAAATTTATAAATAAATATATATATATATATTATATAATATATATATATATATAGATTATATATATATATATTTATATATATATTTATTTTTATACATATATTTATATATATTTATTTATATATATAAATAAATGTATATATAAATATATATAAATAAATCTATATATAAATATATATAAATACATTTCGAAAAATGCGCCCAGAATTCCGAGAAGGCTAACCCCTTTGAAAATTTCGAGAAATGCGCCCAGAATTCCGATAAGGATAACCCCTTTGAAAATTTCGAAAAATGCGCCCAGAATTCCGAGAAGGCTAACCCCTTTGAAAATTTCGAAAAATGCGCCCAGAATTCCGAGAAGACTAACCCCTTTGAAAATTTCGAAAAATGCGCACAGAATTCCGAGAAGGCAAACCCCTTTGAAAATTTCGAAAAATGCGCCCAGAATTCCGAGAAGGCTAACCCCTTTGAAAATTTCGGAAAATGCGCCCAGAATTCCGAGAAGGCTAACCCCTTTGAAAATTTCTAAAAATGCGCCCAGAATTCCGAGAAGGCTAACCCCTTTGAAAATTTCGAAAAATGCGCCCAGAATACCGAGAAGGCTAACCCCTTTGAAAATTTTGAAAAATGCGCCCAGAATTCCGAGAAGGCTAACCCCTTTGAAAATTTCGAAAAATGCGCCCAGAATTCCGAGAAGCCTAACCCCTTTGAATATTTCGAAAAATGCGCCCAGAATTCCGAGAAGGCTAACCCCTTTGAATATTTCGAAAAATGCGCCCAGAATTCCGAGAAGGCTAACACCTTTGAAAATTTCGAAAAATGCGCCCAGAATTCCGAGAAGGCTAACCCCTTTGAAAATTTCGAAACATGCGCCCAGAATTCCGAGAAGACTAACCCCTTTGAAAATTTCGAAAAATGTGCCCAGAATTTCGAGAAGGCTAACCCCTTTGAAAATTTCGAAAAATGCGCCCATAATCCCTTTGAAAATTTCGAAAAATGCGCCGAGAATTCCGAGAAGGCTAACCCCTTTGAAAATTTCGAAAAATGCACCCAGAATTCCGAGAAGGCTAACCCCTTTGAAAATTTCGAAAAATGCGCTCAGAATTCCGAGAAGGCTAACCCCTTTGAAAATTTCGAAAAATGCGCCCAGAATTCCGACAAGGCTAACCCCTTTGAAAATTTCGAAAAATGCGCCCAGAATTCCGAGAAGCCTAACCCCTTTGAATATTTCGAAAAATGCGCCCAGAATTCCGAGAAGCCTAACCCCTTTGAATATTTCGAAAAATGCGCCCAGAATTCCGAGAAGACTAACCCCTTTGAAAATTTCGAAAAATGCGCCCAGAATTCCGAGAACTCTAACCCCTTTGAAAATTTCGAAAAATGCGCCCAGAATTCCGAGAAGGCTAACCCCTTTGAAAATTTCGAAAAATGCGCCCAGAATTCAGAGAAGGCAACCCCCTTTGAAAATTTCGAAAAATGCGCCCAGAATTCCGAGAAAGCTAACCCCTTTGAATATTTCGAAAAATGCGCCCAGAATTCCGAGAAGGCTAACCCCTTTGAATATTTCGAAAAATGCGCCCAAAATTCCGAGAAGGCTAACCCCTTTGAAAATTTCGAAAAATGCGCCCAGAATTCCGAGAAGCCTAACCCCTTTGAATATTTCGAAAAATGCGCCCAGAATTCCGAGAAGACTAACCCCTTTGAAAATTTCGAAAAATGCGCCCAGAATTCCGAGAACTCTAACCCCTTTGAAAATTTCGAGAAATGCGCCCAGAATTCCGAGAAGGCTAACCCCTTTGAAAATTTCGAAAAATGCGCCCAGAATTCCGAGAAGGCTAACCCCTTTGAAAATTTCGAAAAATGCGCCCAGAATTCCGGGAAGGATAACCTCTTTGAAAATTTCGAAAATGCGCCCAGAATTCCGAGAAGGCTAACCCCTTTGAATATTTCGAAAAATGCGCCCAGAATTCCGAGAAGGCTAACCCCTTTGAAAATTTTGATAAATGCGCCCAGAATTCCGAAAAGGCTAACCCCTTTGAAAATTTCGAAAAATGCGCCCAGAATTCCGAGAAGGCTAACCCCTTTGAATATTTCGAAAAATGCGCCCAGAATTCCGAGAAGGCTAACCCCTATGAATATTTCGAAAAATGCGCCCAGAATTCCGAGAAGGCTAACCCCTCTGAAAATTTCGAAAAATGCGCCCAGAATTCCGAGAAGACTAACCCCTTTGAAAATTTCGAAAAATGCGCACAGAATTCCGAGAAGGCAAACCCCTTTTAAAATTTCGAAAAATGCGCCCAGAATTCCGAGAAGGCTAACCCCTTTGAAAATTTCGGAAAATTCGCCCAGAATTCCGAGAAGCCTAACCCCTTTGAAAATTTCTAAAAATGCGCCCAGAATTCCGAGAAGGCTAACCCCTTTGAAAATTTCGAAAAATGCGCCCAGAATTCCGAGAAGGCTAACCCCTTTGAAAATTTCGAAAAATGCGCCCAGAATTCCGAGAAGGCTAACCCCTTTGAAAATTTCGAAAAATGCGCCCAGAATTCCGAGAAGGCTAACCCCTTTGAAAATTTCGAAAAATGCGCCCAGAATTCCGAGAAGACTAACCCCTTTGAAAATTTCAAAAAATGCGCCCAGAATTCCGAGAAGGCTAACCCCTTTGAAAATTTCTAAAAATGCGCCCAGAATTCGGAGAAGGCTAACCCCTTTGAAAATTTCGAAAAATGCGCCCAGAATTCCGAGAAGGCTAACCCCTTTGAAAATTTCGAAAAATGCGCCCAGAATTCCGAGAAGGCTAACCCCTTTGAAAATTTCGGAAAATGCGCCCAGAATTCCGAGAAGCCTAACCCCTTTGAAAATTTCTAAAAATGCGCTCAGAATTCCGAGAAGGCTAACCCCTTTGAATATTTCGAAAAATGCGGACAGAATTCCGAGAAGGCTAACCCCTTTGAAAATTTTGAAAAATGCGCCCAGAATTCCGAAAAGGCTAACCCCTTTGAAAATTTCGAAAAAAAAGCCCAGAATTCCGAGAAGGCTAACCCCTTTGAATATTTGGAAAAATGCGCCCAGAATTCCGAGAAGGCTAACCCCTTTGAATATTTCGAAAAATGCGCCCAGAATTCCGAGAAGGCTAACCCCTTTGAAAATTTCGAAAAATGCGCCCAGAATTCCGAGAAGGCTAACCCCTTTGAAAATTTCGAAAAATGCGCCCAGAATTCCAAGAAGACTAACCACCTTTGAAAATTTCGAAAAATGCGCCCAGAATTCCGAGAAGGATAACCTCTTTGAAAATTTCGAAAAATGCGCCCAGAATTCCGAGAAGGCTAACCCCTTTGAAAATTTCGAAAAATGCGCACAGAATTCCGAGAAGGCAAACCCCTTTGAAAATTTCGAAAAATGCGCCCAGAATTCCGAGAAGGCTAACCACTTTGAAAATTTC
Organism: Ectobius pallidus; assembly: GCA_964059195.1. Lineage (NCBI taxonomy): Eukaryota > Metazoa > Arthropoda > Insecta > Blattodea > Ectobiidae > Ectobius > Ectobius pallidus. Next base: position 21,155,072 of record CAXKWD010000004.1, on the reverse strand, counting down.
GAAAAATGCGCCTAGAATTCCGAGAAGGCTAACCCTATTGAAACTTTCGAAAAATGCGCCCAGAATTCCGAAAAGGCTAACCCCTTTGAAAATTTCGAAAAATGCGCCCAGAATTCCGAGAAGGCTAACCCCTTTGAAAATTTCGAAAAATGCGCCCAGAATTCCGTGAAGGATAACCTCTTTGAAAATTTCGAAAAATGCGCCCAGTATTCCGAGAAGGCTAAACCCTTTGAAAATTTCGAAAAATGCGCCCAGAATTCCGAGAAGACTAACCCCTTTGAAAATGTCGAAAAATGCGCCCAGAATTCTGAGAAGGCTAACTCCTTTGAAAATTTCGAAAAATGCGCCCAGAATTCCGAGAAGGCTAACCCCTTTGAAAATTTCTAAAAATGCGCCCAGAATTCCGAGAAGGCTTACCCCTTTGAAAATTTCGAAAAATGCGCCCAGAATTCCGAGAAGGCGAACCCCTTTGAAAATTTCGAAAAATGCGCTTAGAATTCCGAGAAGGCTAACCCCTTTGAAAATTTCCAAAAATGCGCCCAGAATTCCAAGAAGCCTAACCCCTTTGAATATTTCGAAAAATGCGCCCAGAATTCCGAGAAGGCTAACCCCTTTGAAAAATTTGATAAATGCGCCCAGAATTCCGAAAAGGCTAACCCCTTTGAAAATTTCGAAAAATGCGCCCAGAATTCCGAGAAGGCTAACCCCTTTGAATATTTCGAAAAATGCGCCCAGAATTCCGAGAAGGCTAACCCCTTTGAATATTTCGAAAAATGCGCCCAGAATTCCGAGAAGGCTAACCCCTTTGAAAATTTCGAAAAATGCGCCCAGAATTCCGAGAAGGCTAACCCCTTTGAAAATTTCGAAAAATGCGCCCAGAATTCCGAGAAGACTAACCCCTTTGAAAATTTCGAAAAATGCGCACAGAATTCCGAGAAGGCAAACCCCTTTTAAAATTTCGAAAAATGCGCCCAGAATTCCGAGAAGGCTAACCCCTTTGAAAATTTCGGAAAAAACGCCCAGAATTCCGAGAAGCCTAACCCCTTTGAAAATTTCTAAAAATGCGCCCAGAATTCCGAGAAGGCTAACCCCTTTGAAAATTTCGAAAAATGCGCCCAGAATTCCGAGAAGGCTAACCCCTTTGAAAATTTCGAAAAATGCGCCCAGAATTCCGAGAAGGCTAACCCCTTTGAAAATTTCGAAAAATGCGCCCAGAATTCCGAGAAGGCTAACCCCTTTGAAAATTTCGAAAAATGCGCCCAGAATTCCGAGAAGACTAACCCCTTTGAAAATTTCAAAAAATGCGCCCAGAATTCCGAGAAGGCTAACCCCTTTGAAAATTTCTAAAAATGCGCCCAGAATTCGGAGAAGGCTAACCCCTTGGAAAATTTCGAAAAATGCGCCCAGAATTCCGAGAAGGCTAACCCCTTTGAAAATTTCGAAAAATGCGCCCAGAATTCCGAGAAGGCTAACCCCTTTGAATATTTCGAAAAATGCGGACAGAATTCCGAGAAGGCTAACCCCTTTGAAAATTTTGAAAAATGCGCCCAGAATTCCGAAAAGGCTAACCCCTTTGAAAATTTCGAAAAAAAAAGCCCAGAATTCCGAGAAGGCTAACCCCTTTGAATATTTCTAAAAATGCGCCCAGAATTCCGAGAAGGCTAACCCCTTTGAAAATTTCGAAAAATGCGCCCAGAATTCCGAGAAGGCTAACCCCTTTGAAAATTTCGAAATATGCGCCCAGAATTCCAAGAAGACTAACCACCTTTGAAAATTTCGAAAAATGCGCCCAGAATTCCGAGAAGGCTAACCCCTTTGAAAATTTCGAAAAATGCGCCCAGAATTCCGAGAAGGCTAACCCCTTTGAAAATTTCGAAAAATGCGCCCAGAATTCCGAGAAGGCTAACCCCTCTGAAAATTTCTAAAAATGCGCCCAGAATTCCGAGAAGGCTAACCCCTTTGAAAATTTCGAAAAATGCGCCCAGAATTCCGAGAAGGCTAACCCCTTTGAAAAATTTGAAAAATGCGCCCAAAATTCCGAGAAGGCTAACACCTTTGAAAATGCGCCCAGAATTCCGAGAAGGCTAACCCCTTTGAAAATTTCGAAAATTGCGCCCAGAATTCCGAGAAGGCTAACCCCTCTGAAAATTTCGAAAAATGCGCCCAGAATTCCGAGAAGGCTAACCCCTTTGAAAATTTCGAAAAATGCGCCCAGAATTCCGAGAAGGCTAACCCCTTTGAAAATTTCGAAAAATGCGCCCAGAATTCCGAGAAAGCTAACCCCTTTGAATATTTCGAAAAATGCGCCCAGAATTCCGAGAAGGCTAACCCCTTTGAAAATTTCGAAAAATGCGCCCAGAATTCCCAGAAGGCTAACCCCTTTGAATATTTCGAAAAATGCGCCCAGAATTCCGAGAAAGCTAACCCCTTTGAATATTTCGAAAAATGCGCCCAGAATTCCGAGAAGGCTAACCCCTTTGAAAATTTCGAAAAATGCGCCCAGAATTCCGAGAAGGCTAACCCCTTTGAAAATTTCGAAAATGCGACCAGAATTCCGAGAAGGCTAACCCTTTTGAAAATTTCGAAAAATGCGCCCAGAATTCCGAGAAGGATAACCTCTTTGAAAATTTCGAAAAATGCGCCCAGAATTCCGAGAAGGCTAACCCCTTTGAAAATTTCGAAAAATGCGCACAGAATTCCGAGAAGGCAAACCCCTTTGAAAATTTCGAAAAATGCGCCCAGAATTCCGAGAAGGCTAACCACTTTGAAAATTTCGAAAAATGCGCCTAGAATTCCGAGAAGGCTAACCCTATTGAAACTTTCGAAAAATGCGCCCAGAATTCCGAAAAGGCTAACCCCTTTGAAAATTTCGAAAAATGCGCCCAGAATTCCGAGAAGGCTAACCCCTTTGAAAATTTCGAAAAATGCGCCCAGAATTCCGTGAAGGATAACCTCTTTGAAAATTTCGAAAAATGCGCCCAGTATTCCGAGAAGGCTAACCCCTTTGAAAATTTCGAAAAATGCGCCCAGAATTCCGAGAAGACTAACCCCTTTGAAAATGTCGAAAAATGCGCACAGAATTCTGAGAAGGCTAACTCCTTTGAAAATTTCGAAAAATGCGCCCAGAATTCCGAGAAGGCTAACCCCTTTGAAAATTTCTAAAAACGCGCCCAGAATTCCGAGAAGGCTTACCCCTTTGAAAATTTCGAAAAATGCGCTCAGAATTCCGAGAAGGCGAACCCCTTTGCAAATTTCGAAAAATGCGCTTAGAATTCCGAGAAGGCTAACCCCTTTGAAAATTTCCAAAAATGCGCCCAGAATTCCAAGAAGCCTAACCCCTTTGGATATTTCGAAAAATGCGCCCATAATTCCGAGAAGGCTAACCCCTTTGAAAATTTCTAAAAATGCGCCCAGAATTCCGAGAAGGCTAACCCCTTTGAAAATTTCGAAAAATGCGCCCAGAATTCCGAGAAGGCTAACCCCTTTGAAAATTTCGAAAAATGCGCCCAGAATTCCGTGAAGGATAACCTCTTTGAAAATTTCGAAAAATGCGCCCAGTATTCCGAGAAGGCTAACCCCTTTGAAAATTTCGAAAAATGCGCCCAGAATTCCGAGAAGACTAACCAATTTGAAAATTTCGTAAAATGCGCCCAGAATTCTGAGAAGCCTAACCCCTTTGAATATTTCGAAAAATGCTCCCAGAATTCCGAGAAGGCTAACCCCTTTGAAAATTTCGAAAAATGCGCCCAGAATTCCGAGAAGGCTAACCCCTTTGAAAATTTCGAAAAATGCGCCCAGAATTCCGAGAAGGCTAACCCCTTTGAAAATTTCGAAAAATGCGCCCAAAATTCCGAGAAGACTAACCCCTTTGAAAATTTCGAAAAATGCGCCCAGAATTCCGAGAAGGCTAACCCCTTTGAAAATTTCGAAAAATGCGCCCAGAATTCCGAGAAGGCTAACCCCTTTGAAAATTTCGAAAAATGCGCCCAGAATTCCGAGAAGACTAACCACCTTTGAAAATTTCGAAAAATGCGCCCAGAATTCCGAGAAGGCGAACCCCTTTGAAAATTTCGAAAAATGCGCTTAGAATTCCGAGAAGGCTAACCCCTTTGAAAATTTCTAAAAATGCGCCCAGAATTCCGAGAAGGCTAACCCCTTTGAAAATTTCGAAAAATGCGCCCAGAATTCCGAGAAGGCTAACCCCTTTGAAAATTTCGAAAAATGCGCCCAGAATTCCGAGAAGGCTAACCCCTTTGAAAATTTCGAAAAATGCGCCCAAAATTCCGAGAAGACTAACCCCTTTGAAAATTTCGAAAAATGCGCCCAGAATTCCGAGAAGGCTAACCCCTTTGAAAATTTCGAAAAATGCGCCCAGAATTCCGAGAAGGCTAACCCCTTTGAAAATTTCGAAAAATGCGCCCAGAATTCCGAGAAGACTAACCACCTTTGAAAATTTCGAAAAATGCGCCCAGAATTCCGAGAAGGCTAACCCCTCTGAAAATTTCTAAAAATGCGCCCAGAATTCCGAGAAGGCTAACCCCTTTGAAAATTTCGAAAAATGCGCCCAGAATTCCGAGAAGGCTAACCCCTTTGAAAAATTTGAAAAATGCGCCCAAAATTCCGAGAAGCCTAACACCTTTGAAAATGCGCCCAGAATTCCGAGAAGGCTAACCCCTTTGAAAATTTCGAAAAATGCGCCCAGAATTCCGAGAAGGCTAACCCCTCTGAAAATTTCGAAAAATGCGCCCAGAATTCCGAGAAGGCTAACCCCTTTGAAAATTTCGAAAAATGCGCCCAGAATTCCGAGAAGGCTAACCCATTTGAAAATTTCGAAAAATGCGCCCAGAATTCCGAGAAAGCTAACCCCTTTGAATATTTCGAAAAATGCGCCCAGAATTCCGAGAAGGCTAACCCCTTTGAAAATTTCGAAAAATGCGCCCAGAATTCCCAGAAGGCTAACCCCTTTGAATATTTCGAAAAATGCGCCCAGAATTCCGAGAAAGCTAACCCCTTTGAATATTTCGAAAAATGCGCCCAGAATTCCGAGAAGGCTAACCCCTTTGAAAATTTCGAAAAATGCGCCCAGAATTCCGAGAAGGCTAACCCCTTTGAAAATTTCGAAAAATGCGACCAGAATTCCGAGAAGGCTAACCCTTTTGAAAATTTCGAAAAATGCGCCCAGAATTCCGAGAAGGATAACCTCTTTGAAAATTTCGAAAAATGCGCCCAGAATTCCGAGAAGGCTAACCCCTTTGAAAATTTCGAAAAATGCGCACAGAATTCCGAGAAGGCAAACCCCTTTGAAAATTTCGAAAAATGCGCCCAGAATTCCGAGAAGGCTAACCCCTTTGAAAATTTCGAAAAATGCGCCTAGAATTCCGAGAAGGCTAACCCTATTGAAACTTTCGAAAAATGCGCCCAGAATTCCGAAAAGGCTAACCCCTTTGAAAATTTCGAAAAATGCGCCCAGAATTCCGAGAAGGCTAACCCCTTTGAAAATTTCGAAAAATGCGCCCAGAATTCCGAGAAGGCTAACCCCTTTGAAAATTTCTAAAAATGCGCCCAGAATTCCGAGAAGGCTTACCCCTTTGAAAATTTCGAAAAATGCGCCCAGAATTCCGAGAAGGCGAACCCCTTTGAAAATTTCGAAAAATGCGCTTAGAATTCCGAGAAGGCTAACCCCTTTGAAAATTTCCAAAAATGCGCCCAGAATTCCAAGAAGCCTAACCCCTTTGAATATTTCGAAAAATGCGCCCATAATTCCGAGAAGGCTAACCCCTTTGAAAATTTCTAAAAATGCGCCCAGAATTCCGAGAAGGCTAACCCCTTTGAAAATTTCGAAAAATGCGCCCAGAATTCCGAGAAGGCTAACCCCTTTGAAAATTTCGAAAAATGCGCCCAGAATTCCGTGAAGGATAACCTCTTTGAAAATTTCGAAAAATGCGCCCAGTATTCCGAGAAGGCTAACCCCTTTGAAAATTTCGAAAAATGCGCCCAGAATTCCGAGAAGACTAACCAATTTGAAAATTTCGTAAAATGCGCCCAGAATTCTGAGAAGCCTAACCCCTTTGAATATTTCGAAAAATGCTCCCAGAATTCCGAGAAGGCTAACCCCTTTGAAAATTTCTAAAAATGCGCCCAGAATTCCGAGAAGGCTAACCCCTTTGAAAATTTCGAAAAATGCGCCCAGAATTCCGAGAAGGCTAACCCCTTTGAAAATTTCGAAAAATGCGCCCAGAATTCCGAGAAGGCTAACCCCTTTGAAAATTTCGAAAAATGCGCCCAAAATTCCGAGAAGACTAACCCCTTTGAAAATTTCGAAAAATGCGCCCAGAATTCCGAGAAGGCTAACCCCTTTGAAAATTTCGAAAAATGCGCCCAGAATTCCGAGAAGGCTAACCCCTTTGAAAATTTCGAAAAATGCGCCCAGAATTCCGAGAAGACTAACCACCTTTGAAAATTTCGAAAAATGCGCCCAGAATTCCGAGAAGGCTAACCCCTTTGAAAATTTCGAAAAATGCGCCCAGAATTCCGAGAAGGCTAACCCCTTTGAAAATTTCGAAAAATGCGCCCAGAATTCCGAGAAGGCTAACCCCTTTGAAAATTTTGAAAAATGCGCCCAAAATTCCGAGAAGGCTAACACCTTTGAAAATGCGCCCAGAATTCCGAGAAGGCAAACCCCTTTGAAAATTTCGAAAAATGCGCCTAGAATTCCGAGAAGGCTAACCCTATTGAAACTTTCGAAAAATGCGCCCAGAATTCCGAGAAGGCTAACCCCTTTGAAAATTTCGAAAAATGCGCCCAGAATTCCGAGAAGGCTAACCCCTTTGAAAATTTCGAAAAATGCGCCCTGAATTCCGAGAAGGCTAACATCTTTGAAAATTTCGAAAAATGCGGCCAGAATTCCGAGAAGGCTAACCCCTTTGAATATTTCGAAAAATGCGACCAGAATTCCGAGAAGGCCTACCCCTTTGAAAATTTAGAAAAATGCGCCCAGAATTCCGAGAAGGCTAACCCCTTTGAAAATTTCGAAAAATGCGCCCAGAATTCCGAGAAGGCTAACCCCTTTGAAAATTTCGAAAAATGCGCCCAGAATTCCGAGAAGGATAACCTCTTTGACAATTTCGAAAAATGCGCCCAGAATTCCGAGAAGGCTAACCCCTTTGAAAATTTCGAAAAATGCGCCCGGAATTCCGAGAAGGCTAACCCCTCTGAAAATTTCTAAAAATGCGCCCAGAATTCCGAGAAGGCTAACCCCTTTGAAAATTTCGAAAAATGCGCCCAGAATTCCGAGAAGGCTAACCCCTTTGAAAAATTTGAAAAATGCGCCCAAAATTCCGAGAAGGCTAACACCTTTGAAAATGCGCCCAGAATTCCGAGAAGGCTAACCCCTTTGAAAATTTCGAAAAATGCGCCCAGAATTCCGAGAAGGCTAACCCCTCTGAAAATTTCGAAAAATGCGCCCAGAATTCCGAGAAGGCTAACCCCTTTGAAAATTTCGAAAAATGCGCCCAGAATTCCGAGAAGGCTAACCCCTTTGAAAATTTCGAAAAATGCGCCCAGAATTCCGAGAAGGCTAACCCCTTTGAAAATTTTGAAAAATGCGCCCAAAATTCCGAGAAGGCTAACACCTTTGAAAATGCGCCCAGAATTCCGAGAAGGCAAACCCCTTTGAAAATTTCGAAAAATGCGCCTAGAATTCCGAGAAGGCTAACCCTATTGAAACTTTCGAAAAATGCGCCCAGAATTCCGAGAAGGCTAACCCCTTTGAAAATTTCGAAAAATGCGCCCAGAATTCCGAGAAGGCTAACCCCTTTGAAAATTTCGAAAAATGCGCCCAGAATTCCGAGAAGGCTAACATCTTTGAAAATTTCGAAAAATGCGGCCAGAATTCCGAGAAGGCTAACCCCTTTGAATATTTCGAAAAATGCGACCAGAATTCCGAGAAGGCCTACCCCTTTGAAAATTTAGAAAAATGCGCCCAGAATTCCGAGAAGGCTAACCCCTTTGAAAATTTCGAAAAATGCGCCCAGAATTCCGAGAAGGCTAACCCCTTTGAAAATTTCGAAAAATGCGCCCAGAATTCCGAGAAGGATAACCTCTTTGACAATTTCGAAAAATGCGCCCAGAATTCCGAGAAAGCTAACCCCTTTGAAAATTTCGAAAAATGCGCCCAGAATTCCGAGAAGGCTAACCCCTCTGAAAATTTCTAAAAATGCGCCCAGAATTCCGAGAAGGCTAACCCCTTTGAAAATTTCGAAAAATGCGCCCAGAATTCCGAGAAGGCTAACCCCTTTGAAAAATTTGAAAAATGCGCCCAAAATTCCGAGAAGGCTAACACCTTTGAAAATGCGCCCAGAATTCCGAGAAGGCTAACCCCTTTGAAAATTTCGAAAAATGCGCCCAGAATTCCGAGAAGGCTAACCCCTCTGAAAATTTCGAAAAATGCGCCCAGAATTCCGAGAAGGCTAACCCTTTTGAAAATTTCGAAAAATGCGCCCAGAATTCCGAGAAGGATAACCTCTTTGAAAATTTCGAAAAATGCGCCCAGAATTCCGAGAAGGCTAACCCCTTTGAAAATTTCGAAAAATGCGCACAGAATTCCGAGAAGGCAAACCCCTTTGAAAATTTCGAAAAATGCGCCCAGAATTCCGAGAAGGCTAACCCCTTTGAAAATTTCGAAAAATGCGCCTAGAATTCCGAGAAGGCTAACCCTATTGAAACTTTCGAAAAATGCGCCCAGAATTCCGAGAAGGCTAACCCCTTTGAAAATTTCGAAAAATGCGCCCAGAATTCCGAGAAGGCTAACCCCTTTGAAAATTTCGAAAAATGCGCCCAGAATTCCGTGAAGGATAACCTCTTTGAAAATTTCGAAAAATGCGCCCAGTATTCCGAGAAGGCTAACCCCTTTGAAAATTTCGAAAAATGCGCCCAGAATTCCGAGAAGACTAACCCCTTTGAAAATTTCGAAAAATGCGCCCAGAATTCTGAGAAGGCTAACTCCTTTGAAAATTTCGAAAAATGCGCCCAGAATTCCGAGAAGGCTAACCCCTTTGAAAATTTCTAAAAATGCGCCCAGAATTCCGAGAAGGCTAACCCCATTGAAAATTTCGAAAAATGCGCCCAGAATTCCGAGAAGGCGAACCCCTTTGAAAATTTCGAAAAATGCGCTTAGAATTCCGAGAAGGCTAACCCCTTTGAAAATTTCCAAAAATGCGCCCAGAATTCCAAGAAGCCTAACCCCTTTGAATATTTCGAAAAATGCGCCCATAATTCCGAGAAGGCTAACCCCTTTGAAAATTTCTAAAAATGCGCCCAGAATTCCGAGAAGGCTAACCCCTTTGAAAATTTCGAAAAATGCGCCCAAAATTCCGCGAAGGCTAACCCCTTTGAAAATTTCGAAAAATGCGCCCAGAATTCCGTGAAGGATAACCTCTTTGAAAATTTCGAAAAATGCGCCCAGTATTCCGAGAAGGCTAACCCCTTTGAAAATTTCGAAAAATGCGCCCAGAATTCCGAGAAGACTAACTAATTTGAAAATTTCGAAAAATGCGCCCAGAATTCTGAGAAGGCTAACTCCTTTGAAAATTTCGAAAAATGCGCCCAGAATTCCGAGAAGGCTAACCCCTTTGAAAATTTCTAAAAATGCGCCCAGAATTCCGAGAAGGCGAACCCCTTTGAAAATTTCGAAAAATGCGCTTAGAATTCCGAGAAGGCTAACCCCTTTGAAAATTTCGAAAAATGGGCCCAGAATTCCGAGAAGCCTAACCCCTTTGAATATTTCGAAAAATGCGCCCAGAATTCCGAGAAGGCTAACCCCTTTGAAAATTTCTAAAAATGCGCCCAGAATTCCGAGAAGGCTAACCCCTTTGAAAATTTCGAAAAATGCGCCCAGAATTCCGAGAAGGCTAACCCCTTTGAAAATTTCGAAAAATGCGCCCAGAATTCCGAGAAGGCTAACCCCTTTGAAAATTTCGAAAAATGCGCCCAAAATTCCGAGAAGACTAACCCCTTTGAAAATTTCGAAAAATGCGCCCAGAATTCCGAGAAGGCTAACCCCTTTGAAAATTTCGAAAAATGCGCCCAGAATTCCGAGAAGGCTAACCCCTTTGAAAATTTCGAAAAATGCGCCCAGAATTCCGAGAAGACTAACCACCTTTGAAAATTTCGAAAAATGCGCCCAGAATTCCGAGAAGGCTAACCCCTTTGAAAATTTCGAAAAATGCGCCCAGAATCCCGAGAAGGCTAACCCCTTTGAAAATTTCGAAAAATGCGCCCAGAATTCCGAGAAGGCTAACCCCTTTGAAAATTTTGAAAAATGCGCCCAAAATTCCGAGAAGGCTAACACCTTTGAAAATGCGCCCAGAATTCCGAGAAGGCTAACCCCTTTGAAAATTTCGAAAAATGCGCCCAGAATTCCGAGAAGGCTAACATCTTTGAAAATTTCGAAAAATGCGGCCAGAATTCCGAGAAGGGTAACCCCTTTGAAAATTTCGAAAAATGCGCCCAGAATTCCGAGAAGACTAACCCCTTTGAAAATTTCAAAAAATGCGCCCAGAATTCCGACAAGGCTAACCCCTTTGAAAATTTCTAAAAATGCGCCCAGAATTCCGAGAAGGCTAACCCCTTTGAAAATTTCGAAAAATGCGCCCAGAATTCCGAGAAGGCTAACCCCTTTGAAAATTTTGAAAAATGCGCCAAGAATTCCGAGAAGGCTAACCCCTTTGAAAATTTTGAAAAATGCGCCCAGAATTCCGAAAAGGCTAACCCCTTTGAAAATTTCGAAAAATGCGCCCAGAATTCCGAGAAGGTTAACCCCTTTGAATATTTCGAAAAATGCGCCCAGAATTCGGAGAAGGCTAACCCCTTTGAATATTTCGAAAAATGCGCCCAGAATTCCGAGAAGGCTAACCCCTTTGAATATTTCGAAAAATGCGCCCAGAATTCCGAGAAGGCTAACCCCTTTGAAAATTTCTAAAAATGCGCCCAGAATTCCCAGAAGGCTAACCTCTTTGAATATTTCGAAAAATGCGCCCAGAATTCCGAGAAAGCTAACCCCTTTGAATATTTCGAAAAATGCGCCCAGAATTCCGAGAAGGCTAACCCCTTTGAAAATTTCGAAAAATGCGCCCAGAATTCCGAGAAGGCTAACCCCTTTGAAAATTTCGAAAAATGCGACCAGAATTCCGAGAAGGCTAACCCTTTTGAAAATTTCGAAAAATGCGCCCAGAATTCCGAGAAGGATAACCTCTTTGAAAATTTCGAAAAATGCGCCCAGAATTCCGAGAAGGCTAACCCCTTTGAAAATTTCGAAAAATGCGCACAGAATTCCGAGAAGGCAAACCCCTTTGAAAATTTCGAAAAATGCGCCCAGAATTCCGAGAAGGCTAACCCCTTTGAAAATTTCGAAAAATGCGCCTAGAATTCCGAGAAGGCTAACCCTATTGAAACTTTCGAAAAATGCGCCCAGAATTCCGAAAAGGCTAACCCCTTTGAAAATTTCGAAAAATGCGCCCAGAATTCCGAGAAGGCTAACCCCTTTGAAAATTTCGAAAAATGCGCCCAGAATTCCGAGAAGGCTAACCCCTTTGAAAATTTCTAAAAATGCGCCCAGAATTCCGAGAAGGCTTACCCCTTTGAAAATTTCGAAAAATGCGCCCAGAATTCCGAGAAGGCGAACCCCTTTGAAAATTTCGAAAAATGCGCTTAGAATTCCGAGAAGGCTAACCCCTTTGAAAATTTCCAAAAATGCGCCCAGAATTCCAAGAAGCCTAACCCCTTTGAATATTTCGAAAAATGCGCCCATAATTCCGAGAAGGCTAACCCCTTTGAAAATTTCTAAAAATGCGCCCAGAATTCCGAGAAGGCTAACCCCTTTGAAAATTTCGAAAAATGCGCCCAGAATTCCGAGAAGGCTAACCCCTTTGAAAATTTCGAAAAATGCGCCCAGAATTCCGTGAAGGATAACCTCTTTGAAAATTTCAAAAAATGCGCCCAGTATTCCGAGAAGGCTAACCCCTTTGAAAATTTCGAAAAATGCGCCCAGAATTCCGAGAAGACTAACCAATTTGAAAATTTCGTAAAATGCGCCCAGAATTCTGAGAAGCCTAACCCCTTTGAATATTTCGAAAAATGCTCCCAGAATTCCGAGAAGGCTAACCCCTTTGAAAATTTCTAAAAATGCGCCCAGAATTCCGAGAAGGCTAACCCCTTTGAAAATTTCGAAAAATGCGCCCAGAATTCCGAGAACGCTAACCCCTTTGAAAATTTCGAAAAATGCGCCCAGAATTCCGAGAAGGCTAACCCCTTTGAAAATTTCGAAAAATGCGCCCAAAATTCCGAGAAGACTAACCCCTTTGAAAATTTCGAAAAATGCGCCCAGAATTCCGAGAAGGCTAACCCCTTTGAAAATTTCGAAAAATGCGCCCAGAATTCCGAGAAGGCTAACCCCTTTGAAAATTTCGAAAAATGTGCCCAGAATTCCGAGAAGACTAACCACCTTTGAAAATTTCGAAAAATGCGCCCAGAATTCCGAGAAGGCTAACCCCTTTGAAAATTTCGAAAAATGCGCCCAGAATTCCGAGAAGGCTAACCCCTTTGAAAATTTCGAAAAATGCGCCCAGAATTCCGAGAAGGCTAACCCCTTTGAAAATTTTGAAAAATGCGCCCAAAATTCCGAGAAGGCTAACACCTTTGAAAATGCGCCCAGAATTCCGAGAAGGCAAACCCCTTTGAAAATTTCGAAAAATGCGCCTAGAATTCCGAGAAGGCTAACCCTATTGAAACTTTCGAAAAATGCGCCCAGAATTCCGAGAAGGCTAACCCCTTTGAAAATTTCGAAAAATGCGCCCAGAATTCCGAGAAGGCTAACCCCTTTGAAAATTTCGAAAAATGCGCCCAGAATTCCGAGAAGGCTAACATCTTTGAAAATTTCGAAAAATGCGGCCAGAATTCCGAGAAGGCTAACCCCTTTGAATATTTCGAAAAATGCGACCAGAATTCCGAGAAGGCCTACCCCTTTGAAAATTTAGAAAAATGCGCCCAGAATTCCGAGAAGGCTAACCCCTTTGAAAATTTCGAAAAATGCGCCCAGAATTCCGAGAAGGCTAACCCCTTTGAAAATTTCGAAAAATGCGCCCAGAATTCCGAGAAGGATAACCTCTTTGACAATTTCGAAAAATGCGCCCAGAATTCCGAGAAGGCTAACCCCTTTGAAAATTTCGAAAAATGCGCCCGGAATTCCGAGAAGGCTAACCCCTCTGAAAATTTCTAAAAATGCGCCCAGAATTCCGAGAAGGCTAACCCCTTTGAAAATTTCGAAAAATGCGCCCAGAATTCCGAGAAGGCTAACCCCTTTGAAAAATTTGAAAAATGCGCCCAAAATTCCGAGAAGGCTAACACCTTTGAAAATGCGCCCAGAATTCCGAGAAGGCTAACCCCTTTGAAAATTTCGAAAAATGCGCCCAGAATTCCGAGAAGGCTAACCCCTCTGAAAATTTCGAAAAATGCGCCCAGAATTCCGAGAAGGCTAACCCCTTTGAAAATTTCGAAAAATGCGCCCAGAATTCCGAGAAGGCTAACCCCTTTGAAAATTTCGAAAAATGCGCCCAGAATTCCGAGAAGGCTAACCCCTTTGAAAATTTTGAAAAATGCGCCCAAAATTCCGAGAAGGCTAACACCTTTGAAAATGCGCCCAGAATTCCGAGAAGGCAAACCCCTTTGAAAATTTCGAAAAATGCGCCTAGAATTCCGAGAAGGCTAACCCTATTGAAACTTTCGAAAAATGCGCCCAGAATTCCGAGAAGGCTAACCCCTTTGAAAATTTCGAAAAATGCGCCCAGAATTCCGAGAAGGCTAACCCCTTTGAAAATTTCGAAAAATGCGCCCAGAATTCCGAGAAGGCTAACATCTTTGAAAATTTCAAAAAATGCGGCCAGAATTCCGAGAAGGCTAACCCCTTTGAATATTTCGAAAAATGCGACCAGAATTCCGAGAAGGCCTACCCCTTTGAAAATTTAGAAAAATGCGCCCAGAATTCCGAGAAGGCTAACCCCTTTGAAAATTTCGAAAAATGCGCACAGAATTCCGAGAAGGCAAACCCCTTTGAAAATTTCGAAAAATGCGCCCAGAATTCCGAGAAGGCTAACCCCTCTGAAAATTTCTAAAAATGCGCCCAGAATTCCGAGAAGGCTAACCCCTTTGAAAATTTCGAAAAATGCGCCCAGAATTCCGAGAAGGCTAACCCCTTTGAAAAATTTGAAAAATGCGCCCAAAATTCCGAGAAGGCTAACACCTTTGAAAATGCGCCCAGAATTCCGAGAAGGCTAACCCCTTTGAAAATTTCGAAAAATGCGCCCAGAATTCCGAGAAGGCTAACCCCTCTGAAAATTTCGAAAAATGCGCCCAGAATTCCGAGAAGGCTAACCCTTTTGAAAATTTCGAAAAATGCGCCCAGAATTCCGAGAAGGATAACCTCTTTGAAAATTTCGAAAAATGCGCCCAGAATTCCGAGAAGGCTAACCCCTTTGAAAATTTCGAAAAATGCGCACAGAATTCCGAGAAGGCAAACCCCTTTGAAAATTTCGAAAAATGCGCCCAGAATTCCGAGAAGGCTAACCCCTTTGAAAATTTCGAAAAATGCGCCTAGAATTCCGAGAAGGCTAACCCTATTGAAACTTTCGAAAAATGCGCCCAGAATTCCGAGAAGGCTAACCCCTTTGAAAATTTCGAAAAATGCGCCCAGAATTCCGAGAAGGCTAACCCCTTTGAAAATTTCGAAAAATGCGCCCAGAATTCCGTGAAGGATAACCTCTTTGAAAATTTCGAAAAATGCGCCCAGTATTCCGAGAAGGCTAACCCCTTTGAAAATTTCGAAAAATGCGCCCAGAATTCCGAGAAGGCTAACCCCTTTGAAAATTTCTAAAAATGCGCCCAGAATTCCGAGAAGGCTAACCCCATTGAAAATTTCGAAAAATGCGCCCAGAATTCCGAGAAGGCGAACCCCTTTGAAAATTTCGAAAAATGCGCTTAGAATTCCGAGAAGGCTAACCCCTTTGAAAATTTCCAAAAATGCGCCCAGAATTCCAAGAAGCCTAACCCCTTTGAATATTTCGAAAAATGCGCCCATAATTCCGAGAAGGCTAACCCCTTTGAAAATTTCTAAAAATGCGCCCAGAATTCCGAGAAGGCTAACCCCTTTGAAAATTTCGAAAAATGCGCCCAAAATTCCGCGAAGGCTAACCCCTTTGAAAATTTCGAAAAATGCGCCCAGAATTCCGTGAAGGATAACCTCTTTGAAAATTTCGAAAAATGCGCCCAGTATTCCGAGAAGGCTAACCCCTTTGAAAAATTTCGAAAAATGCGCCCAGAATTCCGAGAAGACTAACCAATTTGAAAATTTCGAAAAATGCGCCCAGAATTCTGAGAAGGCTAACTCCTTTGAAAATTTCGAAAAATGCGCCCAGAATTCCGAGAAGGCTAACCCCTTTGAAAATTTCTAAAAATGCGCCCAGAATTCCGAGAAGGCGAACCCCTTTGAAAATTTCGAAAAATGCGCTTAGAATTCCGAGAAGGCTAACCCCTTTGAAAATTTCGAAAAATGGGCCCAGAATTCCGAGAAGCCTAACCCCTTTGAATATTTCGAAAAATGCGCCCAGAATTCCGAGAAGGCTAACCCCTTTGAAAATTTCTAAAAAGGCGCCCAGAATTCCGAGAAGGCTAACCCCTTTGAAAATTTCGAAAAATGCGCCCAGAATTCCGAGAAGGCTAACCCCTTTGAAAATTTCGAAAAATGCGCCCAGAATTCCGAGAAGGCTAACCCCTTTGAAAATTTCGAAAAATGCGCCCAAAATTCCGAGAAGACTAACCCCTTTGAAAATTTCGAAAAATGCGCCCAGAATTCCGAGAAGGCTAACCCCTTTGAAAATTTCGAAAAATGCGCCCAGAATTCCGAGAAGGCTAACCCCTTTGAAAATTTCGAAAAATGCGCCCAGAATTCCGAGAAGACTAACCACCTTTGAAAATTTCGAAAAATGCGCCCAGAATTCCGAGAAGGCTAACCCCTTTGAAAATTTCGAAAAATGCGCCCAGAATTCCGAGAAGGCTAACCCCTTTGAAAATTTTGAAAAATGCGCCCAAAATTCCGAGAAGGCTAACACCTTTGAAAATGCGCCCAGAATTCCGAGAAGGCTAACCCCTTTGAAAATTTCGAAAAATGCGCCCAGAATTCCGAGAAGGCTACCTAACATCTTTGAAAATTTCGAAAAATGCGGCCAGAATTCCGAGAAGGGTAACCCCTTTGAAAATTTCGAAAAATGCGCCCAGAATTCCGAGAAGACTAACCCCTTTGAAAATTTCAAAAAATGCGCCCAGAATTCCGACAAGGCTAACCCCTTTGAAAATTTCTAAAAATGCGCCCAGAATTCCGAGAAGGCTAACCCCTTTGAAAATTTCGAAAAATGCGCCCAGAATTCCGAGAAGGCTAACCCCTTTGAAAATTTTGAAAAATGCGCCAAGAATTCCGAGAAGGCTAACCCCTTTGAAAATTTTGAAAAATGCGCCCAGAATTCCGAAAAGGCTAACCCCTTTGAAAATTTCGAAAAATGCGCCCAGAATTCCGAGAAGGTTAACCCCTTTGAATATTTCGAAAAATGCGCCCAGAATTCGGAGAAGGCTAACCCCTTTGAATATTTCGAAAAATGCGCCCAGAATTCCGAGAAGGCTAACCCCTTTGAATATTTCGAAAAATGCGCCCAGAATTCCGAGAAGGCTAACCCCTTTGAAAATTTCGAAAAATGCGCCCAGAATTCCGAGAAGGCTAACCCTTTTGAAATTTTTTTGAAAAATGCGCCCAGAATTCCGAAAAGACTAACCACCTTTGAAAATTTGGAAAAATGCGCCCAGAATTCCGAGAAGGCTAACCCCTTTGAAAATTTCGAAAAATGCGCCCAGAATTCCGAGAAGGCTAACCCCTTTGAAAATTTCGAAAAATGCGCCCAGAATTCCGAGAAGGCTAACCCCTTTGAAAATTTCGAAAAATGCGCCCAGAATTCCGAGAAGGCTAACCCCTTTGAAAATTTCGAAAAATGCGCCCAGAATTCCGAGAAGGCTAACCCCTTTGAAAATTTCGAAAAATGCGCCCAGAATTCCGAGAAGGCTAACCCCTTTGGAAATTTTGAAAAATGCGCCCAAAATTCCGAGAAGGCCAACACCTTTGAAAATGCGCCCAGAATTCCGAGAAGGCAAACCCCTTTGAAAATTTCGAAAAATGCGCCTAGAATTCCGAGAAGGCTAACCGTATTGAAACTTTCGAAAAATGCGCCCAGAATTCCGAGAAGGCTAACCCCTTTGAAAATTTCGGAAAATGCGCCCAGAATTCCGAGAAGCCTAACCCCTTTGAAAATTTCGAAAAATGCGCCCAGAATTCCGAGAAGGCTAACCCCTTTGAAAATTTCGAAAAATGCGCCCAGAATTCCGAGAAGGCTAACCCCTTTGAAAATTTCGAAAAATGCGCCCAGAATTCCGAGAAGACTAACCCCTTTGAAAATTTCAAAAAATGCGCCCAGAATTCCGAGAAGGCTAACCCCTTTGAAAATTTCTAAAAATGCGCCCAGAATTCGGAAAAGGCTAACCCCTTTGAAAATTTCGAAAAATGCACCCAGAAATCCGAGAAGGCTAACCCCTTTGAAAATTTCGAAAAATGCGCCCAAAATTCCGAGAAGACTAACCCCTTTGAAAATTCCGAAAAATGCGCCCAGAATACCGAGAAGGCTAACCCCTTTGAAAATTTCGAAAAATGCGCCCAGAATTCCGAGAAGGCTAACCCCTTTGAAAATTTTGAAAAATGCGCCCAAAATTCCGAGAAGGCTAACACCTTTGAAAATGCGCCCAAAATTCCGAGAAGGCTAACACCTTTGAAAATGCGCCCAGAATTCCGAGAAGGCAAACCCCTTTGAAAATTTCGAAAAATGCGCTTAGAATTCCGAGAAGGCTAACCCTATTGAAACTTTCGAAAAATGCGCACAGAATTCCGAGAAGGCTAACCCCTTTGAAAATTTCGAAAAATGCGCCCAGAATTCCGAGAAGGCTAACCCCTTTGAAAATTTCGAAAAATGCGCCCAGAATTCCGAGAAGGCTAACATCTTTGAAAATTTCGAAAAATGCGGCCAGAATTCCGAGAAGGCTAACCCCTTTGAATATTTCGAAAAATGCGACCAGAATTCCGAGAAGGCCTACCCCTTTGAAAATTTCGAAAAATGCGCCCAGAATTCCGAGAAGGCTAACCCCTTTGAAAATTTCGAAAAATGCGCCCAGAATTCCGAGAAGGCTAACCCCTTTGAAAATTTCGAAAAATGCGCCCAGAATTCCGAGAAGGATAACCTCTTTGAAAATTTCGAAAAATGCGCCCAGAATTCCGAGAAGGGTAACCCCTTTGAAAATTTCGAAAAATGCGCCCAGAATTCCGAGAAGACTAACCCCTTTGAAAATTTCAAAAAATGCGCCCAGAATTCCGACAAGGCTAACCGCTTTGAAAATTTCTAAAAATGCGCCCAGAATTCCGAGAAGGCTAACCCCTTTGAAAATTTCGAAAAATGCGCTCAGAATTCCGGGAAGGCTAACCCCTTTGAAAATTTCGAAAAATGCTCCCAGAATTCCGAGAAGGCTAACCCCTTTGAAAATTTCGAAAAATGTGCCCAGAATTCCGAGAAGGCTAACCCCTTTGAATATTTCGAAAAATGCGCCCAGAATTCCGAGAAGGCTAACCCCTTTGAATATTTCGAAAAATGCGGACAGAATTCCGAGAAGGCTAACCCCTTTGAAAATTTTGAAAAATGCGCCCAGAATTCCGAAAAGGCTAACCCCTTTGAAAATTTCGAAAAATGCGCCCAGAATTCCGAGAAGGCTAACCCCTTTGAATATTTCGAAAAATGCGCCCAGAATTCCGAGAAGGCTAACCCCTTTGAATATTTCGAAAAATGCGCCCAGAGTTCCGAGAAGGCTAACCCCTTTGAAAATTTCGAAAAATGCGCCCAGAATTCCGAGAAGGCTAACCCCTTTGAAAATTTCGAAAAATGCGCCCAGAATTCCGAGAAGACTAACCCCCTTTGAAAATTTCGAAAAATGCGCCCAGAATTCCGAGAAGGCTAACCCCTTTGAAAATTTCGAAAATGCGCCCAGAATTCCGAGAAGGCTAACCCCCTTGAAAATTTCGAAAAATGCGCCCAGAATTCCGAGAAGGCTAACCCCTTTGAAAATTTCGAAAAATGCGCCCAGAATTCAGAGAAGGCTAACCCCTTTGAAAATTTCGAAAAATGCGCCCAGAATTCCGAGAAGGCTAACCCCTTTGAAAATTTCGATAAATGCGCCAAGAATTCCGAGAAGGCAAACCCCTTTGAAAATTTCGAAAAATGAGCCCAGAATGCCGAGAAGGCTAACCCCTTTGAAAATTTCGAAAAATGCGCCCAGAATTCCGAGAAGGCTAACCCCTTTGAAATTTTCGAAAAATGCTCCCAGTATTCCGAGAAGGCTAACCCCCAGGAAAATTTAGAAAAATGCGCCCAGAATTCCGAGAAGGCTAACCCCTTTGAAAATTTCGAAAAATGCCCTTAGATTTCCGAGAAGGCTAACCCCTTTGAAAATTTCGAAAAGTGCCCCCACATTTCCGAGAAGGCTATCCCCTTTGAAAATTTCGAAAAATGCGCCCAGAATTTCGAGAAGCCTAAACTCTTTGAAAATTTCGAAAAATGCGCCCAGAATTCCGAGAAGGCTAACCCCTTTGAAAATTTCGTTAAATGCGCCCAGAATTCCGAGAAGGCTAACCCCTTTGAAAATTTCGAAAAATGCGCCCAGAATTCCGAGAAGGCTAACCTCTTTGAAAATTTCGAAAAATGCGCCCACAATTCCGAGAAGGCTAACCCCTTTGAAAATTTCGAAAAATGCGCCCAGAATTCAGAGAACGCTAACCCCTTTGAAAATTTCGAAAAATGCGCCCAGAATTCCGAGAAGGCTAACCCCTGGAAAAATTCGAAAAATGCGCCCAGAGTTCCGAGAAGGCTAACCCCTTTCAAAATTCCGAAAAATGCGCCCAGAATTCCGAGAAGGTTAACCCGTTTGAAAATTTCGAAAAATGCGCCCAGAATTCCGAGAAGGCTAACCCCTTTGAAAATTTTGAAAAATGCGCCCAGAATTCCGAGAAGGCTAACCCCTTTGAAAATTTCGAAAAATGCGCCCAGAATTCCGAGAAGGCATACCCCTTTGAAAATTTCGAAAAATGCGCCCAGAATTCCGAGAAGGCTAACCCCTTTGAAAATTTCGAAAAATGCGCCCAGAATTCCGAGAAGGCTAACCCCTTTGAAAATTTCGAAAAATGCGCCCAGAATTCCGAGAAGACTAACCCCTTTGAAAATTTCAAAAAATGCGCCCAGAATTCCGAGAAGGCTAACCCCTTTGAAAATTTCTAAAAATGCGCCCAGAATTCGGAAAAGGCTAACCCCTTTGAAAATTTCGAAAAATGCACCCAGAAATCCGAGAAGGCTAACCCCTTTGAAAATTTCGAAAAATGCGCCCAAAATTCCGAGAAGACTAACCCCTTTGAAAATTCCGAAAAATGCGCCCAGAATACCGAGAAGGCTAACCCCTTTGAAAATTTCGAAAAATGCGCCCAGAATTCCGAGAAGGCTAACCCCTTTGAAAATTTTGAAAAATGCGCCCAAAATTCCGAGAAGGCTAACACCTTTGAAAATGCGCCCAAAATTCCGAGAAGGCTAACACCTTTGAAAATGCGCCCAGAATTCCGAGAAGGCAAACCCCTTTGAAAATTTCGAAAAATGCGCTTAGAATTCCGAGAAGGCTAACCCTATTGAAACTTTCGAAAAATGCGCACAGAATTCCGAGAAGGCTAACCCCTTTGAAAATTTCGAAAAATGCGCCCAGAATTCCGAGAAGGCTAACCCCTTTGAAAATTTCGAAAAATGCGCCCAGAATTCCGAGAAGGCTAACATCTTTGAAAATTTCGAAAAATGCGGCCAGAATTCCGAGAAGGCTAACCCCTTTGAATATTTCGAAAAATGCGACCAGAATTCCGAGAAGGCCTACCCCTTTGAAAATTTCGAAAAATGCGCCCAGAATTCCGAGAAGGCTAACCCCTTTGAAAATTTCGAAAAATGCGCCCAGAATTCCGAGAAGGCTAACCCCTTTGAAAATTTCGAAAAATGCGCCCAGAATTCCGAGAAGGATAACCTCTTTGAAAATTTCGAAAAATGCGCCCAGAATTCCGAGAAGGGTAACCCCTTTGAAAATTTCGAAAAATGCGCCCAGAATTCCGAGAAGACTAACCCCTTTGAAAATTTCAAAAAATGCGCCCAGAATTCCGACAAGGCTAACCGCTTTGAAAATTTCTAAAAATGCGCCCAGAATTCCGAGAAGGCTAACCCCTTTGAAAATTTCGAAAAATGCGCTCAGAATTCCGGGAAGGCTAACCCCTTTGAAAATTTCGAAAAATGCTCCCAGAATTCCGAGAAGGCTAACCCCTTTGAAAATTTCGAAAAATGTGCCCAGAATTCCGAGAAGGCTAACCCCTTTGAATATTTCGAAAAATGCGCCCAGAATTCCGAGAAGGCTAACCCCTTTGAATATTTCGAAAAATGCGGACAGAATTCCGAGAAGGCTAACCCCTTTGAAAATTTTGAAAAATGCGCCCAGAATTCCGAAAAGGCTAACCCCTTTGAAAATTTCGAAAAATGCGCCCAGAATTCCGAGAAGGCTAACCCCTTTGAATATTTCGAAAAATGCGCCCAGAATTCCGAGAAGGCTAACCCCTTTGAATATTTCGAAAAATGCGCCCAGAATTCCGAGAAGGCTAACCCCTTTGAAAATTTCGAAAAATGCGCCCAGAATTCCGAGAAGGCTAACCCCTTTGAAAATTTCGAAAAATGCGCCCAGAATTCCGAGAAGACTAACCCCCTTTGAAAATTTCGAAAAATGCGCCCAGAATTCCGAGAAGGCTAACCCCTTTGAAAATTTCGAAAATGCGCCCAGAATTCCGAGAAGGCTAACCCCCTTGAAAATTTCGAAAAATGCGCCCAGAATTCCGAGAAGGCTAACCCCTTTGAAAATTTCGAAAAATGCGCCCAGAATTCAGAGAAGGCTAACCCCTTTGAAAATTTCGAAAAATGCGCCCAGAATTCCGAGAAGGCTAACCCCTTTGAAAATTTCGATAAATGCGCCAAGAATTCCGAGAAGGCAAACCCCTTTGAAAATTTCGAAAAATGAGCCCAGAATGCCGAGAAGGCTAACCCCTTTGAAAATTTCGAAAAATGCGCCCAGAATTCCGAGAAGGCTAACCCCTTTGAAATTTTCGAAAAATGCTCCCAGTATTCCGAGAAGGCTAACCCCCAGGAAAATTTAGAAAAATGCGCCCAGAATTCCGAGAAGGCTAACCCCTTTGAAAATTTCGAAAAATGCCCTTAGATTTCCGAGAAGGCTAACCCCTTTGAAAATTTCGAAAAGTGCCCCCACATTTCCGAGAAGGCTATCCCCTTTGAAAATTTCGAAAAATGCGCCCAGAATTTCGAGAAGCCTAACCTCTGAAAATTTCGAAAAATGCGCCCAGAATTCCGAGAAGGCTAACCCCTTTGAAAATTTCGTTAAATGCGCCCAGAATTCCGAGAAGGCTAACCCCTTTGAAAATTTCGAAAAATGCGCCCAGAATTCCGAGAAGGCTAACCTCTTTGAAAATTTCGAAAAATGCGCCCACAATTCCGAGAAGGCTAACCCCTTTGAAAATTTCGAAAAATGCGCCCAGAATTCAGAGAACGCTAACCCCTTTGAAAATTTCGAAAAATGCGCCCAGAATTCCGAGAAGGCTAACCCCTGGAAAAATTCGAAAAATGCGCCCAGAGTTCCGAGAAGGCTAACCCCTTTCAAAATTCAGAAAAATGCGCCCAGAATTCCGAGAAGGTTAACCCGTTTGAAAATTTCGAAAAATGCGCCCAGAATTCCGAGAAGGCTAACCCCTTTGAAAATTTTGAAAAATGCGCCCAGAATTCCGAGAAGG
Organism: Ectobius pallidus; assembly: GCA_964059195.1. Taxonomy (NCBI): domain Eukaryota; kingdom Metazoa; phylum Arthropoda; class Insecta; order Blattodea; family Ectobiidae; genus Ectobius; species Ectobius pallidus. The sequence goes on along the minus strand of CAXKWD010000004.1, from coordinate 21,132,019 downwards.
CTAACCCCTTTGAAAATTTCGAAAAATGCGCCCAGAATTCCGAGAAGGCATACCCCTTTGAAAATTTCGAAAAATGCGCCCAGAATTCCGAGAAGGCTAACCCCTTTGAAAATTTCGAAAAATGCGCCCAGAATTCCGAGAAGGCTAACCCCTTTGAAAATTTCGAAAAATGCGCCCAGAATTCCGAGAAGGCTAACCCCTTTGAAAATTTCGAAAAATACGACCAGAATTCCGAGAAGGCTAAACCCTTTGAAAATTTCGAAAAGGCGCCCAGAATTACGAGAAGGCTAACCCCCTTGAAAATTTCGAAAAATGCGCCCAGAATTCCGAGAAGGCTAACCCCTTTGAACATTTCGAAAAATGCGCCCAGAATTCCGAGAGGCTAACCCCTTTGAAAATTTCGAAAAATGCACCCAGAATTCCGAGAAGGCTAACCCCTTTGAAAATTTCGAAAAATGCGCCCAGAATTCCGAGAAGGCTAACCCCTTTGAAAATTTTGATAAATGCGCCAAGAATTCCGAGAAGGCAAACCCCTTTGAAAATTTCGAAAAATGAGCCCAGAATGCCGAGAAGGCTAACCCCTTTGAAAATTTCGAAAAATGCGCCCAGAATTCCGAGAAGGCTAACCCCTTTGAAATTTTCGAAAAATGCTCCCAGTATTCCGAGAAGGCTAACCCCCAGGAAAATTTCGATAAATGCGCCCAGAATTCCGAGAAGGCTAACCCCTTTGAAAATTTTGATAAATGCGCCAATAATTCCGAGAAGGCAAACCCCTTTGAAAATTTCGAAAAATGAGCCCAGAATGCCGAGAAGGCTAACCCCTTTGAAAATTTCCAAAAATGCGCCCAGAATTCCGAGAAGGCTAACCCCTTTGAAATTTTCGAAAAATGCTCCCAGTATTCCGAGAAGGCTAACCCCCAGGAAAATTTCGATAAATGCGCCCAGAATTCCGAGAAGGCTAACCCCTTTGAAAATTTCGAAAAATGCCCTTAGATTTCCGAGAAGGCTAACCCCTTTGAAAATTTCGAAAAGTGCCCCCAGATTTCCGAGAAGGCTATCCCCTTTGAAAATTTCGAAAAATGCGCCCAGAATTCCGAGAAGGCTAACCTCTTTGAAAATTTCGAAAAATGAGCCCAGAATGCCGAGAAGGCTAACCCCTTTGAAAATTTCCAAAAATGCGCCCAGAATTCCGAGAAGGCTAACCCCTTTGAAAATTTCGAAAAGTGCCCCCAGATTTCCGAGAAGGCTATCCCCTTTGAAAATTTCGAAAAATGCGCCCAGAATTCCGAGAAGGCTAACCTCTTTGAAAATTTCGAAAAATGCGCCCAGAATTCCGAGAAGGCTAACCCCTTTGAAAATTTCGTTAAATGCGCCCAGAATTCCGAGAAGGCTAACCCCTTTGAAAATTTCGAAAAATGCGCCCAGAATTCCGAGAAGGCTAACCCCTTTGAAAATTTCGAAAAATGCGCCCAGAATTCCGAGAAGGCTAACCCCTTTGAAAATTTCGAAAAATGCGCCCAGAATTCCGAGAAGGCTAACCCCTTTGAAAATTTCGAAAAATGCGCCCAGAATTCCGAGAAGGCTAACCCCTTTGAAAATTTCGAAAAATGCGCCCAGGATTCCGAGAAGGCTAACCCCTTTGAAAATTTCGAAAAATACGCCCAGAATTCCGAGAAGGCTAACCCCTTTGAAAATTTCGAAAAATGCGCCCAGAATTACGAGAAGGCTAACCCCTTTGAAAATTTCGAAAAATGCGCCCAGAATTCCGAGAATGCTAACCCCTTTGAAAATTACGAAAAATGCGCCCAGAATTCCGAGAAGGCTAATCCCCTTGATAATTTCGAAAAATGCGCCCAGAATTCCGAGAAGGCTAACCCCTTTGAAAATTTCTAAAAATACGTCCAGAATTCCGAGAAGGCTAACCCCTTTGAAAATTTCGAAAAATGCGCCCAGAATTACAAGAAGGCTAACCCCTTTGAAAATTTCGAAAAATGCGCCCAGAATTCCGAGAAGGCTAACCCCTTTGAAAATTTCGAAAAATGCGCCCAGAATTTCGAGAAGGCTAACCCTCTTTGAAATTTTCGAAAAATGCGCCCAGAATTCCGAGAAGGCTAACCCCTATGAAAATTTCGAAAAATGCGCCCAGAATCCCGAAAAGGCTAACCCCTTTGAAAATTTCGAAAAATGCGCCCAGAATTCCGAGAAGGCTAACCTCTTTGAAAATTTCGAAAAATGCGCCCAGAATTCCGAGAAGGCTAACCCCTTTGAAAATTTCGAAAAATGCGCCCAGAATTCCGAGAAGGCTAACCCCTTTGAATATTTCGAAAAATGCGCCCAGAATTCAGAGAAGGCTAACCCCTTTGAAAATTTCGAAAAATGCGCCCAGAATTCCGAGAAGGCTAACCCCTGGAAAAATTCCGAAAATGCGCCCAGAGTTCCGAGAAGGCTAACCCCTTTCAAAATTCCGAAAAATGCGCCCAGAATTCCGAGAAGGCTAACCCGTTTGAAAATTTCGAAAAAAGCGCCCAGAATTCCGAGAAGGCTAACCCCTTTGAAAATTTTGAAAAATGCGCCCAGAATTCCGAGAAGGCTAACCCCTTTGAAAATTTCGAAAAATGCGCCCAGAATTCCGAGAAGGCTAACCCCTTTGAATATTTCGAAAAATGCGCCCAGAATTCAGAGAAGGCTAACCCCTTTGAAAATTTCGAAAAATGCGCCCAGAATTCCGAGAAGGCTAACCCCTTTGAAAATTTCGAAAAATGCGCCCAGAATTCCGAGAAGGCTAACCCCTTTGAAAATTTCGAAAAATGCGCCCAGAATTCCGAGAGGGCTAACCCCTTTGAAAATTTCGAAAAATGCGCCCAGAATTCCGAGAAGGCTAACCCATTTGAAAATTTCGAAAAATGCGCCCAGAATTCCGAGAAGGCTAACCCTTTGAAAATTTCGAAAAATGCGCCCAGAATCCCGAGAAAGCTAACCCCTTTGAAAATTTCGAAAAATGAGCCCAAAATTCCGAGAAGGCTAACCCCTTTGAAAATTTCGAAAAATGCGCCCAGATTTCCGAGAAGGCTAACCCCTTTGAAAATTTCGAAAAATGCGCCCAGAATTCCGAGAAGGCTAACACTCTGAAATTTTCGAAAAATGCGCCCAGAATTCCGAGAAGGCTAACCCCATTGAAAATTACGAAAAATGCGCCTAGCATTCCGAGAAGGCTAATCCCCTTGAAAATTTCGAAAAATGCGCCCAGAATTCCGAGAAGGCTATCCCCTTTGAACATTTCGAAAAATGCGCCCAGAATTCCGAGAAGTCTATCCCCTTTGAAAATTTCGAAAAATGAGCCCAGAATGCCGAGAAGGCTAACCCCTTTGAAAATTTCGAAAAATGCGCCCAGAATGCCGAGAAGTCTAACCCCTTTGAAAATTTCGAAAAATGCGCCCAGAATTCCGAGAAGGCTAACCCCTTGAAAATTTCGAAAAATGCGCTCAGAATTCCGAGAAGGCTATCCCCTTTGAACATTTCGAAAAATGCGCCAAGAATTCCGAGAAGGCTAACCCATTTGAAAATTACGAAAAATGCGCCCAGAATTCCGAGAAGGCTATCCCCTTTGAACATTTCGAAAAATGCGCCCAGAATTCCGAGAAGTCTATCCCCTTTGAAAATTTCGAAAAATGAGCCCAGAATGCCGAGAAGGCTAACCCCTTTGAAAATTTCGAAAAACGCGCCCAGAATGCCGAGAAGTCTAACCCCTTTGAAAATTTCGAAAAATGCGCCCAGAATTCCGAGACGGCTAACCCCTTTGAAAATTTCGAAAAATGCGCCCAGAATTCCGAGAAGGCTAACCCCTTTGAAAATTTGGAAAAATGCGCCCAGAATTCCGAGAAGGCTAACCCCTTTGAAAATTTCAAAAAATGCGCCCAAAATTCCGAGAAGGCTAACCCCTTTCAAGATTTCGAAAAATGCGCCCAGAATTCCGAGAAGGGTAACCCCTTTGAAATTTTCGAAAAATGCGCCCAGTATTCCGAGAAGGCTATCCCCTTTGAACATTTCGAAAAATGCGCCCAGGATTCCGAGAAGGCTAACCCCTTTGAAAATTTCGAAAAATATGCCCAGAATTCCGAGAAGGCTAACCCCTTTGAAAATTTCGAAAAATGCGCCCAGAATGCCGAGAAGTCTAACCCCTTTGAAAATTTCGAAAAATGCGCCCAGAATTCCGAGAAGGCTAACCCCTTTGAAAATTTCGAAAAATGCGCCCAGAATTCCGAGAAGGCTAACCCCTTTGAAAATTTCGAAAAATGCGCCCAGAATTCCGAGAAGGCTAACCCCTTTGAAAATTTCGAAAAATACGACCAGAATTCCGAGAAGGCTAAACCCTTTGAAAATTTCGAAAAGGCGCCCAGAATTACGAGAAGGCTAACCCCCTTGAAAATTTCGAAAAATGCGCCCAGAATTCCGAGAAGGCTAACCCCTTTGAACATTTCGAAAAATGCGCCCAGAATTCCGAGAGGCTAACCCCTTTGAAAATTTCGAAAAATGCACCCAGAATTCCGAGAAGGCTAACCCCTTTGAAAATTTCGAAAAATGCGCCCAGAATTCCGAGAAGGCTAACCCCTTTGAAAATTTTGATAAATGCGCCAAGAATTCCGAGAAGGCAAACCCCTTTGAAAATTTCGAAAAATGAGCCCAGAATGCCGAGAAGGCTAACCCCTTTGAAAATTTCGAAAAATGCGCCCAGAATTCCGAGAAGGCTAACCCCTTTGAAATTTTCGAAAAATGCTCCCAGTATTCCGAGAAGGCTAACCCCCAGGAAAATTTCGATAAATGCGCCCAGAATTCCGAGAAGGCTAACCCCTTTGAAAATTTTGATAAATGCGCCAATAATTCCGAGAAGGCAAACCCCTTTGAAAATTTCGAAAAATGAGCCCAGAATGCCGAGAAGGCTAACCCCTTTGAAAATTTCCAAAAATGCGCCCAGAATTCCGAGAAGGCTAACCCCTTTGAAATTTTCGAAAAATGCTCCCAGTATTCCGAGAAGGCTAACCCCCAGGAAAATTTCGATAAATGCGCCCAGAATTCCGAGAAGGCTAACCCCTTTGAAAATTTCGAAAAATGCGCCCAGATTTCCGAGAAGGCTAACCCCTTTGAAAATTTCGAAAAATGCGCCCAGAATTCCGAGAAGGCTAACACTCTGAAATTTTCGAAAAATGCGCCCAGAATTCCGAGAAGGCTAACCCCATTGAAAATTACGAAAAATGCGCCTAGCATTCCGAGAAGGCTAATCCCCTTGAAAATTTCGAAAAATGCGCCCAGAATTCCGAGAAGGCTATCCCCTTTGAACATTTCGAAAAATGCGCCCAGAATTCCGAGAAGTCTATCCCCTTTGAAAATTTCGAAAAATGAGCCCAGAATGCCGAGAAGGCTAACCCCTTTGAAAATTTCGAAAAATGCGCCCAGAATGCCGAGAAGTCTAACCCCTTTGAAAATTTCGAAAAATGCGCCCAGAATTCCGAGAAGGCTAACCCCTTGAAAATTTCGAAAAATGCGCTCAGAATTCCGAGAAGGCTATCCCCTTTGAACATTTCGAAAAATGCGCCAAGAATTCCGAGAAGGCTAACCCATTTGAAAATTACGAAAAATGCGCCCAGAATTCCGAGAAGGCTATCCCCTTTGAACATTTCGAAAAATGCGCCCAGAATTCCGAGAAGTCTATCCCCTTTGAAAATTTCGAAAAATGAGCCCAGAATGCCGAGAAGGCTAACCCCTTTGAAAATTTCGAAAAACGCGCCCAGAATGCCGAGAAGTCTAACCCCTTTGAAAATTTCGAAAAATGCGCCCAGAATTCCGAGACGGCTAACCCCTTTGAAAATTTCGAAAAATGCGCCCAGAATTCCGAGAAGGCTAACCCCTTTGAAAATTTGGAAAAATGCGCCCAGAATTCCGAGAAGGCTAACCCCTTTGAAAATTTCAAAAAATGCGCCCAAAATTCCGAGAAGGCTAACCCCTTTCAAGATTTCGAAAAATGCGCCCAGAATTCCGAGAAGGGTAACCCCTTTGAAATTTTCGAAAAATGCGCCCAGTATTCCGAGAAGGCTATCCCCTTTGAACATTTCGAAAAATGCGCCCAGGATTCCGAGAAGGCTAACCCCTTTGAAAATTTCGAAAAATATGCCCAGAATTCCGAGAAGGCTAACCCCTTTGAAAATTTCGAAAAATGCGCCCAGAATGCCGAGAAGTCTAACCCCTTTGAAAATTTCGAAAAATGCGCCCAGAATTCCGAGAAGGCTAACCCCTTTGAAAATTTCGAAAAATGCGCCCAGAATTCCGAGAAGGCTAACCCCTTTGAAAATTTCGAAAAATGCGCCCAGAATTCCGAGAAGGCTAACCCCTTTGAAAATTTCGAAAAATACGACCAGAATTCCGAGAAGGCTAAACCCTTTGAAAATTTCGAAAAGGCGCCCAGAATTACGAGAAGGCTAACCCCCTTGAAAATTTCGAAAAATGCGCCCAGAATTCCGAGAAGGCTAACCCCTTTGAACATTTCGAAAAATGCGCCCAGAATTCCGAGAGGCTAACCCCTTTGAAAATTTCGAAAAATGCACCCAGAATTCCGAGAAGGCTAACCCCTTTGAAAATTTCGAAAAATGCGCCCAGAATTCCGAGAAGGCTAACCCCTTTGAAAATTTTGATAAATGCGCCAAGAATTCCGAGAAGGCAAACCCCTTTGAAAATTTCGAAAAATGAGCCCAGAATGCCGAGAAGGCTAACCCCTTTGAAAATTTCGAAAAATGCGCCCAGAATTCCGAGAAGGCTAACCCCTTTGAAATTTTCGAAAAATGCTCCCAGTATTCCGAGAAGGCTAACCCCCAGGAAAATTTCGATAAATGCGCCCAGAATTCCGAGAAGGCTAACCCCTTTGAAAATTTTGATAAATGCGCCAATAATTCCGAGAAGGCAAACCCCTTTGAAAATTTCGAAAAATGAGCCCAGAATGCCGAGAAGGCTAACCCCTTTGAAAATTTCCAAAAATGCGCCCAGAATTCCGAGAAGGCTAACCCCTTTGAAATTTTCGAAAAATGCTCCCAGTATTCCGAGAAGGCTAACCCCCAGGAAAATTTCGATAAATGCGCCCAGAATTCCGAGAAGGCTAACCCCTTTGAAAATTTCGAAAAATGCCCTTAGATTTCCGAGAAGGCTAACCCCTTTGAAAATTTCGAAAAGTGCCCCCAGATTTCCGAGAAGGCTATCCCCTTTGAAAATTTCGAAAAATGCGCCCAGAATTCCGAGAAGGCTAACCTCTTTGAAAATTTCGAAAAATGAGCCCAGAATGCCGAGAAGGCTAACCCCTTTGAAAATTTCCAAAAATGCGCCCAGAATTCCGAGAAGGCTAACCCCTTTGAAAATTTCGAAAAGTGCCCCCAGATTTCCGAGAAGGCTATCCCCTTTGAAAATTTCGAAAAATGCGCCCAGAATTCCGAGAAGGCTAACCTCTTTGAAAATTTCGAAAAATGCGCCCAGAATTCCGAGAAGGCTAACCCCTTTGAAAATTTCGTTAAATGCGCCCAGAATTCCGAGAAGGCTAACCCCTTTGAAAATTTCGAAAAATGCGCCCAGAATTCCGAGAAGGCTAACCCCTTTGAAAATTTCGAAAAATGCGCCCAGAATTCCGAGAAGGCTAACCCCTTTGAAAATTTCGAAAAATGCGCCCAGAATTCCGAGAAGGCTAACCCCTTTGAAAATTTCGAAAAATGCGCCCAGAATTCCGAGAAGGCTAACCCCTTTGAAAATTTCGAAAAATGCGCCCAGGATTCCGAGAAGGCTAACCCCTTTGAAAATTTCGAAAAATACGCCCAGAATTCCGAGAAGGCTAACCCCTTTGAAAATTTCGAAAAATGCGCCCAGAATTACGAGAAGGCTAACCCCTTTGAAAATTTCGAAAAATGCGCCCAGAATTCCGAGAATGCTAACCCCTTTGAAAATTACGAAAAATGCGCCCAGAATTCCGAGAAGGCTAATCCCCTTGATAATTTCGAAAAATGCGCCCAGAATTCCGAGAAGGCTAACCCCTTTGAAAATTTCTAAAAATACGTCCAGAATTCCGAGAAGGCTAACCCCTTTGAAAATTTCGAAAAATGCGCCCAGAATTACAAGAAGGCTAACCCCTTTGAAAATTTCGAAAAATGCGCCCAGAATTCCGAGAAGGCTAACCCCTTTGAAAATTTCGAAAAATGCGCCCAGAATTTCGAGAAGGCTAACCCTCTTTGAAATTTTCGAAAAATGCGCCCAGAATTCCGAGAAGGCTAACCCCTATGAAAATTTCGAAAAATGCGCCCAGAATCCCGAAAAGGCTAACCCCTTTGAAAATTTCGAAAAATGCGCCCAGAATTCCGAGAAGGCTAACCTCTTTGAAAATTTCGAAAAATGCGCCCAGAATTCCGAGAAGGCTAACCCCTTTGAAAATTTCGAAAAATGCGCCCAGAATTCCGAGAAGGCTAACCCCTTTGAATATTTCGAAAAATGCGCCCAGAATTCAGAGAAGGCTAACCCCTTTGAAAATTTCGAAAAATGCGCCCAGAATTCCGAGAAGGCTAACCCCTGGAAAAATTCCGAAAATGCGCCCAGAGTTCCGAGAAGGCTAACCCCTTTCAAAATTCCGAAAAATGCGCCCAGAATTCCGAGAAGGCTAACCCGTTTGAAAATTTCGAAAAAAGCGCCCAGAATTCCGAGAAGGCTAACCCCTTTGAAAATTTTGAAAAATGCGCCCAGAATTCCGAGAAGGCTAACCCCTTTGAAAATTTCGAAAAATGCGCCCAGAATTCCGAGAAGGCTAACCCCTTTGAATATTTCGAAAAATGCGCCCAGAATTCAGAGAAGGCTAACCCCTTTGAAAATTTCGAAAAATGCGCCCAGAATTCCGAGAAGGCTAACCCCTTTGAAAATTTCGAAAAATGCGCCCAGAATTCCGAGAAGGCTAACCCCTTTGAAAATTTCGAAAAATGCGCCCAGAATTCCGAGAGGGCTAACCCCTTTGAAAATTTCGAAAAATGCGCCCAGAATTCCGAGAAGGCTAACCCATTTGAAAATTTCGAAAAATGCGCCCAGAATTCCGAGAAGGCTAACCCTTTGAAAATTTCGAAAAATGCGCCCAGAATCCCGAGAAAGCTAACCCCTTTGAAAATTTCGAAAAATGAGCCCAAAATTCCGAGAAGGCTAACCCCTTTGAAAATTTCGAAAAATGCGCCCAGATTTCCGAGAAGGCTAACCCCTTTGAAAATTTCGAAAAATGCGCCCAGAATTCCGAGAAGGCTAACACTCTGAAATTTTCGAAAAATGCGCCCAGAATTCCGAGAAGGCTAACCCCATTGAAAATTACGAAAAATGCGCCTAGCATTCCGAGAAGGCTAATCCCCTTGAAAATTTCGAAAAATGCGCCCAGAATTCCGAGAAGGCTATCCCCTTTGAACATTTCGAAAAATGCGCCCAGAATTCCGAGAAGTCTATCCCCTTTGAAAATTTCGAAAAATGAGCCCAGAATGCCGAGAAGGCTAACCCCTTTGAAAATTTCGAAAAATGCGCCCAGAATGCCGAGAAGTCTAACCCCTTTGAAAATTTCGAAAAATGCGCCCAGAATTCCGAGAAGGCTAACCCCTTGAAAATTTCGAAAAATGCGCTCAGAATTCCGAGAAGGCTATCCCCTTTGAACATTTCGAAAAATGCGCCAAGAATTCCGAGAAGGCTAACCCATTTGAAAATTACGAAAAATGCGCCCAGAATTCCGAGAAGGCTATCCCCTTTGAACATTTCGAAAAATGCGCCCAGAATTCCGAGAAGTCTATCCCCTTTGAAAATTTCGAAAAATGAGCCCAGAATGCCGAGAAGGCTAACCCCTTTGAAAATTTCGAAAAACGCGCCCAGAATGCCGAGAAGTCTAACCCCTTTGAAAATTTCGAAAAATGCGCCCAGAATTCCGAGACGGCTAACCCCTTTGAAAATTTCGAAAAATGCGCCCAGAATTCCGAGAAGGCTAACCCCTTTGAAAATTTGGAAAAATGCGCCCAGAATTCCGAGAAGGCTAACCCCTTTGAAAATTTCAAAAAATGCGCCCAAAATTCCGAGAAGGCTAACCCCTTTCAAGATTTCGAAAAATGCGCCCAGAATTCCGAGAAGGGTAACCCCTTTGAAATTTTCGAAAAATGCGCCCAGTATTCCGAGAAGGCTATCCCCTTTGAACATTTCGAAAAATGCGCCCAGGATTCCGAGAAGGCTAACCCCTTTGAAAATTTCGAAAAATATGCCCAGAATTCCGAGAAGGCTAACCCCTTTGAAAATTTCGAAAAATGCGCCCAGAATGCCGAGAAGTCTAACCCCTTTGAAAATTTCGAAAAATGCGCCCAGAATTCCGAGAAGGCTAACCCCTTGAAAATTTCGAAAAATGCGCTCAGAATTCCGAGAAGGCTATCCCCTTTGAACATTTCGAAAAATGCGCCAAGAATTCCGAGAAGGCTAACCCATTTGAAAATTACGAAAAATGCGCCCAGAATTCCGAGAAGGCTAATCCCCTTGAAAATTTCGAAAAATGCGCCCAGAATTCCGAGAAGGCTAACCCCTTTGAAAATTTGGAAAAATGCGCCCAGAATTCCGAGAAGGCTAACCCCTTTGAAAATTTCGAAATATGCGCCCAAAATTCCGAGAAGGCTAACCCCTTTCAAGATTTCGAAAAATGCGCCCAGAATTCCGAGAAGGGTAACCCCTTTGAAATTTTCGAAAAATGCGCCCAGTATTCCGAGAGGGTTAACGCCTATGAAAATTTCGAAAAATGCGCCCAGAATTCCGAGAAGGCTAACCCCTTTGAAAATTTCGAAAAGTGCCCCCAGATTTCCGAGAAGGCTAACCCCTTTGAAAATTTCGAAAAATGTGCCCAGAATTCCGAGAAGGCTAACCCCTTTGAAAATATCGAAAAATGCGCCCAGAATTCCGAGAAGGCTAACCCCTTTGAAAATTTCGAAAAATGCGCCCAGAATTCCGAGAAGGCTAACCCCTTTGAAAATTTCGAAATATGGGCCCAGAATTCCGAGAAGGCTAACCCCTTTGAAAATTTCGAAAAATGTGCCCAGAATTCCGAGAAGGCTAACCCCTTTGAAAATTTCGAAAAATGCGCCCAGAATTCCGAGAAGGCTAACCCCTTTGAAAATTTCGAAAAATGCGCCCAGAATTCCGAGAAGGCTAACCCCTTTGAAAATTTCGAAAAATGCGCCCAGAATTCTGAGAAGGCTAACCCCTTTGAAAATTTCGAAAAATGCGCCCAGAATTCCGAGAAGGCTAACCCCTTTGAAAATTTCGAAAAATGCGCCCAGAATTCCGAGAAGGCTAACTCCTTTGAAAATTTCGAAAAATGAGCCCAAAATTCCGAGAAGGCTAACCCCTTTAAAAATTTCGAAAAATGCGCCCAGAATTCCGAGATGGCTAACCCCTTTGAAAATTTCGAAAAATGCGGCTAGAATTCCGAGAAGGCTAACCCTCTTTGAAATTTTCGAAAAATGCGCCCAGAATTCCGAGAAGGCTAACCCCTATGAAAATTTCGAAAAATGCGCCCAGAATCCCGAGAAGGCTAACCCCTTTGAAAATTTCGAAAAATGCGCCCAGAATTCCGAGAAGGCTAACCTCTTTGAAAATTTCGAAAAATGCGCCCACAATTCCGAGAAGGCTAACCCCTTTGAAAATTTCGAAAAATGCGCCCAGAATTCAGAGAAGGCTAACCCCTTTGAAAATTTCGAAAAATGCGCCCAGAATTCCGAGAAGGCTAACCCCTGGAAAAATTCGAAAAATGCGCCCAGAGTTCCGAGAAGGCTAACCCCTTTCAAAATTCCGAAAAATGCGCCCAGAATTCCGAGAAGGCTAACCCGTTTGAAAATTTCGAAAAATGCGCCCAGAATGCCGAGAAGTCTAACCCCTTTGAAAACTTCGAAAAATGCGCCCAGAATTCCGAGAAGGCTAACCCCTTGAAAATTTCGAAAAATGCGCTCAGAATTCCGAGAAGGCTATCCCCTTTGAACATTTCGAAAAATGCGCCAAGAATTCCGAGAAGGCTAACCCATTTGAAAATTACGAAAAATGCGCCCAGAATTCCGAGAAGGCTATCCCCTTTGAACATTTCGAAAAATGCGCCCAGAATTCCGAGAAGTCTATCCCCTTTGAAAATTTCGAAAAATGAGCCCAGAATGCCGAGAAGGCTAACCCCTTTGAAAATTTCGAAAAACGCGCCCAGAATGCCGAGAAGTCTAACCCCTTTGAAAATTTCGAAAAATGCGCCCAGAATTCCGAGACGGCTAACCCCTTTGAAAATTTCGAAAAATGCGCCCAGAATTCCGAGAAGGCTAACCCCTTTGAAAATATCGAAAAATGCGCCCAGAATTCCGAGAAGGCTAACCCCTTTGAAAATTTCGAAAAATGCGCCCAGAATTCCGAGAAGGCTAACCCCTTTGAAAATTTCGAAATATGGGCCCAGAATTCCGAGAAGGCTAACCCCTTTGAAAATTTCGAAAAATGTGCCCAGAATTCCGAGAAGGCTAACCCCTTTGAAAATTTCGAAAAATGCGCCCAGAATTCCGAGAAGGCTAACCCCTTTGAAAATTTCGAAAAATGCGCCCAGAATTCCGAGAAGGCTAACCCCTTTGAAAATTTCGAAAAATGCGCCCAGAATTCTGAGAAGGCTAACCCCTTTGAAAATTTCGAAAAATGCGCCCAGAATTCCGAGAAGGCTAACCCCTTTGAAAATTTCGAAAAATGCGCCCAGAATTCCGAGAAGGCTAACTCCTTTGAAAATTTCGAAAAATGAGCCCAAAATTCCGAGAAGGCTAACCCCTTTAAAAATTTCGAAAAATGCGCCCAGAATTCCGAGATGGCTAACCCCTTTGAAAATTTCGAAAAATGCGGCTAGAATTCCGAGAAGGCTAACCCTCTTTGAAATTTTCGAAAAATGCGCCCAGAATTCCGAGAAGGCTAACCCCTATGAAAATTTCGAAAAATGCGCCCAGAATCCCGAGAAGGCTAACCCCTTTGAAAATTTCGAAAAATGCGCCCAGAATTCCGAGAAGGCTAACCTCTTTGAAAATTTCGAAAAATGCGCCCACAATTCCGAGAAGGCTAACCCCTTTGAAAATTTCGAAAAATGCGCCCAGAATTCAGAGAAGGCTAACCCCTTTGAAAATTTCGAAAAATGCGCCCAGAATTCCGAGAAGGCTAACCCCTGGAAAAATTCGAAAAATGCGCCCAGAGTTCCGAGAAGGCTAACCCCTTTCAAAATTTCGAAAAATGTGCCCAGAATTCCGAGAAGGCTAACCCCTTTGAAAATATCGAAAAATGCGCCCAGAATTCCGAGAAGGCTAACCCCTTTGAAAATTTCGAAAAATGCGCCCAGAATTCCGAGAAGGCTAACCCCTTTGAAAATTTCGAAATATGGGCCCAGAATTCCGAGAAGGCTAACCCCTTTGAAAATTTCGAAAAATGTGCCCAGAATTCCGAGAAGGCTAACCCCTTTGAAAATTTCGAAAAATGCGCCCAGAATTCCGAGAAGGCTAACCCCTTTGAAAATTTCGAAAAATGCGCCCAGAATTCCGAGAAGGCTAACCCCTTTGAAAATTTCGAAAAATGCGCCCAGAATTCTGAGAAGGCTAACCCCTTTGAAAATTTCGAAAAATGCGCCCAGAATTCCGAGAAGGCTAACCCCTTTGAAAATTTCGAAAAATGCGCCCAGAATTCCGAGAAGGCTAACTCCTTTGAAAATTTCGAAAAATGAGCCCAAAATTCCGAGAAGGCTAACCCCTTTAAAAATTTCGAAAAATGCGCCCAGAATTCCGAGATGGCTAACCCCTTTGAAAATTTCGAAAAATGCGGCTAGAATTCCGAGAAGGCTAACCCTCTTTGAAATTTTCGAAAAATGCGCCCAGAATTCCGAGAAGGCTAACCCCTATGAACATTTCGAAAAATGCGCCCAGAATCCCGAGAAGGCTAACCCCTTTGAAAATTTCGAAAAATGCGCCCAGAATTCCGAGAAGGCTAACCTCTTTGAAAATTTCGAAAAATGCGCCCACAATTCCGAGAAGGCTAACCCCTTTGAAAATTTCGAAAAATGCGCCCAGAATTCAGAGAAGGCTAACCCCTTTGAAAATTTCGAAAAATGCGCCCAGAATTCCGAGAAGGCTAACCCCTGGAAAAATTCGAAAAATGCGCCCAGAGTTCCGAGAAGGCTAACCCCTTTCAAAATTCCGAAAAATGCGCCCAGAATTCCGAGAAGGCTAACCCGTTTGAAAATTTCGAAAAATGCGCCCAGAATTCCGAGAAGGCTAACCCCTTTGAAAATTTTGAAAAATGCGCCCAGAATTCCGAGAAGGCTAACCCCTTTGAAAATTTCGAAAAATGCGCCCAGAATTCCGAGAAGGCTAACCCCTCTGAATATTTCGAAAAATGCGCCCAGAATTCAGAGAAGGCTAACCCCTTTGAAAATTTCGAAAAATGCGCCCAGAATTCCGAGAAGGCTAACCCCTTTGAAAATTTCGAAAAATGCGCCCAGAATTCCGAGAAGGCTAACCCCTTTGAAAATTTCGAAAAATGCGCCCAGAATTCCGAGAAGGCTAACCCCTTTGAAAATTTCGAAAAATGCGCCCAGAATTCCGAGAAGGCTAACCCCTTTGAAAATTTCGAAAAATGCGCCCAGAATTCCGAGAAGGCTAACCCCTTTGAAAATTTCGAAAAATGCGCCCAGAATTCCGAGAAGGCTAACCCTTTGAAAATTTCGAAAAATGCGCCCAGAATCCCGAGAAAGCTAACCCCTTTGAAAATTTCGAAAAATGAGCCCAAAATTCCGAGAAGGCTAACCCCTTTGAAAATTTCGAAAAATGCGCCCAGAATTCCGAGAAGGCTAACCCCTCTGAATATTTCGAAAAATGCGCCCAGAATTCAGAGAAGGCTAACCCCTTTGAAAATTTCGAAAAATGCGCCCAGAATTCCGAGAAGGCTAACCCCTTTGAAAATTTCGAAAAATGCGCCCAGAATTCCGAGAAGGCTAACCCCTTTGAAAATTTCGAAAAATGCGCCCAGAATTCCGAGAAGGCTAACCCCTTTGAAAATTTCGAAAAATGCGCCCAGAATTCCGAGAAGGCTAACCCCTTTGAAAATTTCGAAAAATGCGCCCAGAATTCCGAGAAGGCTAACCCCTTTGAAAATTTCGAAAAATGCGCCCAGAATTCCGAGAAGGCTAACCCTTTGAAAATTTCGAAAAATGCGCCCAGAATCCCGAGAAAGCTAACCCCTTTGAAAATTTCGAAAAATGAGCCCAAAATTCCGAGAAGGCTAACCCCTTTGAAAATTTCGAAAAATGCGCCCAGTTTTCCGAGAAGGCTAACCCCTTTGAAAATTTCGAAAAATGCGCCCAGAATTCCGAGAAGGCTAACCCTCTTTGAAATTTTCGAAAAATGCGCCCAGAATTCCGAGAAGGCTAACCCCATTGAAAATTACGAAAAATGCGCCTAGCATTCCGAGAAGGCTAATCCCCTTGAAAATTTCGAAAAATGCGCCTTGAATTCCGAGAAGGCTATCCCCTTTGAACATTTCGAAAAATGCGCCCAGAATTCCGAGAAGTCTATCCCCTTTGAAAATTTCGAAAAATGAGCCCAGAATGCCGAGAAGGCTAACCCCTTTGAAAATTTCGAAAAATGCGCCCAGAATGCCGAGAAGTCTAACCCCTTTGAAAATTTCGAAAAATGCGCCCAGAATTCCGAGAAGGCTAACCCCTTGAAAATTTCGAAAAATGCGCTCAGAATTCCGAGAAGGCTATCCCCTTTGAACATTTCGAAAAATGCGCCTAGAATTCCGAGAAGGCTAACCCCTTTGAAAATTACGAAAAATGCGCCCAGAATTCCGAGAAGGCTAATCCCCTTGAAAATTTCGAAAAATGCGCCCAGAATTCCGAGAAGGCTAACCCCTTTGAAAATTTCGAAAAATGCACCCAGAATTCCGAGAAGGCTAACTCCTTTGAAAATTTCGAAAAATGCGCCCAGAATTCCGAGAAGGCTAACCCCTTTGAAAATTTCGAAAAATGATCCCAGAATTCCGAGAAGGCCAACCCCTTTGAAAATTTCGAAAAATGCGCCCAGAATTCCGAGACGGCTAACCCCTTTGAAAATTTCGAAAAATGCGCCCAGAATTCCGAGAAGGCTAACCCCTTTGAAAATTTGGAAAAATGCGCCCAGAATTCCGAGAAGGCTAACCCCTTTGAAAATTTGGAAAAATGCGCCCAAAATTCCGAGAAGGCTAACCCCTTTCAAGATTTCGAAAAATGCGCCCAGAATTCCGAGAAGGGTAACCCCTTTGAAATTTTCGAAAAATGCGCCCAGTATTCCGAGAAGGTTAACGCCTATGAAAATTTCGAAAAATGCGCCCAGAATTCCGAGAAGGCTAACCCCTTTGAAAATTTCGAAAAGTGCCCCCAGATTTCCGAGAAGGCTAACCCCTTTGAAAATTTCGAAAAATGTGCCCAGAATTCCGAGAAGGCTAACCCCTTTGAAAATATCGAAAAATGCGCCCAGAATTCCGAGAAGGCTAACCCCTTTGAAAATTTCGAAAAATGCGCCCAGAATTCCGAGAAGGCTAACCCCTTTGAAAATTTCGAAATATGGGCCCAGAATTCCGAGAAGGCTAACCCCTTTGAAAATTTCGAAAAATGTGCCCAGAATTCCGAGAAGGCTAACCCCTTTGAAAATTTCGAAAAATGCGCCCAGAATTCCGAGAAGGCTAACCCCTTTAAAAATTTCGAAAAATGCGCCCAGAATTCCGAGAAGGCTAACCCCTTTGAAAATTTCGAAAAATGCGGCTAGAATTCCGAGAAGGCTAACCCTCTTTGAAAATTTCGAAAAATGCGCCCAGAATTCCGAGAAGGCTAACCCCTTTGAAAATTTCGAAAAATGCGCCCAGAATTCGGAGAAGGCTAACCCCTTTAAAAATTTCGAAAAATGCGCCCAGAATTCCGAGAAGGCTAACCCCTTTGAAAATTTCGAAAAATGCGCCCAGAATTCCGAGAAGGCTAACCCCTTTGAAAATTTCGAAAAATGCGCCCAGAATTCCGAGAAGGCTAACCCTTTGAAAATTTCGAAAAATGCGCCCAGAATCCCGAGAAAGCTAACCCCTTTGAAAATTTCGAAAAATGAGCCCAAAATTCCGAGAAGGCTAACCCCTTTGAAAATTTCGAAAAATGCGCCCAGTTTTCCGAGAAGGCTAACCCCTTTGAAAATTTCGAAAAATGCGCCCAGAATTCCGAGAAGGCTAACCCTCTTTGAAATTTTCGAAAAATGCGCCCAGAATTCCGAGAAGGCTAACGCCATTGAAAATTACGAAAAATGCGCCTAGCATTCCGAGAAGGCTAATCCCCTTGAAAATTTCGAAAAATGCGCCTTGAATTCCGAGAAGGCTATCCCCTTTGAACATTTCGAAAAATGCGCCCAGAATTCCGAGAAGTCTATCCCCTTTGAAAATTTCGAAAAATGAGCCCAGAATGCCGAGAAGGCTAACCCCTTTGAAAATTTCGAAAAATGCGCCCAGAATGCCGAGAAGGCTAACCCCTTTGAAAATTTCGAAAAATGCGCCCAGAATTCCGAGAAGGCCAACCCCTTTGAAAATTTCGAAAAATGCGCCCAGAATTCCGATACGGCTAACCCCTTTGAAAATTTCGAAAAATGCGCCCAGAATTCCGAGAAGGCTAATCCCCTTGAAAATTTCGAAAAATGCGCCCAGAATTCCGAGAAGGCTAACCCCTTTGAAAATTTCGAAAAATGCACCCAGAATTCCGAGAAGGCTAACTCCTTTGAAAATTTCGAAAAATGCGACCAGAATTCCGAGAAGGCTAACCCCTTTGAAAATTTCGAAAAATGATCCCAGAATTCCGAAAAGGCCAACCCCTTTGAAAATTTCGAAAAATGCGCCCAGAATTCCGAGACGGCTAACCCCTTTGAAAATTTCGAAAAATGCGCCCAGAATTCCGAGAAGGCTAACCCCTTTGAAAATTTGGAAAAATGCGCCCAGAATTCCGAGAAGGCTAACCCCTTTGAAAATTTCGAAATATGCGCCCAAAATTCCGAGAAGGCTAACCCCTTTCAAGATTTCGAAAAATGCGCCCAGAATTCCGAGAAGGGTAACCCCTTTGAAATTTTCGAAAAATGCGCCCAGTATTCCGAGAGGGTTAACGCCTATGAAAATTTCGAAAAATGCGCCCAGAATTCCGAGAAGGCTAACCCCTTTGAAAATTTCGAAAAGTGCCCCCAGATTTCCGAGAAGGCTAACCCCTTTGAAAATTTCGAAAAATGTGCCCAGAATTCCGAGAAGGCTAACCCCTTTGAAAATATCGAAAAATGCGCCCAGAATTCCGAGAAGGCTAACCCCTTTGAAAATTTCGAAAAATGCGCCCAGAATTCCGAGAAGGCTAACCCCTTTGAAAATTTCGAAATATGGGCCCAGAATTCCGAGAAGGCTAACCCCTTTGAAAATTTCGAAAAATGTGCCCAGAATTCCGAGAAGGCTAACCCCTTTGAAAATTTCGAAAAATGCGCCCAGAATTCCGAGAAGGCTAACCCCTTTGAAAATTTCGAAAAATGCGCCCAGAATTCCGAGAAGGCTAACCCCTTTGAAAATTTCGAAAAATGCGCCCAGAATTCTGAGAAGGCTAACCCCTTTGAAAATTTCGAAAAATGCGCCCAGAATTCCGAGAAGGCTAACCCCTTTGAAAATTTCGAAAAATGCGCCCAGAATTCCGAGAAGGCTAACTCCTTTGAAAATTTCGAAAAATGAGCCCAAAATTCCGAGAAGGCTAACCCCTTTAAAAATTTCGAAAAATGCGCCCAGAATTCCGAGAAGGCTAACCCCTTTGAAAATTTCGAAAAATGCGGCTAGAATTCCGAGAAGGCTAACCCTCTTTGAAATTTTCGAAAAATGCGCCCAGAATTCCGAGAAGGCTAACCCCTATGAAAATTTCTAAAAATGCGCCCAGAATCCCGAGAAGGCTAACCCCTTTGAAAATTTCGAAAAATGTGCCCAGAATTCCGAGAAGGCTAACCTCTTTGAAAATTTCGAAAAATGCGCCCACAATTCCGAGAAGGCTAACCCCTTTGAAAATTTCGAAAAATGCGCCCAGAATTCAGAGAAGGCTAACCCCTTTGAAAATTTCGAAAAATGCGCCCAGAATTCCGAGAAGGCTAACCCCTGGAAAAATTCGAAAAATGCGCCCAGAGTTCCGAGAAGGCTAACCCCTTTCAAAATTCCGAAAAATGCGCCCAGAATTCCGAGAAGGCTAACCCGTTTGAAAATTTCGAAAAATGCGCCCAGAATTCCGAGAAGGCTAACCCCTTTGAAAATTTTGAAAAATGCGCCCAGAATTCCGAGAAGGCTAACCCCTTTGAAAATTTCGAAAAATGCGCCCAGAATTCCGAGAAGGCTAACCCCTCTGAATATTTCGAAAAATGCGCCCAGAATTCAGAGAAGGCTAACCCCTTTGAAAATTTCGAAAAATGCGCCCAGAATTCCGAGAAGGCTAACCCCTTTGAAAATTTCGAAAAATGATCCCAGAATTCCGAGAAGGCCAACCCCTTTGAAAATTTCGAAAAATGCGCCCAGAATTCCGAGACGGCTAACCCCTTTGAAAATTTCGAAAAATGCGCCCAGAATTCCGAGAAGGCTAACCCCTTTGAAAATTTGGAAAAATGCGCCCAGAATTCCGAGAAGGCTAACCCCTTTGAAAATTTGGAAAAATGCGCCCAAAATTCCGAGAAGGCTAACCCCTTTCAAGATTTCGAAAAATGCGCCCAGAATTCCGAGAAGGGTAACCCCTTTGAAATTTTCGAAAAATGCGCCCAGTATTCCGAGAAGGTTAACGCCTATGAAAATTTCGAAAAATGCGCCCAGAATTCCGAGAAGGCTAACCCCTTTGAAAATTTCGAAAAGTGCCCCCAGATTTCCGAGAAGGCTAACCCCTTTGAAAATTTCGAAAAATGTGCCCAGAATTCCGAGAAGGCTAACCCCTTTGAAAATATCGAAAAATGCGCCCAGAATTCCGAGAAGGCTAACCCCTTTGAAAATTTCGAAAAATGCGCCCAGAATTCCGAGAAGGCTAACCCCTTTGAAAATTTCGAAATATGGGCCCAGAATTCCGAGAAGGCTAACCCCTTTGAAAATTTCGAAAAATGTGCCCAGAATTCCGAGAAGGCTAACCCCTTTGAAAATTTCGAAAAATGCGCCCAGAATTCCGAGAAGGCTAACCCCTTTAAAAATTTCGAAAAATGCGCCCAGAATTCCGAGAAGGCTAACCCCTTTGAAAATTTCGAAAAATGCGGCTAGAATTCCGAGAAGGCTAACCCTCTTTGAAAATTTCGAAAAATGCGCCCAGAATTCCGAGAAGGCTAACCCCTTTGAAAATTTCGAAAAATGCGCCCAGAATTCGGAGAAGGCTAACCCCTTTAAAAATTTCGAAAAATGCGCCCAGATTTCCGAGAAGGCTAACCCCTTTGAAAATTTCGAAAAATGCGCCCAGAATTCCGAGAAGGCTAACCCCTTTGAAAATTTCGAAAAATGCGCCCAGAATTCCGAGAAGGCTAACCCTTTGAAAATTTCGAAAAATGCGCCCAGAATCCCGAGAAAGCTAACCCCTTTGAAAATTTCGAAAAATGAGCCCAAAATTCCGAGAAGGCTAACCCCTTTGAAAATTTCGAAAAATGCGCCCAGTTTTCCGAGAAGGCTAACCCCTTTGAAAATTTCGAAAAATGCGCCCAGAATTCCGAGAAGGCTAACCCTCTTTGAAATTTTCGAAAAATGCGCCCAGAATTCCGAGAAGGCTAACGCCATTGAAAATTACGAAAAATGCGCCTAGCATTCCGAGAAGGCTAATCCCCTTGAAAATTTCGAAAAATGCGCCTTGAATTCCGAGAAGGCTATCCCCTTTGAACATTTCGAAAAATGCGCCCAGAATTCCGAGAAGTCTATCCCCTTTGAAAATTTCGAAAAATGAGCCCAGAATGCCGAGAAGGCTAACCCCTTTGAAAATTTCGAAAAATGCGCCCAGAATGCCGAGAAGGCTAACCCCTTTGAAAATTTCGAAAAATGCGCCCAGAATTCCGAGAAGGCCAACCCCTTTGAAAATTTCGAAAAATGCGCCCAGAATTCCGATACGGCTAACCCCTTTGAAAATTTCGAAAAATGCGCCCAGAATTCCGAGAAGGCTAATCCCCTTGAAAATTTCGAAAAATGCGCCCAGAATTCCGAGAAGGCTAACCCCTTTGAAAATTTCGAAAAATGCACCCAGAATTCCGAGAAGGCTAACTCCTTTGAAAATTTCGAAAAATGCGACCAGAATTCCGAGAAGGCTAACCCCTTTGAAAATTTCGAAAAATGATCCCAGAATTCCGAAAAGGCCAACCCCTTTGAAAATTTCGAAAAATGCGCCCAGAATTCCGAGACGGCTAACCCCTTTGAAAATTTCGAAAAATGCGCCCAGAATTCCGAGAAGGCTAACCCCTTTGAAAATTTGGAAAAATGCGCCCAGAATTCCGAGAAGGCTAACCCCTTTGAAAATTTCGAAATATGCGCCCAAAATTCCGAGAAGGCTAACCCCTTTCAAGATTTCGAAAAATGCGCCCAGAATTCCGAGAAGGGTAACCCCTTTGAAATTTTCGAAAAATGCGCCCAGTATTCCGAGAGGGTTAACGCCTATGAAAATTTCGAAAAATGCGCCCAGAATTCCGAGAAGGCTAACCCCTTTGAAAATTTCGAAAAGTGCCCCCAGATTTCCGAGAAGGCTAACCCCTTTGAAAATTTCGAAAAATGTGCCCAGAATTCCGAGAAGGCTAACCCCTTTGAAAATATCGAAAAATGCGCCCAGAATTCCGAGAAGGCTAACCCCTTTGAAAATTTCGAAAAATGCGCCCAGAATTCCGAGAAGGCTAACCCCTTTGAAAATTTCGAAATATGGGCCCAGAATTCCGAGAAGGCTAACCCCTTTGAAAATTTCGAAAAATGTGCCCAGAATTCCGAGAAGGCTAACCCCTTTGAAAATTTCGAAAAATGCGCCCAGAATTCCGAGAAGGCTAACCCCTTTGAAAATTTCGAAAAATGCGCCCAGAATTCCGAGAAGGCTAACCCCTTTGAAAATTTCGAAAAATGCGCCCAGAATTCTGAGAAGGCTAACCCCTTTGAAAATTTCGAAAAATGCGCCCAGAATTCCGAGAAGGCTAACCCCTTTGAAAATTTCGAAAAATGCGCCCAGAATTCCGAGAAGGCTAACTCCTTTGAAAATTTCGAAAAATGAGCCCAAAATTCCGAGAAGGCTAACCCCTTTAAAAATTTCGAAAAATGCGCCCAGAATTCCGAGAAGGCTAACCCCTTTGAAAATTTCGAAAAATGCGGCTAGAATTCCGAGAAGGCTAACCCTCTTTGAAATTTTCGAAAAATGCGCCCAGAATTCCGAGAAGGCTAACCCCTATGAAAATTTCTAAAAATGCGCCCAGAATCCCGAGAAGGCTAACCCCTTTGAAAATTTCGAAAAATGTGCCCAGAATTCCGAGAAGGCTAACCTCTTTGAAAATTTCGAAAAATGCGCCCACAATTCCGAGAAGGCTAACCCCTTTGAAAATTTCGAAAAATGCGCCCAGAATTCAGAGAAGGCTAACCCCTTTGAAAATTTCGAAAAATGCGCCCAGAATTCCGAGAAGGCTAACCCCTGGAAAAATTCGAAAAATGCGCCCAGAGTTCCGAGAAGGCTAACCCCTTTCAAAATTCCGAAAAATGCGCCCAGAATTCCGAGAAGGCTAACCCGTTTGAAAATTTCGAAAAATGCGCCCAGAATTCCGAGAAGGCTAACCCCTTTGAAAATTTTGAAAAATGCGCCCAGAATTCCGAGAAGGCTAACCCCTTTGAAAATTTCGAAAAATGCGCCCAGAATTCCGAGAAGGCTAACCCCTCTGAATATTTCGAAAAATGCGCCCAGAATTCAGAGAAGGCTAACCCCTTTGAAAATTTCGAAAAATGCGCCCAGAATTCCGAGAAGGCTAACCCCTTTGAAAATTTCGAAAAATGCGCCCAGAATTCCGAGAAGGCTAACCCCTTTGAAAATTTCGAAAAATGCGCCCAGAATTCCGAGAAGGCTAACCCCTTTGAAAATTTCGAAAAATGCGCCCAGAATTCCGAGAAGGCTAACCCCTTTGAAAATTTCGAAAAATGCGCCCAGAATTCCGAGAAGGCTAACCCCTTTGAAAATTTCGAAAAATGCGCCCAGAATTCCGAGAAGGCTAACCCTTTGAAAATTTCGAAAAATGCGCCCAGAATCCCGAGAAAGCTAACCCCTTTGAAAATTTCGAAAAATGAGCCCAAAATTCCGAGAAGGCTAACCCCTTTGAAAATTTCGAAAAATGCGCCCAGAATTCCGAGAAGGCTAACCCCTCTGAATATTTCGAAAAATGCGCCCAGAATTCAGAGAAGGCTAACCCCTTTGAAAATTTCGAAAAATGCGCCCAGAATTCCGAGAAGGCTAACCCCTTTGAAAATTTCGAAAAATGCGCCCAGAATTCCGAGAAGGCTAACCCCTTTGAAAATTTCGAAAAATGCGCCCAGAATTCCGAGAAGGCTAACCCCTTTGAAAATTTCGAAAAATGCGCCCAGAATTCCGAGAAGGCTAACCCCTTTGAAAATTTCGAAAAATGCGCCCAGAATTCCGAGAAGGCTAACCCCTTTGAAAATTTCGAAAAATGCGCCCAGAATTCCGAGAAGGCTAACCCTTTGAAAATTTCGAAAAATGCGCCCAGAATCCCGAGAAAGCTAACCCCTTTGAAAATTTCGAAAAATGAGCCCAAAATTCCGAGAAGGCTAACCCCTTTGAAAATTTCGAAAAATGCGCCCAGTTTTCCGAGAAGGCTAACCCCTTTGAAAATTTCGAAAAATGCGCCCAGAATTCCGAGAAGGCTAACCCTCTTTGAAATTTTCGAAAAATGCGCCCAGAATTCCGAGAAGGCTAACCCCATTGAAAATTACGAAAAATGCGCCTAGCATTCCGAGAAGGCTAATCCCCTTGAGAATTTCGAAAAATGCGCCTTGAATTCCGAGAAGGCTATCCCCTTTGAACATTTCGAAAAATGCGCCCAGAATTCCGAGAAGTCTATCCCCTTTGAAAATTTCGAAAAATGAGCCCAGAATGCCGAGAAGGCTAACCCCTTTGAAAATTTCGAAAAATGCGCCCAGAATGCCGAGAAGTCTAACCCCTTTGAAAATTTCGAAAAATGCGCCCAGAATTCCGAGAAGGCTAACCCCTTGAAAATTTCGAAAAATGCGCTCAGAATTCCGAGAAGGCTATCCCCTTTGAACATTTCGAAAAATGCGCCTAGAATTCCGAGAAGGCTAACCCCTTTGAAAATTACGAAAAATGCGCCCAGAATTCCGAGAAGGCTAATCCCCTTGAAAATTTCGAAAAATGCGCCCAGAATTCCGAGAAGGCTAACCCCTTTGAAAATTTCGAAAAATGCACCCAGAATTCCGAGAAGGCTAACTCCTTTGAAAATTTCGAAAAATGCGCCCAGAATTCCGAGAAGGCTAACCCCTTTGAAAATTTCGAAAAATGATCCCAGAATTCCGAGAAGGCCAACCCCTTTGAAAATTTCGAAAAATGCGCCCAGAATTCCGAGACGGCTAACCCCTTTGAAAATTTCGAAAAATGCGCCCAGAATTCCGAGAAGGCTAACCCCTTTGAAAATTTGGAAAAATGCGCCCAGAATTCCGAGAAGGCTAACCCCTTTGAAAATTTCGAAAAATGCGCCCAAAATTCCGAGAAGGCTAACCCCTTTCAAGATTTCGAAAAATGCGCCCAGAATTCCGAGAAGGGTAACCCCTTTGAAATTTTCGAAAAATGCGCCCAGTATTCCGAGAAGGTTAACGCCTATGAAAATTTCGAAAAATGCGCCCAGAATTCCGAGAAGGCTAACCCCTTTGAAAATTTCGAAAAGTGCCCCCAGATTTCCGAGAAGGCTAACCCCTTTGAAAATTTCGAAAAATGTGCCCAGAATTCCGAGAAGGCTAACCCCTTTGAAAATATCGAAAAACGCGCCCAGAATTCCGAGAAGGCTAACCCCTTTGAAAATTTCGAAAAATGCGCCCAGAATTCCGAGAAGGCTAACCCCTTTGAAAATTTCGAAATATGGGCCCAGAATTCCGAGAAGGCTAACCCCTTTGAAAATTTCGAAAAATGTGCCCAGAATTCCGAGAAGGCTAACCCCTTTGAAAATTTCGAAAAATGCGCCCAGAATTCCGAGAAGGCTAACCCCTTTAAAAATTTCGAAAAATGCGCCCAGAATTCCGAGAAGGCTAACCCCTTTGAAAATTTCGAAAAATGCGGCTAGAATTCCGAGAAGGCTAACCCTCTTTGAAAATTTCGAAAAATGCGCCCAGAATTCCGAGAAGGCTAACCCCTTTGAAAATTTCGAAAAATGCGCCCAGAATTCGGAGAAGGCTAACCCCTTTAAAAATTTCGAAAAATGCGCCCAGAATTCCGAGAAGGCTAACCCCTTTGAAAATTTCGAAAAATGCGCCCAGAATTCCGAGAAGGCTAACCCCTTTGAAAATTTCGAAAAATGCGCCCAGAATTCCGAGAAGGCTAACCCTTTGAAAATTTCGAAAAATGCGCCCAGAATCCCGAGAAAGCTAACCCCTTTGAAAATTTCGAAAAATGAGCCCAAAATTCCGAGAAGGCTAACCCCTTTGAAAATTTCGAAAAATGCGCCCAGTTTTCCGAGAAGGCTAACCCCTTTGAAAATTTCGAAAAATGCGCCCAGAATTCCGAGAAGGCTAACCCTCTTTGAAATTTTCGAAAAATGCGCCCAGAATTCCGAGAAGGCTAACGCCATTGAAAATTACGAAAAATGCGCCTAGCATTCCGAGAAGGCTAATCCCCTTGAAAATTTCGAAAAATGCGCCTTGAATTCCGAGAAGGCTATCCCCTTTGAACATTTCGAAAAATGCGCCCAGAATTCCGAGAAGTCTATCCCCTTTGAAAATTTCGAAAAATGAGCCCAGAATGCCGAGAAGGCTAACCCCTTTGAAAATTTCGAAAAATGCGCCCAGAATGCCGAGAAGGCTAACCCCTTTGAAAATTTCGAAAAATGCGCCCAGAATTCCGAGAAGGCCAACCCCTTTGAAAATTTCGAAAAATGCGCCCAGAATTCCGAGACGGCTAACCCCTTTGAAAATTTCGAAAAATGCGCCCAGAATTCCGAGAAGGCTAATCCCCTTGAAAATTTCGAAAAATGCGCCCAGAATTCCGAGAAGGCTAACCCCTTTGAAAATTTCGAAAAATGCACCCAGAATTCCGAGAAGGCTAACTCCTTTGAAAATTTCGAAAAATGCGACCAGAATTCCGAGAAGGCTAACCCCTTTGAAAATTTCGAAAAATGATCCCAGAATTCCGAAAAGGCCAACCCCTTTGAAAATTTCGAAAAATGCGCCCAGAATTCCGAGACGGCTAACCCCTTTGAAAATTTCGAAAAATGCGCCCAGAATTCCGAGAAGGCTAACCCCTTTGAAAATTTGGAAAAATGCGCCCAGAATTCCGAGAAGGCTAACCCCTTTGAAAATTTCGAAATATGCGCCCAAAATTCCGAGAAGGCTAACCCCTTTCAAGATTTCGAAAAATGCGCCCAGAATTCCGAGAAGGGTAACCCCTTTGAAATTTTCGAAAAATGCGCCCAGTATTCCGAGAGGGTTAACGCCTATGAAAATTTCGAAAAATGCGCCCAGAATTCCGAGAAGGCTAACCCCTTTGAAAATTTCGAAAAGTGCCCCCAGATTTCCGAGAAGGCTAACCCCTTTGAAAATTTCGAAAAATGTGCCCAGAATTCCGAGAAGGCTAACCCCTTTGAAAATATCGAAAAATGCGCCCAGAATTCCGAGAAGGCTAACCCCTTTGAAAATTTCGAAAAATGCGCCCAGAATTCCGAGAAGGCTAACCCCTTTGAAAATTTCGAAATATGGGCCCAGAATTCCGAGAAGGCTAACCCCTTTGAAAATTTCGAAAAATGTGCCCAGAATTCCGAGAAGGCTAACCCCTTTGAAAATTTCGAAAAATGCGCCCAGAATTCCGAGAAGGCTAACTCCTTTGAAAATTTCGAAAAATGAGCCCAAAATTCCGAGAAGGCTAACCCCTTTAAAAATTTCGAAAAATGCGCCCAGAATTCCGAGAAGGCTAACCCCTTTGAAAATTTCGAAAAATGCGGCTAGAATTCCGAGAAGGCTAACCCTCTTTGAAATTTTCGAAAAATGCGCCCAGAATTCCGAGAAGGCTAACCCCTATGAAAATTTCGAAAAATGCGCCCAGAATCCCGAGAAGGCTAACCCCTTTGAAAATTTCGAAAAATGCGCCCAGAATTCCGAGAAGGCTAACCTCTTTGAAAATTTCGAAAAATGCGCCCACAATTCCGAGAAGGCTAACCCCTTTGAAAATTTCGAAAAATGCGCCCAGAATTCAGAGAAGGCTAACCCCTTTGAAAATTTCGAAAAATGCGCCCAGAATTCCGAGAAGGCTAACCCCTGGAAAAATTCGAAAAATGCGCCCAGAGTTCCGAGAAGGCTAACCCGTTTCAAAATTCCGAAAAATGCGCCCAGAATTCCGAGAAGGCTAACCCGTTTGAAAATTTCGAAAAATGCGCCCAGAATTCCGAGAAGGCTAACCCCTTTGAAAATTTTGAAAAATGCGCCCAGAATTCCGAGAAGGCTAACCCCTTTGAAAATTTCGAAAAATGCGCCCAGAATTCCGAGAAGGCTAACCCCTCTGAATATTTCGAAAAATGCGCCCAGAATTCAGAGAAGGCTAACCCCTTTGAAAATTTCGAAAAATGCGCCCACAATTCCGAGAAGGCTAACCCCTTTGAAAATTTCGAAAAATGCGCCCAGAATTCCGAGAAGGCTAACCCCTTTGAAAATTTCGAAAAATGCGCCCAGAATTCCGAGAAGGCTAACCCCTTTGAAAATTTCGAAAAATGCGCCCAGAATTCCGAGAAGGCTAACCCCTTTGAAAATTTCGAAAAATGCGCCCAGAATTCCGAGAAGGCTAACCCCTTTGAAAATTTCGAAATATGGGCCCAGAATTCCGAGAAGGCTAACCCCTTTGAAAATTTCGAAAAATGTGCCCAGAATTCCGAGAAGGCTAACCCCTTTGAAAATTTCGAAAAATGCGCCCAGAATTCCGAGAAGGCTAACCCCTTTGAAAATTTCGAAAAATGCGCCCAGAATTCCGAGAAGGCTAACCCCTTTGAAAATTTCGAAAAATGCGCCCAGAATTCTGAGAAGGCTAACCCCTTTGAAAATTTCGAAAAATGCGCCCAGAATTCCGAGAAGGCTAACCCCTTTGAAAATTTCGAAAAATGCGCCCAGAATTCCGAGAAGGCTAACTCCTTTGAAAATTTCGAAAAATGAGCCCAAAATTCCGAGAAGGCTAACCCCTTTAAAAATTTCGAAAAATGCGCCCAGAATTCCGAGAAGGCTAACCCCTTTGAAAATTTCGAAAAATGCGGCTAGAATTCCGAGAAGGCTAACCCTCTTTGAAATTTTCGAAAAATGCGCCCAGAATTCCGAGAAGGCTAACCCCTATGAAAATTTCGAAAAATGCGCCCAGAATCCCGAGAAGGCTAACCCCTTTGAAAATTTCGAAAAATGCGCCCAGAATTCCGAGAAGGCTAACCTCTTTGAAAATTTCGAAAAATGCGCCCACAATTCCGAGAAGGCTAACCCCTTTGAAAATTTCGAAAAATGCGCCCAGAATTCAGAGAAGGCTAACCCCTTTGAAAATTTCGAAAAATGCGCCCAGAATTCCGAGAAGGCTAACCCCTGGAAAAATTCGAAAAATGCGCCCAGAGTTCCGAGAAGGCTAACCCCTTTCAAAATTCCGAAAAATGCGCCCAGAATTCCGAGAAGGCTAACCCGTTTGAAAATTTCGAAAAATGCGCCCAGAATTCCGAGAAGGCTAACCCCTTTGAAAATTTTGAAAAATGCGCCCAGAATTCCGAGAAGGCTAACCCCTTTGAAAATTTCGAAAAATGCGCCCAGAATTCCGAGAAGGCTAACCCCTCTGAATATTTCGAAAAATGCGCCCAGAATTCAGAGAAGGCTAACCCCTTTGAAAATTTCGAAAAATGCGCCCAGAATTCCGAGAAGGCTAACCCCTTTGAAAATTTCGAAAAATGCGCCCAGAATTCCGAGAAGGCTAACCCCTTTGAAAATTTCGAAAAATGCGCCCAGAATTCCGAGAAGGCTAACCCCTTTGAAAATTTCGAAAAATGCGCCCAGAATTCCGAGAAGGCTAACCCCTTTGAAAATTTCGAAAAATGCGCCCAGAATTCCGAGAAGGCTAACCCCTTTGAAAATTTCGAAAAATGCGCCCAGAATTCCGAGAAGGCTAACCCTTTGAAAATTTCGAAAAATGCGCCCAGAATCCCGAGAAAGCTAACCCCTTTGAAAATTTCGAAAAATGAGCCCAAAATTCCGAGAAGGCTAACCCCTTTGAAAATTTCGAAAAATGCGCCCAGAATTCCGAGAAGGCTAACCCCTCTGAATATTTCGAAAAATGCGCCCAGAATTCAGAGAAGGCTAACCCCTTTGAAAATTTCGAAAAATGCGCCCAGAATTCCGAGAAGGCTAACCCCTTTGAAAATTTCGAAAAATGCGCCCAGAATTCCGAGAAGGCTAACCCCTTTGAAAATTTCGAAAAATGCGCCCAGAATTCCGAGAAGGCTAACCCCTTTGAAAATTTCGAAAAATGCGCCCAGAATTCCGAGAAGGCTAACCCCTTTGAAAATTTCGAAAAATGCGCCCAGAATTCCGAGAAGGCTAACCCCTTTGAAAATTTCGAAAAATGCGCCCAGAATTCCGAGAAGGCTAACCCTTTGAAAATTTCGAAAAATGCGCCCAGAATCCCGAGAAAGCTAACCCCTTTGAAAATTTCGAAAAATGAGCCCAAAATTCCGAGAAGGCTAACCCCTTTGAAAATTTCGAAAAATGCGCCCAGTTTTCCGAGAAGGCTAACCCCTTTGAAAATTTCGAAAAATGCGCCCAGAATTCCGAGAAGGCTAACCCTCTTTGAAATTTTCGAAAAATGCGCCCAGAATTCCGAGAAGGCTAACCCCATTGAAAATTACGAAAAATGCGCCTAGCATTCCGAGAAGGCTAATCCCCTTGAAAATTTCGAAAAATGCGCCTTGAATTCCGAGAAGGCTATCCCCTTTGAACATTTCGAAAAATGCGCCCAGAATTCCGAGAAGTCTATCCCCTTTGAAAATTTCGAAAAATGAGCCCAGAATGCCGAGAAGGCTAACCCCTTTGAAAATTTCGAAAAATGCGCCCAGAATGCCGAGAAGTCTAACCCCTTTGAAAATTTCGAAAAATGCGCCCAGAATTCCGAGAAGGCTAACCCCTTGAAAATTTCGAAAAATGCGCTCAGAATTCCGAGAAGGCTATCCCCTTTGAACATTTCGAAAAATGCGCCTAGAATTCCGAGAAGGCTAACCCCTTTGAAAATTACGAAAAATGCGCCCAGAATTCCGAGAAGGCTAATCCCCTTGAAAATTTCGAAAAATGCGCCCAGAATTCCGAGAAGGCTAACCCCTTTGAAAATTTCGAAAAATGCACCCAGAATTCCGAGAAGGCTAACTCCTTTGAAAATTTCGAAAAATGCGCCCAGAATTCCGAGAAGGCTAACCCCTTTGAAAATTTCGAAAAATGATCCCAGAATTCCGAGAAGGCCAACCCCTTTGAAAATTTCGAAAAATGCGCCCAGAATTCCGAGACGGCTAACCCCTTTGAAAATTTCGAAAAATGCGCCCAGAATTCCGAGAAGGCTAACCCCTTTGAAAATTTGGAAAAATGCGCCCAGAATTCCGAGAAGGCTAACCCCTTTGAAAATTTCGAAAAATGCGCCCAAAATTCCGAGAAGGCTAACCCCTTTCAAGATTTCGAAAAATGCGCCCAGAATTCCGAGAAGGGTAACCCCTTTGAAATTTTCGAAAAATGCGCCCAGTATTCCGAGAAGGTTAACGCCTATGAAAATTTCGAAAAATGCGCCCAGAATTCCGAGAAGGCTAACCCCTTTGAAAATTTCGAAAAGTGCCCCCAGATTTCCGAGAAGGCTAACCCCTTTGAAAATTTCGAAAAATGTGCCCAGAATTCCGAGAAGGCTAACCCCTTTGAAAATATCGAAAAATGCGCCCAGAATTCCGAGAAGGCTAACCCCTTTGAAAATTTCGAAAAATGCGCCCAGAATTCCGAGAAGGCTAACCCCTTTGAAAATTTCGAAATATGGGCCCAGAATTCCGAGAAGGCTAACCCCTTTGAAAATTTCGAAAAATGTGCCCAGAATTCCGAGAAGGCTAACCCCTTTGAAAATTTCGAAAAATGCGCCCAGAATTCCGAGAAGGCTAACCCCTTTAAAAATTTCGAAAAATGCGCCCAGAATTCCGAGAAGGCTAACCCCTTTGAAAATTTCGAAAAATGCGGCTAGAATTCCGAGAAGGCTAACCCTCTTTGAAAATTTCGAAAAATGCGCCCAGAATTCCGAGAAGGCTAACCCCTTTGAAAATTTCGAAAAATGCGCCCAGAATTCGGAGAAGGCTAACCCCTTTAAAAATTTCGAAAAATGCGCCCAGAATTCCGAGAAGGCTAACCCCTTTGAAAATTTCGAAAAATGCGCCCAGAATTCCGAGAAGGCTAACCCCTTTGAAAATTTCGAAAAATGCGCCCAGAATTCCGAGAAGGCTAACCCTTTGAAAATTTCGAAAAATGCGCCCAGAATCCCGAGAAAGCTAACCCCTTTGAAAATTTCGAAAAATGAGCCCAAAATTCCGAGAAGGCTAACCCCTTTGAAAATTTCGAAAAATGCGCCCAGTTTTCCGAGAAGGCTAACCCCTTTGAAAATTTCGAAAAATGCGCCCAGAATTCCGAGAAGGCTAACCCTCTTTGAAATTTTCGAAAAATGCGCCCAGAATTCCGAGAAGGCTAACGCCATTGAAAATTACGAAAAATGCGCCTAGCATTCCGAGAAGGCTAATCCCCTTGAAAATTTCGAAAAATGCGCCTTGAATTCCGAGAAGGCTATCCCCTTTGAACATTTCGAAAAATGCGCCCAGAATTCCGAGAAGTCTATCCCCTTTGAAAATTTCGAAAAATGAGCCCAGAATGCCGAGAAGGCTAACCCCTTTGAAAATTTCGAAAAATGCGCCCAGAATGCCGAGAAGTCTAACCCCTTTGAAAATTTCGAAAAATGCGCCCAGAATTCCGAGAAGGCTAACCCCTTGAAAATTTCGAAAAATGCGCTCAGAATTCCGAGAAGGCTATCCCCTTTGAACATTTCGAAAAATGCGCCAAGAATTCCGAGAAGGCTAACCCCTTTGAAAATTACGAAAAATGCGCCCAGAATTCCGAGAAGGCTAATCCCCTTGAAAATTTCGAAAAATGCGCCCAGAATTCCGAGAAGGCTAACCCCTTTGAAAATTTCGAAAAATGCACCCAGAATTCCGAGAAGGCTAACTCCTTTGAAAATTTCGAAAAATGCGCCCAGAATTCCGAGAAGGCTAACCCCTTTGAAAATTTCGAAAAATGATCCCAGAATTCCGAGAAGGCCAACCCCTTTGAAAATTTCGAAAAATGCGCCCAGAATTCCGAGACGGCTAACCCCTTTGAAAATTTCGAAAAATGCGCCCAGAATTCCGAGAAGGCTAACCCCTTTGAAAATTTGGAAAAATGCGCCCAGAATTCCGAGAAGGCTAACCCCTTTGAAAATTTCGAAAAATGCGCCCAAAATTCCGAGAAGGCTAACCCCTTTCAAGATTTCGAAAAATGCGCCCAGAATTCCGAGAAGGGTAACCCCTTTGAAAATTTCGAAAAGTGCCCCCAGATTTCCGAGAAGGCTAACCCCTTTGAAAATTTCGAAAAATGTGCCCAGAATTCCGAGAAGGCTAACCCCTTTGAAAATATCGAAAAATGCGCCCAGAATTCCGAGAAGGCTAACTAACCCCTTTGAAAATTTCGAAAAATGCGCCCAGAATTCCGAGAAGGCTAACCCCTTTGAAAATTTCGAAATATGGGCCCAGAATTCCGAGAAGGCTAACCCCTTTGAAAATTTCGAAAAATGTGCCCAGAATTCCGAGAAGGCTAACCCCTTTGAAAATTTAGAAAAATGCGCCCAGAATTCCGAGAAGGCTAACCCCTTTGAAAATTTCGAAAAATGCGCCCAGAATTCCGAGAAGGCTAACCCCTTTGAAAATTTCGAAAAATGCGCCCAGAATTCTGAGAAGGCTAACCCCTTTGAAAATTTCGAAAAATGCGCCCAGAATTCCGAGAAGGCTAACCCCTTTGAAAATTTCGAAAAATGCGCCCAGAATTCCGAGAAGGCTAACTCCTTTGAAAATTTCGAAAAATGAGCCCAAAATTCCGAGAAGGCTAACCCCTTTAAAAATTTCGAAAAATGCGCCCAGAATTCCGAGAAGGCTAACCCCTTTGAAAATTTCGAAAAATGCGGCTAGAATTCAGAGAAGGCTAACCCTCTTTGAAATTTTCGAAAAATGCGCCCAGAATTCCGAGAAGGCTAACCCCTATGAAAATTTCGAAAAATGCGCCCAGAATCCCGAGAAGGCTAACCCCTTTGAAAATTTCGATAAATGCGCCCAGAATTCAGAGAAGGCTAACCCCTTTGAAAATTTCGAAAAATGCGCCCACAATTCCGAGAAGGCTAACCCCTGGAAAAATTCGAAAAATGCGCCCAGAGTTCCGAGAAGGCTAACCCCTTTCAAAATTCCGAAAAATGCGCCCAGAATTCCGAGAAGGCTAAACCGTTTGAAAATTTCGAAAAATGCGCCCAGAATTCCGAGAAGGCTAACCCCTTTGAAAATTTTGAAAAATGCGCCCAGAATTCCGAGAAGGCTAACCCCTTTGAAAATTTCGAAAAATGCGCCCAGAATTCCGAGAAGGCTAACCCCTCTGAATATTTCGAAAAATGCGCCCAGAATTCAGAGAAGGCTAACCCCTTTGAAAATTTCGAAAAATGCGCCCAGAATTCCGAGAAGGCTAACCCCTTTGAAAATTTCGAAAAATGCGCCCAGAATTCCGAGAAGGCTAACCCCTTTGAAAATTTCGAAAAATGCGCCCAGAATTCCGAGAAGGCTAACCCCTTTGAAAATTTCGAAAAATGCGCCCAGAATTCCGAGAAGGCTAACCCCTTTGAAAATTTCAAAAAATGCGCCCAGAATTCCGAGAAGGCTAACCCCTTTGAAAATTTCGAAAAATGCGCCCAGAATTCCGAGAAGGCTAACCCTTTGAAAATTTCGAAAAATGCGCCCAGAATCCCGAGAAAGCTAACCCCTTTGAAAATTTCGAAAAATGAGCCCAAAATTCCGAGAAGGCTAACCCCTTTGAAAATTTCGAAAAATGCGCCCAGTTTTCCGAGAAGGCTAACCCCTTTGAAAATTTCGAAAAATGCGCCCAGAATTCCGAGAAGGCTAACCCTCTTTGAAATTTTCGAAAAATGCGCCCAGAATTCCGAGAAGGCTAACCCCATTGAAAATTACGAAAAATGCGCCTAGCATTCCGAGAAGGCTAATAACCTTGAAAATTTCGAAAAATGCGCCTTGAATTCCGAGAAGGCTATCCCCTTTGAACATTTCGAAAAATGCGCCCAGAATTCCGAGAAGTCTATCCCCTTTGAAAATTTCGAAAAATGAGCCCAGAATGCCGAGAAGGCTAACACCTTTGAAAATTTCGAAAAATGCGCCCAGAATGCCGAGAAGTCTAACCCCTTTGAAAATTTCGAAAAATGCGCCCAGAATTCCGAGAAGGCTAACCCCTTGAAAATTTCGAAAAATGCGCTCAGAATTCCGAGAAGGCTATCCCCTTTGAACATTTCGAAAAATGCGCCAAGAATTCCGAGAAGGCTAACCCCTTTGAAAATTACGAAAAATGCGCCCAGAATTCCGAGAAGGCTAATCCCCTTGAAAATTTCGAAAAATGCGCCCAGAATTCCGAGAAGGCTAACCCCTTTGAAAATTTCGAAAAATGCACCCAGAATTCCGAGAAGGCTAACTCCTTTGAAAATTTCGAAAAATGCGCCCAGAATTCCGAGAAGGCTAACCCCTTTGAAAATTTCGAAAAATGATCCCAGAATTCCGAGAAGGCCAACCCCTTTGAAAATTTCGAAAAATGCGCCCAGAATTCCGAGACGGCTAACCCCTTTGAAAATTTCGAAAAATGCGCCCAGAATTCCGAGAAGGCTAACCCCTTTGAAAATTTGGAAAAATGCGCCCAGAATTCCGAGAAGGCTAACCCCTTTGAAAATTTCGAAAAATGCGCCCAAAATTCCGAGAAGGCTAACCCCTTTCAAGATTTCGAAAAATGCGCCCAGAATTCCGAGAAGGGTAACCCCTTTGAAATTTTCGAAAAATGCGCCCAGTATTCCGAGAAGGTTAACGCCTATGAAAATTTCGAAAAATGCGCCCAGAATTCCGAGAAGGCTAACCCCTTTGAAAATTTCGAAAAGTGCCCCCAGATTTCCGAGAAGGCTAACCCCTTTGAAAATTTCGAAAAATGTGCCCAGAATTCCGAGAAGGCTAACCCCTTTGAAAATATCGAAAAATGCGCCCAGAATTCCGAGAAGGCTAACCCCTTTGAAAATTTCGAAAAATGCGCCCAGAATTCCGAGAAGGCTAACCCCTTTGAAAATTTCGAAATATGGGCCCAGAATTCCGAGAAGGCTAACCCCTTTGAAAATTTCGAAAAATGTGCCCAGAATTCCGAGAAGGCTAACCCCTTTGAAAATTTCGAAAAATGCGCCCAGAATTCCGAGAAGGCTAACCCCTTTGAAAATTTCGAAAAATGCGCCCAGAATTCCGAGAAGGCTAACCCCTTTGAAAATTTCGAAAAATGCGCCCAGAATTCTGAGAAGGCTAACCCCTTTGAAAATTTCGAAAAATGCGCCCAGAATTCCGAGAAGGCTAACCCCTTTGAAAATTTCGAAAAATGCGCCCAGAATTCCGAGAAGGCTAACTCCTTTGAAAATTTCGAAAAATGAGCCCAAAATTCCGAGAAGGCTAACCCCTTTAAAAATTTCGAAAAATGCGCCCAGAATTCCGAGAAGGCTAACCCCTTTGAAAATTTCGAAAAATGCGGCTAGAATTCCGAGAAGGCTAACCCTCTTTTAATTTTCGGAAAATGCGCCCAGAATTCCGAGAAGGCTAACCCCTATGAAAATTTCGAAAAATGCGCCCAGAATCCCGAGAAGGCTAACCCCTTTGAAAATTTCGAAAAATGCGCCCAGAATTCCGAGAAGGCTAACCCCTTTGAAAATTTCGAAAAATGCGCCCAGAATTCTGAGAAGGCTAACCCCTTTGAAAATTTCGAAAAATGCGCCCAGAATTCCGAGAAGGCTAACCCCTTTGAAAATTTCGAAAAATGCGCCCAGAATTCCGAGAAGGCTAACTCCTTTGAAAATTTCGAAAAATGAGCCCAAAATTCCGAGAAGGCTAACCCCTTTAAAAATTTCGAAAAATGCGCCCAGAATTCCGAGAAGGCTAACCCCTTTGAAAATTTAGAAAAATGCGGCTAGAATTCCGAGAAGGCTAACCCTCATTGAAATTTTCGAAAAATGCGCCCAGAATTCCGAGAAGGCTAACCCCTATGAAAATTTCGAAAAATGCGCCCAGAATTCCGAGAAGGCTAACCCCTTTGAAAATTTCGAAAAATGCGCCCAGAATTCCGAGAAGGCTAACCCCTTTGAAAATTACGAAAAATGCGCCCAGAATTCCGAGAAGGCTAATCCCCTTGAAAAGATCGAAAAATGCGCCCAGAATTCCGAGAAGGCTATCCCCTTTGAACATTTCGAAAAATGCGCCCAGAATTCCGAGAAGGCTATCCCCTTTGAAAATTTAGAAAAATGAGCCCAGTATGCCGAGAAGGCTAACCCCTTTGAAAATTTCGAAAAATGCGCCCAGAATTCCGAGAATGCTAACCCCTTTGAAAATTTCGAAAAATGCGCCCATAATTACAAGAAGGCTAACCCCTTTGAAAATTTCGAAAAATGCGCCCAGAATTCCGAGAAGGCTAACCACTTTGAAAATTTCCAAAAAATGCGCCCAGAATTCCGAGAAGGCTAACCCCTATGAAAAATTCGAAAAATGCGCCCAGAATTCCGAGAAGGCTAACCCCTTTGAAAATTTCGAAAAAAGCACCCAGAATTCCGAGAAGGCTAACCCCTTTGAAAATTTCGAAAAATGCGCCCAGAATTCCGAGAAGGCTAACCCCTTTGAAAATTTCGAAAAATGCGCCCAGAATTCCGAGAAGGCTAACCCCTTTGAAAATTTCGAAAAATGCGCCCAGAATTCCGAGAAGGCTAACCAATTTGAAAATTTCGAAAAATGCGCCCAGAATTCCGAGAAGGCTAACCCCTTTGAAAATTTCGAAAAATGCGCCCAGAATGCCGAGGAGGCTAACCCCTTTGAAAATTTCGAAAAATGTGCCCAGAATGCCGAGAAGTCTAACCCCTTTGAAAATTTCGAAAAATGCGCGAAGAATTCCGAGAAGGCTAACCCCTTTGAAAATTTCGAAAAATGAGCCCAGAATGCCGAGAAGGCTAACCCCTTTGAAAATTTCGAAAAATGCGCCCAGAATGCCGAGAAGTCTAACCCCTTTGATAATTTCGAAAAATGCGCCCAGAATTCCGAGAAGGCTAACCCCTTTGAAAATTTCGAAAAATGCGCCCAGAATTCCGAGAAGGCTATCCCCTTTGAAAATTACGAAAAATGCGCCCAGAATTCCGAGAAGGCTAATCCCCTTGAAAATTACGAAAAATGCGCCCAGAATTCCGAGAAGGCTAACCCCTTTGAAAATTTCGAAAAATGCCTCCTGAATTCCGAGAAGGCTAACCCCTTTGAAAATTTCGAAAAATGCGCCCAGAATTCCGAGAAGGCTAACCCCTTTGAAAATTTCGAAAAATGCGCCCAGAATTCCGAGAGGGCTAACCCCTTTGAAAATTTCGAAAAATCCGCCCAGAATTCCGAGAAGGCTAACCCCTTTGAAAATTTCGAAAAACACGCCCAGAATTCCGAGAAGGCTAACCCCTTTGAAATTTTCGAAAAATGTGCCCAGAATGCCGAGAAGTATTGTAAAACTGAGTGGTCTGCCAAATTGCCCAGTTGGGTGAAATAGTTAAAAGAACAGGTAAGTGTTCTGTACGATGCTGGTTGAAATCTCCCTTCTGCAAAGTTTTAAGTTATTTATTTATACTGCAAAAAGCAGATCGCGATATAAGAGCTAAAAAGAAATACAATTTCAACAGTCATTGCTGGCTGAGGTGGTTAATACAGAATGCTTCTGAGCGAAAGGTCCCAGGTTCGATCCCAGGGGGGTTAGAAAGTTTTTCAATAATTCACTAAAATATTATAAAAACTAGAGCGGAATATAAGACAGCTGAAAGAACATTTAACTTCAGCAATATCCGGTGGTTGAAGTGACGGACGGATTTTAAGTAAAGAAGATTGAAATTAGAAATAATTAAAATCCAAGAGCTCCATACATGATGGCTAAAAAGGAAAGTGCAAGCAACAAGTTGTGGTGGCCGAAACCGTTAAAGAGACGTTCTTCGGAAGACAAGGTCCAGGGTTCGATCCCCGGGACGGAAGGATTTTAAGTAAAAAAGATTAAA
Organism: Ectobius pallidus; assembly: GCA_964059195.1. NCBI lineage: Eukaryota > Metazoa > Arthropoda > Insecta > Blattodea > Ectobiidae > Ectobius > Ectobius pallidus. Next base: position 21,093,282 of record CAXKWD010000004.1, on the reverse strand, counting down.
ATTAAAAATAATTAAAATCCCAGAGCTCCATACAAGAAGGCTAAAAAGGACGGTGTAAGCAACAAGTTGTTGTGGCCGAAACGGTTAAAGAGACGTGCTTCGGAAGAGAAGGTCCTGGGTTCAATCCCCGGGACGGAAGGATTTTAAGTAAAACAGATTAAAATTAAAAATAATTAAAATCCCAGAGCTCTGTACAAGAATATTAAAAAGGAAAGTGCTTACAAGTTGTTGTGGCCGAAGCGGTTAAAGAGACGTGCTTCGGAAGAGAAGGTCCCGGGTTCGATCCCCGGGACTGAAGGATTTTATGTAAAAAAGATTAAAATTAAAAATAATTAAAATCCCAGATATCAATACAAGAAGGCTAAAATGGAAGGTGAAAGCAATAAGTTGTTGTGGCCGAAGCGGTTAAAGAGACGTGCTTCGGAAGAGAAGGTCCCGGGTTCAATCCCCGGGACGGAAGGATTTTAAGTAAAAAAGATTAAAATTAAAAATAATTAAAATCCCAGAGCTCCGTACAAGAATGTTAAAAAGGAAGGTGCAGGCAACAAGTTGTGGTGGCCGAAGCGGTTAAGAGACGTGCTTCGGAATAGAAGGTCCCTGGTTCGATCCCCGGGACGGAAAGATTTTAAGTAAAAAAGATTAAAATTAAAAATAATTAAAATCCCAGATCTCCATACAAGAAGGCTAAAATGGAAGGTGCAAGCAATAAGTTGTTGTGGCCGAAGCGGTTAAAGAGACGTGCTTCGGAAGAGAAGGTCCCGGGTTCAATCCCCGGGACGGAAGGATTTTAAGTAAAAAAGATTAAAATTAAAAATAATTAAAATCCCAGAGCTCCATACAAGAAGGCTAAAAAGGACGGTGTAAGCAACAAGTTGTTGTGGCCGAAACGGTTAAAGAGACGTGCTTCGAAAGAGAAGGTCCTGGGTTCAATCTCCGGGACCTAAGGATTTTAAGTAAAACAGATTAAAATTAAAAATAATTAAAATCCCAGAGCTCTGTACAAGAATGTTAAAAAGGAAAGTGCTTACAACAAGTTGTTGTGGCCGAAGCGGTTAAAGAGACTTGCTTCGGAAGAGAAGGTCCCGGGTTCGATCCCCGGGACTGAAGGATTTTATGTAAAAACGATTAAAATAAAAAATAATTAAAATCCCAGATATCAATACAAGATGGCTGAAATGGAAGGTGAAAGCAATAAGTTGTTGTGGCCGAAGCGGTTAAAGAGACGTGCTTCGGAAGAGAAGGTCCCGGGTTCAATCCCCGGGACGGAAGGATTTTAAGTAAAAAAGATTAAAATTAAAAATAATTAAAATCCCAGAGCTCCGTACAAGAATGTTAAAAAGGAAGCTGCAGGCAACAAGTTGTGGTGGCCGAAGCGGTTAAGAGACGTGCTTCGGAATAGAAGGTCCCTGGTTCGATCCCCGGGACGGAAAGATTTTAAGTAAAAAAGATTAAAATTAAAAATAATTAAAATCCCAGATCTCCATACAAGAAGGCTAAAATGGAAGGTGCAAGCAATAAGTTGTTGTGGCCGAAGCGGTTAAAGAGACGTGCTTCGGAAGAGAAGGTCCCGGGTTCAATCCCCGGGACGGAAGGATTTTAAGTAAAAAAGATTAAAATTAAAAATAATTAAAATCCCAGAGCTCCATACAAGAAGGCTAAAAAGGACGGTGTAAGCAACAAGTTGTTGTGGCCGAAACGGTTAAAGAGACGTGCTTCGAAAGAGAAGGTCCTGGGTTCAATCTCCGGGACCTAAGGATTTTAAGTAAAACAGATTAAAATTAAAAATAATTAAAATCCCAGAGCTCTGTACAAGAATGTTAAAAAGGAAAGTGCTTACAACAAGTTGTTGTGGCCGAAGCGGTTAAAGAGACGTGCTTCGGAAGAGAAGGTCCCGGGTTCGATCCCCGGGACTGAAGGATTTTATGTAAAAAAGATTAAAATTAAAAATAATTAAAATCCCAGATCTCAATACAAGAAGGCTAAAATGGAAGGCAATAAGTTGTTGTGGCCGAAGCGGTTAAAGAGACGTGCTTCGGAAGAGAAGGTCCCGGGTTCAATCCCCGGGACGGAAGGATTTTAAGTAAAAAAGATTAAAATTAAAAATAATTAAAATACCAGAGCTCCGTACAAGAATGTTAAAAAGGAAGGTGCAAGCAACAAGTTGTGGTGGCCGAAGCGGTTAAGAGACGTGCTTCGGAATAGAAGGTCCCTGGTTCGATCCCCGGGACGGAAGGATTTTAAGTAAAAAAGATTAAAATTAAAAATAATTAAAATCCCAGATCTCCATACAAGAAGGCTAAAATGGAAGGTGCAAGCAATAAGTTGTTGTGGCCGAAGCGGTTAAAGAGACGTGCTTCGGAAGAGAAGGTCCCGGGTTCAATCCCCGGGACGGAAGGATTTTAAGTAAAAATGATTAAAATTAAAAATAATTAAAATCCCAGAGCTCCGTACAAGAATGTTAAAAAGGACGGTGCAAGCAACAAGTTGTGGTGGCCGAAGCGGTTAAAGAGACGTGCTTCGGCAGAGAAGGTCCCTGGATCGATCCCCGGGACGGTAGGATTTTAAGTAAAAAAAAGATTAAAATTAAAAATAATAAAAATCCCAGAGCTCGCTACAAGTAAGCTAAAAAGGAAGATGCAAGCAACAAGATGTGGTGGCCGAAGCGGTTAAAGAGACGTGCTTCGGAGCAGAAGGTGGTGGGTTCGATTCCCGGCACGGAATGATTTTAAGTAAAATATAAAAGTTAAAAATAATTAAAATCCCAGAATTCCGTATAAGAGAGCTAAAAAAGAAAATATAAGTACCAAGTTGTGATGGCCGAAGCGGTTAGAGATACCTGCTTCGGAGGAGAAGGTGGTGCGTTCGATTCCCGGCACGGAGTGATTTTAAGTAAAAGATAGAAAATTAAAAATAATTAAAATTTCAGTGTTCCGTGTAAGAGGGATAAAAAGGAAGGTGTAAGCAATAAGTTGCGGTGGCCTACCAGGCCTACATTCCAAAAAATAGGCCTACAAACCTAATTAAGCGTATTTTTTGGAATATAGGCCTAGTAGGCCTATTTTTTGGAATGTAGGCCTAGTAGGCCTAGTAGGCCTAGTAGGCCTATTTTATGGAATGTAGGCCTAGTATGCTTATTTTTTGGAATGTAGGCCTAGTAGGCCTAGTAGGCCTACTAGGCCTACACCTCCAAAAAATAGGCCTACATTCCCAAAAATAGGCCTACTAGGCCTACATTCCAAAAAATAGGCCTACTAGGCCTACTAGGCCTACATTCCAAAAAATAGGCCTACTAGGCCTACATTCCAAAAAAAGGCCTATTTTGGATTGTAGGCCTAGTAGGCCTATTTTTTGGAAAGTAGGCCATTTTTTGGAATGTAGGCCTAGTAGGCCTATTTTTTGGAATGCAGGCCTAGTAGGCCTACTAGGCCTATTTTCCACAAAATAGGCCTACTAGGCCTACTAGGCCTACATTCCAAAAAATAGGCCTACTAGGCCTACATTCCAAAAAATGGCCTACTTTCCAAAAAATAGGCCTACTAGGCCTACAATCCAAAATAGGCCTATTTTTGGAATGTAGGCCTAGTAGGCCTATTTTTTGGAATGTAGGCCTAGTAGGCCTAGTAGGCCTATTTTTTGGAATGTAGGCCTAGTAGGCCTATTTTTGGGAATGTAGGCCTACTAGGCCTACTAGGCCTACATTCCAAAAAATAAGCATACTAGGCCTACATTCCATAAAATAGGCCTACTAGGCCTACTAGGCCTACTAGGCCTACTAGGCCTACATTCCAAAAAATAGGCCTACTAGGCCTACATTCCAAAAAATACGCTTAATTTGGTTTGTAGGCCTATTTTTTGGAATGTAGGCCTGGTAGGCCACCGCAACTTATTGCTTACACCTTCCTTTTTATCCCTCTTACACGGAACACTGAAATTTTAATTATTTTTAATTTTCTATCTTTTACTTAAAATCACTCCGTGCCGGGAATCGAACGCACCACCTTCTCCTCCGAAGCAGGTATCTCTAACCGCTTCGGCCATCACAACTTGGTACTTATATTTTCTTTTTTAGCTCTCTTATACGGAATTCTGGGATTTTAATTATTTTTAACTTTTATATTTTACTTAAAATCATTCCGTGCCGGGAATCGAACCCACCACCTTCTGCTCCGAAGCACGTCTCTTTAACCGCTTCGGCCACCACATCTTGTTGCTTGCATCTTCCTTTTTAGCTTTCTTGTAGCGTGCTCTGGGATTTTAATTATTTTTAATTTTAATCTTTTTTACTTAAAATCCTTCCGTCCGGGGGTTGAACCCGAGACCTTCTCTTCCGAAGCACGTCTCTTTAACCGCTTCGGCCACAACAACTTATTGCTTTCACCTTCCTTTTTAGCCTTTTTGTATGGAGATCTGGGATTTTAATTATTTTTAATTTTAATCTTTTTTACTTAAAATCCTTCAGTCCCGGGGATCGAACCCGGGACCTTCTCTTCCGAAGCACGTCTCTTTAACCGCTTCGGCCACAACAACTTGTTGTAAGCACTTTCCTTTTTAACATACTTGTACGGAGCTCTGGGATTTTAATTATTTTTAATTTTAATCTGTTTTACTTAAAATCCTTCCGTCCCGGGGATTGAACCCAGGACCTTCTATTTCGAAGCACGTCTCTTTAACCGCTTCGACCACAACAACTTATTGCTTTCACCTTCCTTTTTAGCCTTCTTGTATGGAGCTCTGGGATTTTAATTATTTTTAATTTTAATCTTTTTTACTTAAAATCCTTCAGTCCGGGGGATCGAACCCGGGACCTTCTCTTCCGAAGTACGTCTCTTTAACCGCTTCGGCCAAAACAACTTGTTGAAAGCACTTTCCTTTTTAACATTCTTGTACGGAGCTCTGGGATTTTAATTATTTTTAATTTTAATCTGTTTTACTTAAAATCCTTCCGTCCCGGGGATTGAACCCAGGACCTTCTATTCCGAAGCACGTCTCTTAACCGCTTCGGCCACCACAACTTGTTGCTTGCACCTTCCTTTTTAACATTCTTGTATGGAGCTCTGGGATTTTAATTATTTTTAATTTTAATCTTTTTTACTTAAAATCCTTCCGTCCCGGGGTTTGAACCCGAGACCTTCTCTTCCGAAGCACGTCTCTTTAACCGCTTCGGCCACAACAACTTATTGCTTTCACCTTCCTTTTTAGCCCTTTTGTATGGAGATCTGGGATTTTAATTATTTTTAATTTTAATCTTTTTTACTTAAAATCCTTCAGTCCCGGGGATCGAACCCGTGACCTTCTCTTTCGAAGCACGTCTCTTTAACCGCTTCGGCCACAACAACTTGTTGTAAACACTTTCCTTTTTAACATTCTTGTACGGAGATCTGGGATTTTAATTATTTTTAATTTTAATCTTTTTTACTTAAAATCCTTCCGTCCCGGGGATCGAACCCTGGACCTTGTCATCCGAAGCACGTCTCTTTAACCGCTTCGGCCACCACAACTTGTTGCTTGCACCTTCCTTTTTAGCCATCATGTATGGAGCTCTGGGATTTTAATTATTTCGAATTTTAATCTTTTTTACTTAAAATCCTTCAGTCCCGGGGATCGAACCCGGGACCTTCTCTTCCGAAGCACGTCTCTTTAACCGCTTCGGCCACAACAACTTGTTGTAAGCACTTTCCTTTTTAACATTCTTGTACGGAGCTCTGGGATTTTAATTATTTTTAATTTTAATCTTTTTTACTTAAAATCCTTCCGTCCCGGGGATCGAACCAGGGACCTTCTATTCCGAAGCACGTCTCTTAACCGCTTCGGCCACCACAACTTGTTGCTTGCACCTTCCATTTTAGCCTTCTTGTATGGAGCTCTGGGATTTTAATTATTTTTAATTTTAATATTTTTTACTTAAAATCCTTCAGTCCGGGGGATCGAACCCGGGACCTTCTCTTCCGAAGTACGTCTCTTTAACCGCTTCGGCCACAACAACTTGTTGAAAGCACTTTCCTTTTTAACATTCTTGTACGGAGCTCTGGGATTTTAATTATTTTTAATTTTAATCTTTTTTACTTAAAATCCTTCCGTCCCGGGGATCGAACCAGGGACCTTCTATTCCGAAGCACGTCTCTTAACCGCTTCGGCCACCACAACTTGTTGCTTGCACCTTCCTTTTTAACATTCTTGTATGGAGCTCTGGGATTTTAATTATTTTTAATTTTAATCTTTTTTACTTAAAATCCTTCCGTCCCGGGGATTGAACCCGGGACCTTCTCTTCCGAAGCACGTCTCTTTAACCGCTTCGGCCACAACAACTTATTGATTTCACCTTCCTTTTTAGCCTTCTTGTATGGAGCTCTGGGATTTTAATTATTTTTAATTTTAATCTTTTTTACTTAAAATCCTTCAGTCCGGGGGATAGAACCCGGGACCTTCTCTTCCGAAGCACGTCTCTTTAACCGCTTCGGCCACAACAACTTGTTGTAAGCACTTTCCTTTTTAACATTCTTGTACGGAGCTCTGGGATTTTAATTATTTTTAATTTTAATCTTTTTTACTTAAAATCCTTCCGTCCCGGGGATCGAACCAGGGACCTTCTATTCCGAAGCACGTCTCTTAACCGCTTCGGCCACCACAACTTGTTGCTTGCACCTTCCATTTTAGCCTTCTTGTATGGAGCTCTGGGATTTTAATTATTTTTAATTTTAATATTTTTTACTTAAAATCCTTCAGTCCGGGGGATCGAACCCGGGACCTTCTCTTCCGAAGTACGTCTCTTTAACCGCTTCGGCCACAACAACTTGTTGAAAGCACTTTCCTTTTTAACATTCTTGTACGGAGCTCTGGGATTTTAATTATTTTTAATTTTAATCTGTTTTACTTAAAATCCTTCCGTCCCGGGGATTGAACCCAGGACCTTCTCTTTCGAAGCACGTCTCTTTAACCGCTTCGGCCACAACAACTTGTTGCTTGCACCTTCCTTTTTAGCCTTCTTGTATGGAGCTCTGGGATTTTAATTATTTTTAATTTTAATCTTTTTTACTTAAAATCCTTCCGTCCCGGGGATCGAACCAGGGACCTTCTCTTCCGAAGCACGTCTCTTAACCGCTTCGGCCACCACAACTTGTTGCTTGCACCTTCCTTTTTAACATTCTTGTACGGAGCTCTGGGATTTTAATTATTTTTAATTTTAATCTTTTTTACTTAAAATCCTTCCGTCCCGGGGATCGAACCAGGGACCTTCTATTCCGAAGCACGTCTCTTAACCGCTTCGGCCACCACAACTTGTTGCTTGCACCTTCCTTTTTAACATTCTTGTATGGAGCTCTGGGATTTTAATTATTTTTAATTTTAATCTTTTTTACTTAAAATCCTTCCGTCCGGGGTTTGAACCCGAGACCTTCTCTTCCGAAGCACGTCTCTTTAACCGCTTCGGCCACAACAACTTATTGCTATCAACTTCCTTTTTAGCCTTTTTGTATGGAGATCTGGGATTTTAATTATTTTTAATTTTAATCTTTTTTACTTAAAATCCTTCAGTCCCGGGGATCGAACCCGGGACCTTCTCTTCCGAAGCACGTCTCTTTAACCGCTTCGGCCACAACAACTTGTTGTAAACACTTTCCTTTTTAACATTCTTGTACGGAGATCTGGGATTTTAATTATTTTTAATTTTAATCTTTTTTACTTAAAATCCTTCCGTCCCTGGGATCGAACCCTGGACCTTGTCATCCGAAGCACGTCTCTTTAACCGCTTCGGCCACCACAACTTGTTGCTTGCACCTTCCTTTTTAGCCATCATGTATGGAGCTCTGGGATTTTAATTATTTTTAATTTTAATCTTTTTTACTTAAAATCCTTCCGTCCGGGGTTTGAACCCGAGACCTTCTCTTCCGAAGCACGTCTCTTTAACCGCTTCGGCCACAACAACTTATTGCTATCACCTTCCTTTTTAGCCTTTTTGTATGGAGATCTGGGATTTTAATTATTTTTAATTTTAATCTTTTTTACTTAAAATCCTTCAGTCCCGGGGATCGAACCCGGGACCTTCTCTTCCGAAGCACGTCTCTTTAACCGCTTCGGCCACAACAACTTGTTGTAAACACTTTCCTTTTTAACATTCTTGTACGGAGATCTGGGATTTTAATTATTTTTAATTTTAATCTTTTTTACTTAAAATCCTTCCGTCCCTGGGATCGAACCCTGGACCTTGTCATCCGAAGCACGTCTCTTTAACCGCTTCGGCCACCACAACTTGTTGCTTGCACCTTCCTTTTTAGCCATCATGTATGGAGCTCTGGGATTTTAATTATTTCGAATTTTAATCTTTTTTACTTAAAATCCTTCAGTCCCTGGGATCGAACCCGGGACCTTCTCTTCCGAAGCACGTCTCTTTAACCGCTTCGGCCACAACAACTTGTTGTAAGCACTTTCCTTTTTAACATTCTTGTACGGAGCTCTGGGATTTTAATTATTTTTAATTTTAATCTGTTTTACTTAAAATCCTTCCGTCCCGGGGATTGAACCCAAGACCTTCTCTTTCGAAGCACGTCTCTTTAACCGCTTCGGCCACAACAACTTGTTGCTTGCACCTTCCTTTTTAGCCTTCTTGTATGGAGCTCTGGGATTTTAATTATTTTTAATTTTAATCTTTTTTACTTAAAATCCTTCCGTCCTGGGGATCGAACCCGGGACCTTGTCTTCCGAAGCACGTCTCTTTAACGGCTTCGGCCACCACAACTTGTTGCTTGCACCTTCCTTTTTAGCCATCATGTATGGAGCTTTGGGATTTTAATTATTTCTAATTTTAATCTTTTTTACTTAAAATCCTTCCGTCACTTCAACCACCGGATATTGCTGAAGTTAAATGTTCTTTCAGCTGTCTTATATTCCGCTCTAGTTTTTATAATATTTTAGTGAATTATTGAAAAACTTTCTAACCCCCCTGGGATCGAACCTGGGACCTTTCGCTCAGAAGCATTCTGTATTAACCACCTCAGCCAGCAATGACTGTTGAAATTGTATTTCTTTTTAGCTCTTATATCGCGCTCTGCTTTTTCCAGTATAAATAAATAACTTAAAACTTTGCAGAAGGGAGATTTCAACCAGCATCGTACAGAACACTTACGTGTTGTTTTAATTATTTCACCCAACTGGGCAATTTGGCAGACCACTCAGTTTTAGTTTATCCCACTCTGGTTTCCCAGTAATGACGAATTATAGACTAAGATAGATGAATTTTCACATGATAGTTTAACGAAATCTCGTAGTGTACTGGTTAGCGTCTCCAACTACGAAGTCAAAGAAACAGAGTTCGAATCCCTGTCGAAGCGTATATTTGTAGGTTAGGAGTAAGTCCCTAGTAGGTAGGTAGGAAAGAAAACGGGTGCTTTTATTACTGGGATTAGGTTTTTCCTGGGTGCATTTTTTTACTGGGCTTAGGTTTATCTTTGTGCATTTTTTTAACTGCGCTTTGGTTTTTTCTGGGTGTATTTTTTTAGTGGACTTAGGATTTTTCTGGGTACATTTTTTACTAGGCTTTGGTTTTTTTCTCTTGGAGAGAATTTTTTTACTTGGCTTAGCTTTCTTCCTGGGCTTAGGATTTTTCCTGCGCGCATTTTTACTGGGCTTGGGTTTTGTCCTGGGTGCATTTTTTTTACTGGTCTTAGGTTTCTTCCTGGGTGCATTTTTCAATGGGCTTAGGTTTCTTCCTGGGTGCAATTTTTTACTGGGCTTAGGATTCTTCCTGGGTGCATTTCTTACTGGGCTTAGGCTTTTTCTAGGTGAATTTTTTACTGGGCATAGGTTTTTTCCCTGGTACATTTTTTTACTGGGCTTAGGTTCTTTTATTTAAGGGCTCCTCCTAACTAACTACTTCATGAGAACTACAATAATTTATGCATTAATACTGAATAATTCGTAAAAAACAATACCATATGCCAAAATACAATAACAGGCGTAACCATACAACTCTGCAAGAAATCAAAATATATAGCTTAAGATCATTACCAATGCAATTTTCGGTCCACTGTTTAGGAGAGGTTATCACATTGAGTTTCTACATGATCAAGTTGTATATTAGTAAATTATGAGTCCTACACCTCTTGAAGTTATATAAAAGGCAAAAAGGAAGTAATATTGACAAATCCTTCACTATCATAATGCATTGAAGACTCTGAACGAATGGGAAGAAATGAAGGTATTACGAGGGTTGATCAGAAAAAAAGGTTACAAGCCGCAGCATTTGAAAACTACACATTATGGAAAACTTTTGTTTCTCCAGTGTGGCGACAGATGGCACTACTTGTCATACAGCTGGTTTGCGGGTAGGTAGCGAAAGTTCCTAGACGGTTCAGGACGATTGAAATGGAAAGACGCTTAGAAAATTGGTCTAGTTATTGTGCCACTTTGACACGGTTACGCGAAGCCATCCGACGCAAACGGCCGGCATGTTGAGTGAAGGTGTCATCCTTCTGCATGACAATGCCAGGCCCCATACTGCTCAAGCAACGCAGGAATTGTTGTGACGGTTCGGGTGGGAAATCTGGAGTCACCCCCATACAGCCCAGATTTGGCACCCAGTGACTATTTCCTGTTTCCGAAGTTGAAGGAGTACTTACCCGGTAGTCGGTTTCTCCTTCAGACAGGGCTGTGAAAACATCCGCCGAAACCTGGCTCAATGGACAGGGACCTGATTTCTACCAAGACAGGTTAAACAAATTGCTTGTACATTCTGATAAATGCTTAATGTCGATTATGTGGAAAAGTGATAGACGTGTATGCCTCTTCATTCCCTTTTGTATTTTCTGTTTATTGTTCATAAATATTTCTTTATTCGAATTGTAACATTTTTTCTGATCAACCCTCGTAAATAATGTTTTGAGCAAAACTAAATTGGCCTATCGTGTTTGCTTATATTTATGTTTTGTTTTTTAGTTATTTATGTTATTTTGATTTGAAAATGATTGTAGGGACACGATACTACTAGTATTTGGAATAATAGTATTTGTAGGATTTAAAATGAAGATAGTTAATTAGCCTATTCATTTGTATGAAAGCGAAGAGAACAACAGTTTGATCTGGGGACATCCTGTATAATCTTTAAAACGTGCTAGCCCCCTTTTCTTTTTCTAAACCAGCTCATCCCGTAAAATAGAACTTAAAATAGATGAAGAGACTTCTGTTAAACAATGATCATGATTCAAAGCAACATAAAATGAAAACATCAATTTCATGAATTGCTATTTATTTGTATGCTAATATTCCTCGCTAATGGCACTAATCTACAAATAATAGGTGACCTCAGATCTTCGATAAAATATTAACAAGTGCATTAGCGTAATATAATCGCCTATAAATTGGAGGATTTGCCTATATTCGTGTGCCTGACTTCCCCATATAGTAGAGTGTAATATGTACGATCATATCAGTTCTCACCGGCTACTACACATATTGCGGGACTAGAGCGAAGAGAAGACGACTTTTGCCTGAAGATCTCAATAAAAATTCATTAAATTGTAGACTTGAAGTAAGAAGAATCCTATATATTGTACAGGTAATAGTATTCTTTCAATTTTCATTTATTAACTGGCCATATTTGCAAAGATCTCATCAAAACTGCAATAAAATTGATCTTGACCTTTAGCATTGCAATAAATTAATCAATAATTATCTAATTAGGCTACTTTAATTATTTTATATTATTTTATTTTATTTTAAGTCTACTAAACTACAATATTAGGCCTACATAGTAGAATCAAATGAAGAAAAATCCCAAGACCAACAACGAAAGAGTACTAAAACAAATCAATTAAACAATACTATCTCAATTACAACAATTATAAATAAAATAAAGTTAAAAATAAAAGAAAAATAATTACATTGCTTTGTGCTGCATGCTATAAATTTTGAAAATATTCCCGACTGCTCTGGATTGAAAGACTTAGATGAAATTCATTACATAAAATTCGAAAAATGCGCCCAGAGTTCCGAGAAGGCTAACCCCTTTGAAAATTTCGAAAAATGCGCCCAGAATTCCTAAAAGGCTAACCCCTTTGAAAATTTCGAAAAATGCGCACATAATTCCGAGAAGGCTAACCCCTTTGAAAATTTCGAAAAATGCGCCCAGAATTCCGAGAAGGCTAACCACTTTGAAAATTTCGAAAAATGCGCCCAGAATTCCGAGAAGGCTAACCCCTTTGAAAATTTCGAAAAATCCGCCCAGAATTCCGAGAAGGCTAACCCCTTTGAAAATTTCGAAAAATGCGCCCAGAATTCCGAGAAGGCTAACCCCTTTGAAAATTTCGAAAAATGCGCCCAGAATTCCGAGAAGGCTAACCCCTATGAAAATTTCGAAAAATGCGCCCTGAATTCCGAGAAGGCTAACCCCTTTGAAAATTTCGAAAAAAGCGCCCAGAATTCCGAGAAGGCTAACCCCTTTGAAAATTTCGAAAAATGCGCCCAGAATTCCGAGAAGGCTAACCCCTTGAAAAAATTTCGAAAAATGCGCCCAGAATTCCGAGAAGGCTAACCCCTTTGAAAATTTCGAAAAATGCGCCCAGAATTCCGAGAAGGCTAACCCCTTTGAAAATTTCGAAAAATGCGCCCAGAATTCCGAGAAGGCTAACCCATTTGAAAATTTCGAAAAATGCGCCCAGAATTCCGAGAAGGCTAACCCCTTTGAAAACTTCGAAAAATGCGCTCAGAATTCCGAGAAGGCTAACCCCTTTGAAAACTTCGAAATATGCGCCCAGAATTCCGAGAAGGCTAACCCCTTTGAAAATTTCGAAAAATGCGCCCAGAATTCCGAGAAGGCTAACCCCTTGAAAAAATTTCGAAAAATGCGCCCAGAATTCCGAGAAGGCTAACCCCTTTGAAAATTTCGAAAAATGCGCCCAGAATTCCGAGAAGGCTAACCCCTTTGAAAATTTCGAAAAATGCGCCCAGAATTCCGAGAAGGCTAACCCATTTGAAAATTTCGAAAAATGCGCCCAGAATTCCGAGAAGGCTAACCCCTTTGAAAACTTCGAAAAATGCGCTCAGAATTCCGAGAAGGCTAACCCCTTTGAAAACTTCGAAATATGCGCCCAGAATTCCGAGAAGGCTAACCCCTTTGAAAATTTCGAAAAATGCGCCCAGAATTCCGAGAAGGCTAACCCCTTTGAAAATTTCGAAAAATTCGCCCAGAATTCCGAGAAGGCTAACCCCTTTGAAAATTTCGAAAAATGCGCCCAGAATTCCGAGAAGGCTAACCCCTTTGAACATTTCGAAAATTGCGCCCAGAATTCCGAGAAGGCTAACCCCTTTGAAAATTTCGAAAAATGCGCCCAAAATTCCGAGAAGGCTAACTCCTTTCAAAATTTCGAAAAATGCGCCCAGAATTCCGAGAAGGCTAAACCCTTTGAAATTTTCGAAATATGCGCCCAGAATTCCGAGAAGGCTAACCACTATGAAAATTTCGAAAAATGCGCCCAGAATTCCGAGAAGGCTAACCCCTATTGTAAATTTCGAAAAATGCGCCCAGAATTCCGAGAAGGCTAACCCATTTGAAAATTTCGAAAAATGCGCTCTGAATTCAGAGAAGGCTAACCCCTTCAAAATTTCGAAAAATGCGCCCAGAGGTAATTTCGAAAAATGCGCCCAGAATTCCGAGGATAACCCCTTTGAAAATTTCGAAAAATGCGCCCAAAATTCCGAGAAGGCTAACCCTCTTTGAAATGTTCGAAAAATGCGCCCAGAAATCCGAGAAGGCTAACCCCTTTGAAAATTTCGAAAAATTCGCCCAGAATTCCGAGAAGGCTAACCCCTTTCAAAATTTCGAAAAATGCGCCCAGAATTCCGAGATGGCTAACCCCTTTGAAAATTTCGAAAAATGCGCCCAGAATTCCGAGAAGGCTAACCCATTTGAAAATTTCGAAAAATGCGCCCAGAATCCTGAGAAGGCTAACCCCTTTGAAAATTTCGAAAAATGCACCCAGAATTCCGAGAATGCTAACCCCTTTGAAAATTTCGAAAAATGCGCCCAGAATTTTGAGAAGGATAACCCCTTTGAAAATTTCGAAAAATGCGCCCAGAATTCCGAGAAGGCTAACCCCTTTGAAAATTTCGCCCAGAATTCCGAGAAGGCTAACCCCTTTGAAAATTTCAAAATATGCGCCAAGAATTCCGAGAAGGCTAACCCCTTTGAAAATTTCGAAAAATGCGCCCAGAATTCGGAGAAGGCTAACCACTATGAAAATTTCGAAAAATGCGCCCTGAATTCCGAGAAGGCTAACCCCTTTGAAAATTTCGAAAAAAGCGCCCAGAATTCCGAGAAGGCTAACCCCTTTGAAAATTTCGAAAAATGCGCCCAGAATTCCGAGAAGGCTAACCCCTTTGAAAACTTCGAAAAATGCGCTCAGAATTCCGAGAAGGCTAACCCCTTTGAAAACTTCGAAATATGCGCCCAGAATTCCGAGAAGGCTAACCCCTTTGTAAATTTCGAAAAATGCGCCCAGAATTCCGAGAAGGCTAACCCCTTTGAAAATTTCGAAAAATGCGCCCAGAATTCCGAGAAGGCTAACCCCTTTGAAAATTTCGAAAAATGCGCCCAGAATTCCGAGAAGGCTAACCCCTTTGAACATTTCGAAAATTGCGCCCAGAATTCCGAGAAGGCTAACCCCTTTGAAAATTTCGAAAAATGCGCCCAAAATTCCGAGAAGGCTAACTCCTTTCAAAATTTCGAAAAATGCGCCCAGAATTCCGAGAAGGCTAACCCCTTTGAAATTTTCGAAATATGCGCCCAGAATTCCGAGAAGGCTAACCACTATGAAAATTTCGAAAAATGCGCCCAGAATTCCGAGAAGGCTAACCCCTATTGTAAATTTCGAAAAATGCGCCCAGAATTCCGAGAAGGCTAACCCATTTGAAAATTTCGAAAAATGCGCTCTGAATTCAGAGAAGGCTAACCCCTTCAAAATTTCGAAAAATGCGCCCAGAGGTAATTTCGAAAAATGCGCCCAGAATTCCGAGGATAACCCCTTTGAAAATTTCGAAAAATGCGCCCAAAATTCCGAGAAGGCTAACCCCTTTGAAAATTTCGAAAAATGCGCCCATAATTCCGAGAAGGCTAACCCCTTTGAACATTTCGAAAATTGCGCCCAGAATTCCGAGAAGGCTAACCCCTTTAAAAATTTCGAAAAATGCACCCAGAATTCCGAGAAGGCTAACCCCTTTGAAAATTTCGAAAAATGCGCCCATAATTCCGAGAAGGCTAACCCCTTGGAAAATTTCGAAAAATTCGCCCAGAATTCCGAGAAGACTAACCCCTTTGAAAATTTCGAAAAATACGCCCAGAATTCCGAGAAGGCTAACCCCTTTGAAAATTTCGAAAAATCCGCCCAGAATTCCAAGAAGGCTGACCCATTTGAAAATTTCGAAAAATGCGCTCTGAATTCAGAGAAGGCTAACCCCTTCAAAATTTCGAAAAATGCGCCCAGAATTCCGAGAAGGCTAACCCCTTTGAAAATTTCGAAAAATGCGCCCAGAATTCCGAGAAGGCTAACCCCTTTGAAAATTTCGAAAAATGCGCCCAGAATTCCAAGAAGGCTAACCCCTTTGAAAATTTCGAAAAATGCGCCCAGAATTCCGAGAAGGCTAACCCCTTTGAACATTTCGAAAATTGCGCCCAGAATTCCGAGAAGGCTAACCCCTTTGAAAATTTCGAAAAATGCGCCCAGAATTCCGAGAAGGGTAACCCCTTTGAAAATTTCGAAAAATGCGCCCAAAATTCCGAGGAGGCTAACTCCTTTCAAAATTTCGAAAAATGCGCCCAGAATTCCGAGAAGGCTAACCCCTTTGAAATTTTCGAAAAATGCGCCCAGAATTCCGAGGAGGCTAACCCCTATGAAAATTTCGAAAAATGCGCCCAGAATTCCGAGAAGGCTAACCCCTATTGTAAATTTCGAAAAATGCGCCCAGAATTCCGAGAAGGCTGACCCATTTGAAAATTTCGAAAAATGCGCTCTGAATTCAGAGAAGGCTAACCCCTTCAAAATTTCGAAAAATGCGCCCAGAGGTAATTTCGAAAAATGCGCCCAGAGGTAATTTCGAAAAATGCGCCCAGAATTCCGAGGATAACCCCTTTGAAAATTTCGAAAAATGCGCCCAAAATTCCGAGAAGGTTAACCCTCTTTGAAATTTTCGAAAAATGCGCCCAGAAATCCGAGAAGGCTAACCCCTATGAAAATTTCGAAAAATTCGTCCAGAAATCCGAGAAGGCTAACCCCTTTCAAAATTTCGAAAAATGCGCCCAGAATTCCGAGATGGCTAACCCCTTTGAAAATTTCGAAAAATGCGCCCAGAATTCCGAGAAGGCTAACCCATTTGAAAATTTCGAAAAATGCGCCCAGAATCCTGAGAAGGCTAACCCCTTTGAAAATTTCGAAAAATGCGCCCAGAATTTTGAGAAGGATAACCCCTTTGAAAATTTCGAAAAATGCGCCCAGAATTCCGAGAAGGCTAACCCCTTTGAAAATTTCGCCCAGAATTCCGAGAAGGCTAACCCCTTTGAAAATTTCAAAAAATGCGCCAAGAATTCCGAGAAGGCTAACCCCTTTGAAAATTTCGAAAAATGCGCCCATAATTCCGAGAAGGCTAACCCCATTGAACATTTCGAAAATTGCGCCCAGAATTCCGAGAAGGCTAACCCCTTTAAAAATTTCGAAAAATGCACCCAGAATTCCGAGAATGCTAACCCCTTTGAAAATTTCGAAAAATGCGCCCAGAATTTTGAGAAGGATAACCCCTTTGAAAATTTCGAAAAATTCGCCCAGAATTCCGAGAAGACTAACCCCTTTGAAAATTTCGAAAAATGCGCCCAGAATTTTGAGGATGCTACCCCTTTGAAAATTTCGAAAAATCCGCCCAGAATTCCGAGAAGGCTAACCCCTTTGAAAATTTCGAAAAATGCGCCCAGAATTCCGAGAAGGCTAACCCCTTTGAAAATTTCGAAAAATCCGCCCAGAATTCCGAGAAGGCTAACCCCTTTGAAAATTTCGAAAAATGCGCCCAGAATTCCGAGAAGGCTAACCCCTTTGAAAATTTCGAAAAATGCGCCCAGAATTCCGAGAAGGCTAACCCCTATGAAAATTTCGAAAAATGCGCCCTGAATTCCGAGAAGGCTAACCCCTTTGAAAATTTCGAAAAAAGCGCCCAGAATTCCGAGAAGGCTAACCCCTTTGAAAATTTCGAAAAATGCGCCCAGAATTCCGAGAAGGCTAACCCCTTGAAAAAATTTAGAAAAATGCGCCCAGAATTCCGAGAAGGCTAACCCCTTTGAAAATTTCGAAAAATGCGCCCAGAATTCCGAGAAGGCTAACCCCTTTGAAAATTTCGAAAAATGCGCCCAGAATTCCGAGAAGGCTAACCCATTTGAAAATTTCGAAAAATGCGCCCAGAATTCCGAGAAGGCTAACCCCTTTGAAAACTTCGAAAAATGCGCTCAGAATTCCGAGAAGGCTAACCCCTTTGAAAACTTCGAAATATGCGCCCAGAATTCCGAGAAGGCTAACCCCTTTGATAATTTCGAAAAATGCGCCCAGAATTCCGAGAAGGCTAACCCCTTTGAAAATTTCGAAAAATTCGCCCAGAATTCCGAGAAGGCTAACCCCTTTGAAAATTTCGAAAAATGCGCCCAGAATTCCGAGAAGGCTAACCCCTTTGAACATTTCGAAAATTGCGCCCAGAATTCCGAGAAGGCTAACCCCTTTGAAAATTTCGAAAAATGCGCCCAAAATTCCCAGAAGGCTAACTCCTTTCAAAATTTCGAAAAATGCGCCCAGAATTCCGAGAAGGCTAACCCCTTTGAAATTTTCGAAATATGCGCCCAGAATTCCGAGAAGGCTAACCACTATGAAAATTTCGAAAAATGCGCCCAGAATTCCGAGAAGGCTAACCCCTATTGTAAATTTCGAAAAATGCGCCCAGAATTCCGAGAAGGCTAACCCATTTGAAAATTTCGAAAAATGCGCTCTGAATTCAGAGAAGGCTAACCCCTTCAAAATTTCGAAAAATGCGCCCAGAGGTAATTTCGAAAAATGCGCCCAGAATTCCGAGGATAACCCCTTTGAAAATTTCGAAAAATGCGCCCAAAATTCCGAGAAGGCTAACCCTCTTTGAAATGTTCGAAAAATGCGCCCAGAAATCCGAGAAGGCTAACCCCTTTGAAAATTTCGAAAAATTCGCCCAGAATTCCGAGAAGGCTAACCCCTTTCAAAATTTCGAAAAATGCGCCCAGAATTCCGAGATGGCTAACCCCTTTGAAAATTTCGAAAAATGCGCCCAGAATTCCGAGAAGGCTAACCCATTTGAAAATTTCGAAAAATGCGCCCAGAATCCTGAGAAGGCTAACCCCTTTGAAAATTTCGAAAAATGCACCCAGAATTCCGAGAATGCTAACCCCTTTGAAAATTTCGAAAAATGCGCCCAGAATTTTGAGAAGGATAACCCCTTTGAAAATTTCGAAAAATGCGCCCAGAATTCCGAGAAGGCTAACCCCTTTGAAAATTTCGCCCAGAATTCCGAGAAGGCTAACCCCTTTGAAAATTTCAAAATATGCGCCAAGAATTCCGAGAAGGCTAACCCCTTTGAAAATTTCGAAAAATGCGCCCAGAATTCCGAGAAGGCTAACCCCTATGAAAATTTCGAAAAATGCGCCCTGAATTCCGAGAAGGCTAACCGCTTTGAAAATTTCGAAAAAAGCGCCTAGAATTCCGAGAAGGCTAACCCCTTTGAAAATTTCGAAAAATGCGCCCAGAATTCCGAGAAGGCTAACCCCTTTGAAAACTTCGAAAAATGCGCTCAGAATTCCGAGAAGGCTAACCCCTTTGAAAACTTCGAAATATGCGCCCAGAATTCCGAGAAGGCTAACCCCTTTGAAAATTTCGAAAAATGCGCCCAGAATTCCGAGAAGGCTAACCCCTTTGAAAATTTCGAAAAATGCGCCCAGAATTCCGAGAAGGCTAACCCCTTTGAAAATTTCGAAAAATGCGCCCAGAATTCCGAGAAGGCTAACCCCTTTGAACATTTCGAAAATTGCGCCCAGAATTCCGAGAAGGCTAACCCCTTTGAAAATTTCGAAAAATGCGCCCAAAATTCCGAGAAGGCTAACTCCTTTCAAAATTTCGAAAAATGCGCCCAGAATTCCGAGAAGGCTAACCCCTTTGAAATTTTCGAAATATGCGCCCAGAATTCCGAGAAGGCTAACCACTATGAAAATTTCGAAAAATGCGCCCAGAATTCCGAGAAGGCTAACCCCTATTGTAAATTTCGAAAAATGCGCCCAGAATTCCGAGAAGGCTAACCCATTTGAAAATTTCGAAAAATGCGCTCTGAATTCAGAGAAGGCTAACCCCTTCAAAATTTCGAAAAATGAGCCCAGAGGTAATTTCGAAAAATGCGCCCAGAATTCCGAGGATAACCCCTTTGAAAATTTCGAAAAATGCGCCCAAAATTCCGAGAAGGCTAACCCGTTTGAAAATTTCGAAAAATGCGCCCATAATTCCGAGAAGGCTAACCCCTTTGAACATTTCGAAAATTGCGCCCAGAATTCCGAGAAGGATAACCCCTTTAAAAATTTCGAAAAATTCGCCCAGAATTCCGAGAAGACTAACCCCTTTGAAAATTTCGAAAAATACGCCCAGAATTCCGAGAAGGCTAACCCCTTTGAAAATTTCGAAAAATCCGCCCAGAATTCCGAGAAGGCTGACCCATTTGAAAATTTCGAAAAATGCGCTCTGAATTCAGAGAAGGCTAACCCCTTCAAAATTTCGAAAAATGCGCCCAGAATTCCGAGTAGGCTAACCCCTTTGAAAATTTCGAAAAATGCGCCCAGAATTCCGAGAAGGCTAACCCCTTTGAAAATTTCGAAAAATGCGCCCAGAATTCCGAGAAGGCTAACCCCTTTGAAAATTTCGAAAAATGCGCCCAGAATTCCGAGAAGGCTAACCCCTTTGAAAATTTCGAAAAATGCGCCCAGAATTCCGAGAAGGGTAACCCCTTTGAAAATTTCGAAAAATGCGCCCAAAATTCCGAGAAGGCTAACTCCTTTCAAAATTTCGAAAAATGCGCCCAGAATTCCGAGAAGGCTAACCCCTTTGAAATTTTCGAAAAATGCGCCCAGAATTCCGAGAAGGCTAACCCCTATGAAAATTTCGAAAAATGCGCCCAGAATTCCGAGAAGGCTAACCCCTATTGTAAATTTCGAAAAATGCGCCCAGAATTCCGAGAAGGCTGACCCATTTGAAAATTTCGAAAAATGCGCTCTGAATTCAGAGAAGGCTAACCCCTTCAAAATTTCGAAAAATGCGCCCAGAGGTAATTTCGAAAAATGCGCCCAGAGGTAATTTCGAAAAATGCGCCCAGAATTCCGAGGATAACCCCTTTGAAAATTTCGAAAAATGCGCCCAAAATTCCGAGAAGGTTAACCCTCTTTGAAATTTTCGAAAAATGCGCCCAGAAATCCGAGAAGGCTAACCCCTATGAAAATTTCGAAAAATTCGTCCAGAATTCCGAGAAGGCTAACCCCTTTCAAAATTTCGAAAAATGCGCCCAGAATTCCGAGATGGCTAACCCCTTTGAAAATTTCGAAAAATGCGCCCAGAATTCCGAGAAGGCTAACCCATTTGAAAATTTCGAAAAATGCGCCCAGAATCCTGAGAAGGCTAACCCCTTTGAAAATTTCGAAAAATGCACCCAGAATTCCGAGAATGCTAACCCCTTTGAAAATTTCGAAAAATGCGCCCAGAATTTTGAGAAGGATAACCCCTTTGAAAATTTAGAAAAATGCGCCCAGAATTCCGAGAAGGCTAACCCTTTTGAAAATTTCGCCCAGAATTCCGAGAAGGCTAACCCCTTTGAAAATTTCAAAAAATGCGCCAAGAATTCCGAGAAGGCTAACCCCTTTGAAAATTTCGAAAAATGCGCCCAGAATTCCGAGAAGGCTAACCCCTTTGAACATTTCGAAAATTGCGCCCAGAATTCCGAGAAGGCTAACCCCTTTAAAAATTTCGAAAAATGCACCCAGAATTCCGAGAATGCTAACCCCTTTGAAAATTTCGAAAAATGCGCCCAGAATTTTGAGAAGGATAACCCCTTTGAAAATTTCGAAAAATTCGCCCAGAATTCCGAGAAGACTAACCCCTTTGAAAATTTCGAAAAATACGCCCAGAATCCCGAGAAGGCTAACCCCTTTGAAAATTTCGAAAAATCCGCCCAGAATTCCGAGAAGGCTAACCCCTTTTAAAATTTCGAAAAATGCGCCCAGAATTCCGAGAAGGCTAACCCCTTTGAAATTTTCGAAAAATGCGCCCAGAATTTTGAGGATGCTACCCCTTTGAAAATTTCGAAAAATCCGCCCAGAATTCCGAGAAGGCTAACCCCTTTGAAAATTTCGAAAAATGCGCCCAGAATTCCGAGAAGGCTAACCCCTTTGAAAATTTCGAAAAAAGCGCCCAGAATTCCGAGAAGGCTAACCCCTATGAAAATTTCGAAAAATGCGCCCTGAATTCCGAGAAGGCTAACCCCTTTGAAAATTTCGAAAAAAGCGCCCAGAATTCCGAGAAGGCTAACCCCTTTGAAAATTTCGAAAAATGCGCCCAGAATTCCGAGAAGGCTAACCCCTTGGAAAATTTCGAAAAATGCGCCCAGAATTCCGAGAAGGCTAACCCCTTTGAAAATTTCGAAAAATGCGCCCAGAATTCCGAGAACGCTAACCCCTTTGAAAATTTCGAAAAATGCGCCCAGAATTCCGAGAAGGCTAACCCCTTTGAAGATTTCGAAAAATGCGCCCAGAATTCCGAGAAGGCTAACCCCTATGAAAATTTCGAAAAATGCGCCCAGAATTCCGAGAAGGATAACCCCTATTGTAAATTTCGAAAAATGCGTCCAGAATTCCGAGAAGGCTAACCCATTTGAAAATTTCGAAAAATGCGCTCTGAATTCAGAGAAGGCTAACACCTTCAAAATTTCGAAAAATGCGCCCAGAGGTAATTTCGAAAAATGCGCCCAGAATTCCGAGAAGGATAACCCCTTTGAAAATTTCGAAAAATGCGCCCAAAATTCCGAGAAGGCTAACCCTCTTTGAAATTTTCGAAAAATGCGCCCAGAATTCCGAGAAGGCTAACCCCTTTGAAAATTTCGAAAAATGCGCCCAGAATTCCGTGAAGGCTAACCCCTTTCAAAATTTCGAAAAATGCGCCCAGAATTCCGAGATGGCTAACCCCTTGGAAAATTTCGAAAAATTCGCCCAGAATTCCGAAAAGACTAACCCCTTTGAAAATTTCGAAAAATACGCCCAGAATTCCGAGAAGGCTAACCCCTTTGAAAATTTCAAAAAATCCGCCCAGAATTCAGAGAAGGCTAACCCCTTGCGCCCAGAATTCCGAGAAGGCTAACCCCTTTGAAATTTTCGAAAAATGCGCCCAGAATTTTGAGGATGCTAACCCCTATGAAAATTTTGAAAAATGCGCCCAGAATTCCGAGAAGGCTAACCCCTTTGAAAATTTCGAAAAATGCGCCCAGAATTCCGAGAAGGCTAACCCCTTTGAAAATTTCGAAAAACCCGCCCAGAATTCCGAGAAGGCTAACTCCTTTGAAAATTTCGAAAAATGCGCCCAGAATTCCGAGAAGGCTAACCCCTTTGAAAATTTCGAAAAATGCGCCCAGAATTCCGAGAAGGCTAACCCCTTTGAAAATTTCGAAAAATCCGCCCAGAATTCCGAGAAGGCTAACCCCTTTGAAAATTTCGAAAAATGCGCCCAGAATTCCGAGAAGCTAACCCCTTTGAAAACTTCGAAAAATGCGCCCAGAATTCCGAGAAGGCTAACCCCTTTGAAAACTTCGAAATATTCGCCCAGAATTCCGAGAAGGCTAACCCCTTTGAAAATTTCGAAAAATGCGCCCAGAATTCCGAGAAGGCTAACCCCTTTGGAAATTTCGAAAAATGCGCCTAGAATTCCGAGAAGGCTAACCCCTTTGAAAATTTGGAAAAATGCGCCCAGAATTCCGAGAAGGCTAACCCCTTTGAAAATTTCGAAAAATGCGCCCAGAATTCCGAGAAGGCTAACCCCTTTGAAAATTTCGAAAAATGCGCCCAGAATTCCGAGAAGGCTAACCCCTATGAAAATTTCGAAAAATGCGCCCTGAATTACGAACCCCTTTGAAAATTTCGAAAAAAGCGCCCAGAATTCCGAGAAGGCTAACCCCTTTGAAAATTTCGAAAAATGCGCCCAGAATTCCGAGAAGGCTAACCCCTATTGTAAATTTCGAAAAATGCGCCCAGAATTCCGAGAAGGCTAACCCATTTGAAAATTTCGAAAAATGCGCTCTGAATTCAGAGAAGGCTAACCCCTTCAAAATTTCGAAAAATGCGCCCAGAGGTAATTTCGAAAAATGCGCCCAGAATTCCGAGGATAACCCCTTTGAAAATTTCGAAAAATGCGCCCAAAATTCCGAGAAGGCTAACCCTCTTTGAAATGTTCGAAAAATGCGCCCAGAAATCCGAGAAGGTTAACCTTTTGAAAATTTCGGAAAATTCGCCCAGAATTCCGAGAAGGCTAACCCCTTTGAAAATTTCGAAAAATGCGCCCAGAATTCCGAGATGGCTAACCCCTTTGAAAATTTCGAAAAATGCGCCCAGAATTCCGAGAAGGCTAACCCATTTGAAAATTTCGAAAAATGCGCCCAGAATCCTGAGAAGGCTAACCCCTTTGAAAATTTCGAAAAATGCACCCAGAATTCCGAGAATGCTAACCCCTTTGAAGATTTCGAAAAATGCGCCCAGAATTTTGAGAAGGATAACCCCTTTGAAAATTTCGAAAAATGCGCCCAGAATTCCGAGAAGGCTAACCCCTTTGAAAATTTCGCCCAGAATTCCGAGAAGGCTAACCCCTTTGAAAATTTCAAAATATGCGCCAAGAATTCCGAGAAGGCTAACCCCTTTGAAAATTTCGAAAAATGCGCCCATAATTCCGAGAAGGCTAACCCCTTGGAAAATTTCGAAAAATTCGCTCAGAATTCCGAGAAGACTAACCCCTTTGAAAATTTCGAAAAATACGCCCAGAATTCCGAGAAGGCTAACCCCTTTGAAAATTTCGAAAAATGCGCCCAGAATTCCGAGAAGGCTGACCCATTTGAAAATTTCGAAAAATGCGCTCTGAATTCAGAGAAGGCTAACCCCTTCAAAAGTTCGAAAAATGCGCCCAGAGGTAATTTCGAAAAATGCGCCCAGAGGTAATTTCGAAAAATGCGCCCAGAATTCCGAGGATAACCCCTTTGAAAATTTCGAAAAATGCGCCCAAAATTCCGAGAAGGCTAACCCTCTTTGAAATGTTCGAAAAATGCGCCCAGAAATCCGAGAAGGCTGACCCCTTTGAAAATTTCGGAAAATTCGCCCAGAATTCCGAGAAGGCTAACCCCTTTGAAAATTTCGAAAAATGCGCCCAGAATTCCGAGATGGCTAACCCCTTTGAAAATTTCGAAAAATGCGCCCATAATTCCGAGAAGGCTAACCCCTATGAAAATTTCGAAAAATTCGTCCACAATTCCGAGAAGGCTAACCCCTTTCAAAATTTCGAAAAATGCGCCCAGAATTCCGAGATGGCTAACCCCTTTGAAAATTTCGAAAAATGCGCCCAGAATTCCGAGAAGGCTAACCCATTTGAAAATTTCGAAAAATGCGCTAGAATCCTGAGAAGGCTAACCCCTTTGAAAATTTCGAAAAATGCACCCAGAATTCCGAGAATGCTAACCCCTTTGAAAATTTCGAAAAATGCGCCCAGAATTTTGAGAAGGATAACCCCTTTGAAAATTTCGAAAAATGCGCCCAGAATTCCGAGAAGGCTAACCCCTTTGAAAATTTCGCCCAGAATTCCGAGAAGGCTAACCCCTTTGAAAATTTCAAAAAATGCGCCAAGAATTCCGAGAAGGCTAACCCCTTTGAAAATTTCGAAAAATGCGCCCAGAATTCCGAGAAGGCTAACCCCTTTGAACATTTCGAAAATTGCGCCCAGAATTCCGAGAAGGCTAACCCCTTTGAAAATTTCGAAAAATGCGCCGATAATTCCGAGAAGGCTAACCCCTTGGAACATTTCGAAAAATTCGCCCAGAATTCCGAGAAGACTAACCCCTTTGAAAATTTCGAAAAATACGCCCAGAATCCCGAGAAGGCTAACCCCTTTGAAAATTTCGAAAAATCCGCCCAGAATTCCGAGAAGGCTAACGCCTTTTAAAATTTCGAAAAATGCGCCCAGAATTCCGAGAAGGCTAACCCCTTTGAAATTTTCGAAAAATGCGCCCAGAATTTTGAGGATGCTACCCCTTTGAAAATTTCGAAAAATCCGCCCAGAATTCCGAGAAGGCTAACCCCTTTGAAAATTTCGAAAAATGCGCCCAGAATTCCGAGAAGGCTAACCCCTTTGAAAATTTCGAAAAATGAGCCCAGAATTCCGAGAAGGCTAACCCCTATGAAAATTTCGAAAAATGCGCCCTGAATTCCGAGAAGGCTAACCCCTTTGAAAATTTCGAAAAAAGCGCCTAGAATTCCGAGAAGGCTAACCCCTTTTAAAATTTCGAAAAATGCGCCCAGAATTCCGAGAAGGCTAACCCCTTTGAAATTTTCGAAAAATGCGCCCAGAATTTTGAGGATGCTACCCCTTTGAAAATTTCGAAAAATCCGCCCAGAATTCCGAGAAGGCTAACCCCTTTGAAAATTTCGAAAAATGCGCCCAGAATTCCGAGAAGGCTAACCCCTATGAAAATTTCGAAAAATGCGCCCAGAATTCCGAGAAGGATAACCCCTATTGTAAATTTCGAAAAATGCGCCCAGAATTCCGAGAAGGCTAACCCATTTGAAAATTTCGAAAAATGCGCTCTGAATATCAGAGAAGGCTAACACCTTCAAAATTTCGAAAAATGCGCCCAGAGGTAATTTCGAAAAATGCGCCCAGAATTCCGAGAAGGATAACCCCTTTGAAAATTTCGAAAAATGCGCCCAAAATTCCGAGAAGGCTAACCCTCTTTGAAATTTTCGAAAAATGCGCCCAGAATTCCGAGAAGGCTAACCCCTTTGAAAATTTCGAAAAATGCGCCCAGAATTCAGTGATGGCTAACCCCTTTCAAAATTTCGAAAAATGCGCCCAGAATTAAGAGATGGCTAACCCCTTGGAAAATTTCGCAAAATTCGCCCAGAATTCCGAAAAGACTAACCCCTTTGAAAATTTCGAAAAATACGCCCAGAATTCCGAGAAGGCTAACCCCTTTGAAAATTTCAAAAAATCCGCCCAGAATTCAGAGAAGGCTAACCCCTTGCGCCCAGAATTCCGAGAAGGCTAACCCCTTTGAAATTTTCGAAAAATGCGCCCAGAATTTTGAGGATGCTAACCCCTATGAAAATTTTGAAAAATGCGCCCAGAATTCCGAGAAGGCTAACCCCTTTGAAAATTTCGAAAAATGCGCCCAGAATTCCGAGAAGGCTAACCCCTTTGAAAATTTCGAAAAACCCGCCCAGAATTCCGAGAAGGCTAACTCCTTTGAAAATTTCGAAAAATGCGCCCAGAATTCCGAGAAGGCTAACCCCTTTGAAAATTTCGAAAAATCCGCCCAGAATTCCGAGAAGGCTAACCCCTTTGAAAATTTCGAAAAATGCGCCCAGAATTCCGAGAAGCTAACCCCTTTGAAAACTTCGAAAAATGCGCCCAGAATTCCGAGAAGGCTAACCCCTTTGAAAACTTCGAAATATTCGCCCAGAATTCCGAGAAGGCTAACCCCTTTGAAAATTTCGGAAAATGCGCCCAGAATTCCGAGAAGGCTAACCCCTTTGGAAATTTCGAAAAATGCGCCTAGAATTCCGAGAAGACTAACCCCTTTGAAAATTTGGAAAAATGCGCCCAGAATTCCGAGAAGGCTAACCCCTTTGAAAATTTCGAAAAATGCGCCCAGAATTCCGAGAAGGCTAACCCCTTTGAAAATTTCGAAAAATGCGCCCAGAATTCCGAGAAGGCTAACCCCTATGAAAATTTCGAAAAATGCGCCCTGAATTACGAACCCCTTTGAAAATTTCGAAAAAAGCGCCCAGAATTCCGAGAAGGCTAACCCCTTTGAAAATTTCGAAAAATGCGCCCAGAATTCCGAGAAGGCTAACCCCTATTGTAAATTTCGAAAAATGCGCCCAGAATTCCGAGAAGGCTAACCCATTTGAAAATTTCGAAAAATGCGCTCTGAATTCAGAGAAGGCTAACCCCTTCAAAATTTCGAAAAATGCGCCCAGAGGTAATTTCGAAAAATGCGCCCAGAATTCCGAGGATAACCCCTATGAAAATTTCGAAAAATGCGCCCAAAATTCCGAGAAGGCTAACCCTCTTTGAAATGTTCGAAAAATGCGCCCAGAAATCCGAGAAGGCTGACCCCTTTGAAAATTTCGAAAAATTCGCCCAGAATTCCGAGAAGGCTAACCCCTTTGAAAATTTCGAAAAATGCGCCCAGAATTCCGAGATGGCTAACCCCTTTGAAAATTTCGAAAAATGCGCCCAGAATTCCGAGAAGGCTAACCCATTTGAAAATTTCGAAAAATGCGCCCAGAATCCTCAGAAGGCTAACCCCTTTGAAAATTTCGAAAAATGCACCCAGAATTCCGAGAATGCTAACCCCTTTGAAAATTTCGAAAAATGCGCCCAGAATTTTGAGAAGGATAACCCCTTTGAAAATTTCGAAAAATGCGCCCAGAATTCCGAGAAGGCTAACCCCTTTGAAAATTTCGCCCAGAATTCCGAGAAGGCTAACCCCTTTGAAAATTTCAAAATATGCGCCAAGAATTCCGAGAAGGCTAACCCCTTTGAAAATTTCGAAAAATGCGCCCATAATTCCGAGAAGGCTAACCCCTTGGAAAATTTCGAAAAATTCGCCCAGAATTCCGAGAAGACTAACCCCTTTGAAAATTTCGAAAAATACGCCCAGAATTCCGAGAAGGCTAACCCCTTTGAAAATTTCGAAAAATGCGCCCAGAATTCCGAGAAGGCTGACCCATTTGAAAATTTCGAAAAATGCGCTCTGAATTCAGAGAAGGCTAACCCCTTCAAAATTTCGAAAAATGCGCCCAGAGGTAATTTCGAAAAATGCGCCCAGAGGTAATTTCGAAAAATGCGCCCAGAATTCCGAGGATAACCCCTTTGAAAATTTCGAAAAATGCGCCCAAAATTCCGAGAAGGTTAACCCTCTTTGAAATTTTCGAAAAATGCGCCCAGAAATCCGAGAAGGCTAACCCCTTTGAAAATTTCGAAAAATTCGTCCACAATTCCGAGAAGGCTAACCCCTTTCAAAATTTCGAAAAATGCGCCCAGAATTCCGAGATGGCTAACCCCTTTGAAAATTTCGAAAAATGCGCCCAGAATTCCGAGAAGGCTAACCCATTTGAAAATTTCGAAAAATGCGCTAGAATCCTGAGAAGGCTAACCCCTTTGAAAATTTCGAAAAATGCACCCAGAATTCAGAGAATGCTAACCCCTTTGAAAATTTCGAAAAATGCGCCCAGAATTTTGAGAAGGATAACCCCTTTGAAAATTTCGAAAAATGCGCCCAGAATTCCGAGAAGGCTAACCCCTTTGAAAATTTCGCCCAGAATTCCGAGAAGGCTAACCCCTTTGAAAATTTCAAAAAATGCGCCAAGAATTCCGAGAAGGCTAACCCCTTTGAAAATTTCGAAAAATGCGCCCAGAATTCCGAGAAGGCTAACCCCTTTGAACATTTCGAAAATTGCGCCCAGAATTCCGAGAAGGCTAACCCCTTTGAAAATTTCGAAAAATGCGCCCATAATTCCGAGAAGGCTAACCCCTTGGAACATTTCGAAAAATTCGCCCAGAATTCCGAGAAGACTAACCCCTTTGAAAATTTCGAAAAATACGCCCAGAATCCCGAGAAGGCTAACCCCTTTGAAAATTTCGAAAAATCCGCCCAGAATTCCGAGAAGGCTAACCCCTTTTAAAATTTCGAAAAATGCGCCCAGAATTCCGAGAAGGCTAACCCCTTTGAAATTTTCGAAAAATGCGCCCAGAATTTTGAGGATGCTACCCCTTTGAAAATTTCGAAAAATCCGCCCAGAATTCCGAGAAGGCTAACCCCTTTGAAAATTTCGAAAAATGCGCCCAGAATTCCGAGAAGGCTAACCCCTTTGAAAATTTCGAAAAATGAGCCCAGAATTCCGAGAAGGCTAACCCCTATGAAAATTTCGAGAAATGCGCCCTGAATTCCGAGAAGGCTAACCCCTTTGAAAATTTCGAAAAAAGCGCCCAGAATTCCGAGAAGGCTAACCCCTTTTAAAATTTCGAAAAATGCGCCCAGAATTCCGAGAAGGCTAACCCCTTTGAAATTTTCGAAAAATGCGCCCAGAATTTTGAGGATGCTACCCCTTTGAAAATTTCGAAAAATCCTCCCAGAATTCCGAGAAGGCTAACCCCTTTGAAAATTTCGAAAAATGCGCCCAGAATTCCGAGAAGGCTAACCCCCATGAAAATTTCGAAAAATGCGCCCTGAATTCCGAGAAGGCTAACCCCTTTGAAAATTTCGAAAAATGCGCCAAGAATTCCGAGAAGGCTAACCCCTTTGAAAATTTCGAAAAATGCGCCCTGAATTCCGAGAAGGCTAACCCCTTTGAAAATTTCGAAAAATGCGCCAAGAATTCCGAGAAGGCTAACCCCTTTGAAAATTTCGAAAAATGCGCCCAGAATTCCGAGAACGCTAACCCCTTTGAAAATTACGAAAAATGCGCCCAGAATTCCGTGAAGGCTAACCCCTTTCAAAATTTCGAAAAATGCGCCCAGAATTCCGAGATGGCTAACCCCTTGGAAAATTTCGAAAAATTCGCCCAGAATTCCGAAAAGACTAACCCCCTTTGAAAATTTCGAAAAATACGCCCAGAATTCCGAGAAGGCTAACCCCTTTGAAAATTTCAAAAAATCCGCCCAGAATTCAGAGAAGGCTAACCCCTTGCGCCCAGAATTCCGAGAAGGCTAACCCCTTTGAAATTTTCGAAAAATGCGCCCAGAATTTTGAGGATGCTAACCCCTATGAAAACTTCGAAATATTCGCCCAGAATTCCGAGAAGGCTAACCCCTTTGAAAATTTCGAAAAATGCGCCCAGAATTCCGAGAAGGCTAACCCCTTTGGAAATTTCGAAAAATGCGCCTAGAATTCCGAGAAGGCTAACCCCTATTGTAAATTTCGAAAAATGCGCCCAGAATTCCGAGAAGGCTAACCCATTTGAAAATTTCGAAAAATGCGCTCTGAATTCAGAGAAGGCTAACCCCTTCAAAATTTCGAAAAATGCGCCCAGAGGTAATTTCGAAAAATGCGCCCAGAATTCCGAGGATAACCCCTTTGAAAATTTCGAAAAATGCGCCCAAAATTCCGAGAAGGCTAACCCTCTTTGAAATGTTCGAAAAATGCGCCCAGAAATCCGAGAAGGCTGACCCCTTTGAAAATTTCGAAAAATTCGCCCAGAATTCCGAGAAGGCTAACCCCTTTGAAAATTTCGAAAAATGCGCCCAGAATTCCGAGATGGCTAACCCCTTTGAAAATTTCGAAAAATGCGCCCAGAATTCCGAGAAGGCTAACCCATTTGAAAATTTCGAAAAATGCGCCCAGAATCCTGAGAAGGCTAACCCCTTTGAAAATTTCGAAAAATGCACCCAGAATTCCGAGAATGCTAACCCCTTTGAAAATTTCGAAAAATGCGCCCAGAATTTTGAGAAGGATAACCCCTTTGAAAATTTCGAAAAATGCGCCCAGAATTCCGAGAAGGCTAACCCCTTTGAAAATTTCGCCCAGAATTCCGAGAAGGCTAACCCCTTTGAAAATTTCAAAATGTGCGCCAAGAATTCCGAGAAGGCTAACCCCTTTGAAAATTTCGAAAAATGCGCCCATAATTCCGAGAAGGCTAACCCTTTGGAAAATTTCGAAAAATTCGCCCAGAATTCCGAGAAGACTAACCCCTTTGAAAATTTCGAAAAATACGCCCAGAATTCCGAGAAGGCTAACCCCTTTGAAAATTTCGAAAAATGCGCCCAGAATTCCGAGAAGGCTGACCCATTTGAAAATTTCGAAAAATGCGCTCTGAATTCAGAGAAGGCTAACCCCTTCAAAATTTCGAAAAATGCGCCCAGAGGTAATTTCGAAAAATGCGCCCAGAGGTAATTTCGAAAAATGCGCCCAGAATTCCGAGGATAACCCCTTTGAAAATTTCGAAAAATGCGCCCAAAATTCCGAGAAGGTTAACCCTCTTTGAAATTTTCGAAAAATGCGCCCAGAAATCCGAGAAGGCTAACCCATTTGAAAATTTCGAAAAATTCTTCCAGAATTCCGAGAAGGCTAACCCCTTTCAAAATTTCGAAAAATGCACCCAGAATTCCGAGATGGCTAACCCCTTTGAAAATTTCGAAAAATGCGCCCAGAATTCCGAGAAGGCTAACCCATTTGAAAATTTCGAAAAATGCGCTAGAATCCTGAGAAGGCTAACCCCTTTGAAAATTTCGAAAAATGCACCCAGGTTTCCGAGAATGCTAACCCCTTTGAAAATTTCGAAAAATGCGCCCAGAATTTTGAGAAGGATAACCCCTTTGAAAATTTCGAAAAATGCGCCCAGAATTCCGAGAAGGCTAACCCCTTTGAAAATTTCGTCCAGAATTCCGAGAAGGCTAACCCCTTTGAAAATTTCAAAAAATGCGCCAAGAATTCCGAGAAGGCTAACCCCTTTGAAAATTTCGAAAAATGCGCCCAGAATTCCGAGAAGGCTAACCCCTTTGAACATTTCGAAAATTGCGCCCAGAATTCCGAGAAGGCTAACCCCTTTAAAAATTTCGAAAAATGCACCCAGAATTCCGAGAAGGCTAACCCCTTTGAAAATTTCGAAAAATGCGCCCATAATTCCGAGAAGGCTAACCCCTTGGAACATTTCGAAAAATTCGCCCAGAATTCCGAGAAGACTAAACCCTTTGAAAATTTCGAAAAATACGCCCAGAATCCCGAGAAGACTAACCCCTTTGAAAATTTCGAAAAATCCGCCCAGAATTCCGAGAAGGCTAACCCCTTTTAAAATTTCGAAAAATGCGCCCAGAATTCCGAGAAGGCTAACCCCTTTGAAATTTTCGAAAAATGCGCCCAGAATTTTGAGGATGCTACCCCTTTGAAAATTTCGAAAAATCCGCCCAGAATTCCGAGAAGGCTAACCCCTTTGAAAATTTCGAAAAATACGCCCAGAATTCCGAGAAGGCTAACCCCTTTGAAAATTTCGAAAAATGAGCCCAGAATTCCGAGAAGGCTAACCCCTATGAAAATTTCGAAAAATGCGCCCTGAATTCCGAGAAGGCTAACCCCTTTGAAAATTTCGAAAAAAGCGCCCAGAATTCCGAGAAGGCTAACCCCTTTGAAAATTTCGAAAAATGCGCCCAGAATTCCGAGAAGGCTAACCCCTTGGAAAATTTCGAAAAATGCGCCCAGAATTCCGAGAAGGCTAACCCCTTTGAAAATTTCGAAAAATGCGCCCAGAATTCCGAGAACGCTAACCCCTTTGAAAATTTCGAAAAATGCGCCCAGAATTCCGAGAAGGTTAACCCCTTTGAAGATTTCGAAAAATGCGCCCAGAATTCCGAGAAGGCTAACCCCTATGAAAATTTCGAAAAATGCGCCCAGAATTCCGAGAAGGATAACCCCTATTGTAAATTTCGAAAAATGCGCCCAGAATTCCGAGAAGGCTAACCCATTTGAAAATTTCGAAAAATGCGCTCTGAATTCAGAGAAGGCTAACACCTTCAAAATTTCGAAAAATGCGCCCAGAGGTAATTTCGAAAAATGCGCCCAGAATTCCGAGAAGGATAACCCCTTTGAAAATTTCGAAAAATGCGCCCAAAATTCCGAGAAGGCTAACCCTCTTTGAAATTTTCGAAAAATGCGCCCAGAATTCCGAGAAGGCTAACCCCTTTGAAAATTTCGAAAAATGCGCCCAGAATTCCGTGAAGGCTAACCCCTTTCAAAATTTCGAAAAATGCGCCCAGAATTCCGAGATGGCTAACCCCTTGGAAAATTTCGAAAAATTCGCCCAGAATTCCGAAAAGACTAACCCCTTTGAAAATTTCGAAAAATACGCCCAGAATTCCGAGAAGGCTAACCCCTTTGAAAATTTCAAAAAATCCGCCCAGAATTCAGAGAAGGCTAACCCCTTGCGCCCAGAATTCCGAGAAGGCTAACCCCTTTGAAATTTTCGAAAAATGCGCCCAGAATTTTGAGGATGCTAACCCCTATGAAAATTTTGAAAAATGCGCCCAGAATTCCGAGAAGGCTAACTCCTTTGAAAATTTCGAAAAATGCGCCCAGAATTCCGAGAAGGCTAACCCCTTTGAAAATTTCGAAAAATGCGCCCAGAATTCCGAGAAGGCTAACCCCTTTGAAAATTTCGAAAAATGCGCCCAGAATTCCGAGAAGGCTAACCCCTTTGAAAATTTCGAAAAATGCGCCCAGAATTCCGAGAAGACTAACCCCTTTGAAAATTTCGAAAAATACGCCCAGAATCCCGAGAAGGCTAACCCCTTTGAAAATTTCGAAAAATCCGCCCAGAATTCCGAGAAGGCTAACCCCTTTTAAAATTTCGAAAAATGCGCCCAGAATTCCGAGAAGGCTAACCCCTTTGAAATTTTCGAAAAATGCGCCCAGAATTTTGAGGATGCTACCCCTTTGAAAATTTCGAAAAATCCGCCCAGAATTCCGAGAAGGCTAACCCCTTTGAAAATTTCGAAAAATGCGCCCAGAATTCCGAGAAGGCTAACCCCTTTGAAAATTTGGAAAAATGCGCCCAGAATTCCGAGAAGGCTAACACCTTTGAAAATTTCGAAAAATGCGCCCAGAATTCCGAGAAGGCTAACCCCTTTGAAAATTTCGAAAAATGCGCCCAGAATTCCGAGAAGGCTAACCCCTATGAAAATTTCGAAAAATGCGCCCTGAATTACGAGAAGGCTAACCCCTTTGAAAATTTCGAAAAAAGCGCCCAGAATTCCGAGAAGGCTAACCCCTTTGAAAACTTCGAAAAATGCGCCCACAATTCCGAGAAGGCTAACCCCTATTGTAAATTTCGAAAAATGCGCCCAGAATTCCGAGAAGGCTAACCCATTTGAAAATTTCGAAAAATGCGCTCTGAATTCAGAGAAGGCTAACCCCTTCAAAATTTCGAAAAATGCGCTCAGAGGTAATTTCGAAAAATGCGCCCAGAATTCCGAGGATAACCCCTTTGAAAATTTCGAAAAATGCGCCCAAAATTCCGGGAAGGCTAACCCTCTTTGAAATGTTCGAAAAATGCGCCCAGAAATCCGAGAAGGCTAACCCCTTTGAAAATTTCGAAAAATTCGCCCAGAATTCCGAGAAGGCTAACCCCTTTGAAAATTTCGAAAAATTCGCCCAGAATTCCGAGAAGGCTAACCCCTTTGAAAATTTCGAAAAATGCGCCCAGAATTCCGAGATGGCTAACCCCTTTGAAAATTTCGAAAAATGCGCCCAGAATTCCGAGAAGGCTAACCCATTTGAAAATTTCGAAAAATGCGCCCAGAATCCTGAGAAGGCTAACCCCTTTGAAAATTTCGAAAAATGCACCCAGAATTCCGAGAATGCTAACCCCTTTGATAATTTCGAAAAATGCGCCCAGAATTTTGAGAAGGATAACCCCTTTGAAAATTTCGAAAAATGCGCCCAGAATTCCGAGAAGGCTAACCCCTTTGAAAATTTCGCCCAGAATTCCGAGAAGGCTAACCCCTTTGAAAATTTCAAAATATGCGCCAAGAATTCCGAGAAGGCTAACCCCTTTGAAAATTTCAAAAAATGCGCCCATAATTCCGAGAAGGCTAACCCCTTGGAAAATTTCGAAAAATTCGCCCAGAATTCCGAGAAGACTAACCCCTTTGAAAATTTCGAAAAATCCGCCCAGAATTCCGAGAAGGCTAACCCCTTTGAAAACTTCGAAAAATGCGCTCAGAATTCCGAGAAGGCTAACCCCTTTGAAAACTTCGAAATATGCGCCCAGAATTCCGAGAAGGCTAACCCCTTTGAATATTTCGAAAAATGCGCCCAGAATTCCGAGGAGGCTAACCCCTTTGAAAATTTCGAAAAATGCGCCCAGAATTCCGAGAAGGCTAACCCCTTTGAAAATTTCGAAAAATGCGCCCAGAATTCCGAGGAGGCTAACCCCTTTGAAAATTTCGAAAAATGCGCCCAGAATTCCGAGAAGGATAACCCCTATTGTAAATTTCGAAAAATGCGCCCAGAATTCCGAGAAGGCTAACCCATTTGAAAATTTCGAAAAATGCGCTCTGAATTCAGAGAAGGCTAACACCTTCAAAATTTCGAAAAATGCGCCCAGAGGTAATTTCGAAAAATGCGCCCAGAATTCCGAGAAGAATAACCCCTTTGAAAATTTCGAAAAATGCGCCCAAAATTCCGAGAAGGCTAACCCTCTTTGAAATTTTCGAAAAATGCGCCCAGAATTCCGAGAAGGCTAACCCCTTTGAAAATTTCGAAAAATACGCCCAGAATTCCGTGAAGGCTAACCCCTTTGAAAATTTCGAAAAATGCGCCCAGAATTCCGAGATGGCTAACCCCTTGGAAAATTTCGAAAAATTCGCCCAGGATTCCGAAAAGACTAACCCCTTTGAAAATTTCGAAAAATACGCCCAGAATTCCGAGAAGGCTAACCCCTTTGAAAATTTCGAAAAATCCGCCCAGAATTCAGAGAAGGCTAACCCCTTGCGCCCAGAATTCCGAGAAGGCTAACCCCTTTGAAATTTTCGAAAAATGCGCCCAGAATTTTGAGGATGCTAACCCCTATGAAAATTTCGAAAAATGCGCCCAGAATTCCGAGAAGGCTAACCCCTTTGAAAATTTCGAAAAATGCGCCCAGAATTCCGAGAAGGCTAACCCCTTTGAAAATTTCGAAAAACCCGCCCAGAATTCCGAGAAGGCTAACTCCTTTGAAAATTTCGAAAAATGCGCCCAGAATTCCGAGAAGGCTAACCCCTTTGAAAATTTCGAAAAATGCGCCCAGAATTCCGAGAAGGCTAACCCCTTTGAAAATTTCGAAAAATGCGCCCAGAATTCCGAGAAGGCTAACCCCTTTGAAAATTTCGAAAAATGCGCCCAGAATTCCGAGAAGACTAACCCCTTTGAAAATTTCGAAAAATACGCCCAGAATCCCGAGAAGGCTAACCCCTTTGAAAATTTCGAAAAATCCGCCCAGAATTCCGAGAAGGCTAACCCCTTTTAAAATTTCGAAAAATGCGCCCAGAATTCCGAGAAGGCTAACCCCTTTGAAATTTTCGAAAAATGCGCCCAGAATTTTGAGGATGCTACCCCTTTGAAAATTTCGAAAAATCCGCCCAGAATTCCGAGAAGGCTAACCCCTATGAAAATTTCGAAAAATGCGCCCTGAATTCCGAGAAGGCTAACCCCTTTGAAAATTTCGAAAAAAGCGCCCAGAATTCCGAGAAGGCTAACCCCTTTGAACATTTCGAAAATTGCGCCCAGAATTCCGAGAAGGCTAACCCCTTTAAAAATTTCGAAAAATGCACCCAGAATTCCGAGAAGGCTAACCCCTTTGAAAATTTCGAAAAATGCGCCCATAATTCCGAGAAGGCTAACCCCTTGGAACATTTCGAAAAATTCGCCCAGAATTCCGAGAAGACTAACCCCTTTGAAAATTTCGAAAAATACGCCCAGAATCCCGAGAAGGCTAACCCCTTTGAAAATTTCGAAAAATCCGCCCAGAATTCCGAGAAGGCTAACCCCTTTTAAAATTTCGAAAAATGCGCCCAGAATTCCGAGAAGGCTAACCCCTTTGAAATTTTCTAAAAATGCGCCCAGAATTTTGAGGATGCTACCCCTTTGAAAATTTCGAAAAATCCGCCCAGAATTCCGAGAAGGCCAACCCCTTTGAACATTTCGAAAATTGCGCCCAGAATTCCGAGAAGGCTAACCCCTTTGAAATTTTCGAAATATGCGCCCAGAATTCCGAGAAGGCTAACCACTATGAAAATTTCGAAAAATGCGCCCAGAATTCCGAGAAGGCTAACCCCTATTATAAATTTCGAAAAATGCGCCCAGAATTCCGAGAAGGCTAACCCCTTCAAAATTTCGAAAAATGCGCCCAGAGGTAATTTCGAAAAATGCGCCCAGAATTCCGAGGATAACCCCTTTGAAAATTTCGAAAAATGCGCCCAAAATTCCGAGAAGGCTAAACCCTTTGAAAATTTCGAAAAATGCGCCCATAATTCCGAGAAGGCTAACCCCTTTGAACATTTCGAAAATTGCGCCCAGAATTCCGAGAAGGCTAACCCCTTTAAAAATTTCGAAAAATGCACCCAGAATTCCGAGAAGGCTAACCACTTTGAAAATTTCGAAAAATGCGCCCATAATTCCGAGAAGGCTAACCCCTTGGAAAATTTCGAAAAATTCGCCCAGAATTCCGAGAAGACTAACCCCTTTGAAAATTTCGAAAAATACGCCCAGAATTCCGAGAAGGCTAACCCCTTTGAAAATTTCGAAAAATCCGCCCAGAATTCCGAGAAGGCTGACCCATTTGAAAATTTCGAAAAATGCGCTCTGAATTCAGAGAAGGCTAACCCCTTCAAAATTTCGAAAAATGCGCCCAGAATTCCGAGAAGGCTAACCCCTTTGAAAATTTCGAAAAATGCGCCCAGAATTCCGAGAAGGCTAACCCCTTTGAAAATTTCGAAAAATGCGCCCAGAATTCCGAGAAGGCTAACCCCTTTGAAAATTTCGAAAAATGCGCCCAGAATTCCGAGAAGGCTAACCCCTTTGAACATTTCGAAAATTGCGCCCAGAATTCCGAGAAGGCTAACCCCTTTGAAAATTTCGAAAAATGCGCCCAGAATTCCGAGAAGGGTAACCCCTTTGAAAATTTCGAAAAATGCGCCCAAAATTCCGAGAAGGCTAACTCCTTTCAAAATTTCGAAAAATGCGCCCAAAATTCCGAGAAGGCTAACTCCTTTCAAAATTTCGAAAAATGCGCCCAGAATTCCGAGAAGGCTAACCCCTTTGAAATTTTCGAAAAATGCGCCCAGAATTCCGAGAAGGCTAACCCCTTTGAAAATTTCGAAAAATACGCCCAGAATTCCGAGAAGGCTAACCCCTTTGAAAATTTCGAAAAATCCGCCCAGAATTCCGAGAAGGCTGACCCATTTGAAAATTTCGAAAAATGCGCTCTGAATTCAGAGAAGGCTAACCCCTTCAAAATTTCGAAAAATGCGCCCAGAATTCCGAGAAGGCTAACCCCTTTGAAAATTTCGAAAAATGCGCCCAGAATTCCGAGAAGGCTAACCCCTTTGAAAATTTCGAAAAATGCGCCCAGAATTCCGAGAAGGCTAACATCTTTGAAAATTTCGAAAAATGCGCCCAGAATTCCGAGAAGGCTAACCCCTTTGAAAATTTCGAAAAATGCGCCCAGAATTCCGAGAAGGCTAACCCCTTTGAACATTTCGAAAATTGCGCCCAGAATTCCGAGAAGGCTAACCCCTTTGAAAATTTCGAAAAATGCGCCCAGAATTCCGAGAAGGGTAACCCCTTTGAAAATTTCGAAAAATGCGCCCAAAATTCCGAGAAGGCTAACTCCTTTCAAAATTTCGAAAAATGCGCCCAGAATTCCGAGAAGGCTAACCCCTTTGAAATTTTCGAAAAATGCGCCCAGAATTCCGAGAAGGCTAACCCCTATGAAAATTTCGAAAAATGCGCCCAGAATTCCAAGAAGGCTAACCCCTATTGTAAATTTCGAAAAATGCGCCCAGAATTCCGAGAAGGCTGACCCATTTGAAAATTTCGAAAAATGCGCTCTGAATTCAGAGAAGGCTAACCCCTTCAAAATTTCGAAAAATGCGCCCAGAGGTAATTTCGAAAAATGCGCCCAGAGGTAATTTCGAAAAATGCGCCCAGAATTCCGAGGATAACCCCTTTGAAAATTTCGAAAAATGCGCCCAAAATTCCGAGAAGGTTAACCCTCTTTGAAATTTTCGAAAAATGCGCCCAGAAATCCGAGAAGGCTAACCCCTATGAAAATTTCGAAAAATTCGTCCAGAATTCCGAGAAGGCTAACCCCTTTCAAAATTTCGAAAAATGCGCCCAGAATTCCGAGATGGCTAACCCCTTTGAAAATTTCGAAAAATGCGCCCAGAATTCCGAGAAGGCTAACCCATTTGAAAATTTCGAAAAATGCGCCCAGAATCCTGAGAAGGCTAACCCCTTTGAAAATTTCGAAAAATGCACCCAGAATTCCGAGAATGCTAACCCCTTTGAAAATTTCGAAAAATGCGCCCAGAATTTTGAGAAGGATAACCCCTTTGAAAATTTCGAAAAATGCGCCCAGAATTCCGAGAAGGCTAACCCCTTTGAAAATTTCGCCCAGAATTCCGAGAAGGCTAACCCCTTTGAAAATTTCAAAAAATGCGCCAAGAATTCCGAGAAGGGTAACCCCTTTGAAAATTTCGAAAAATGCGCCCAGAATTCCGAGAAGGCTAACCCCTTTGAACATTTCGAAAATTGCGCCCAGAATTCCGAGAAGGCTAACCCCTTTAAAAATTTCGAAAAATGCACCCAGAATTCCGAGAATGCTAACCCCTTTGAAAATTTCGAAAAATGCGCCCAGAATTTTGAGAAGGATAACCCCTTTGAAAATTTCGAAAAATTCGCCCAGAATTCCGAGAAGACTAACCCCTTTGAAAATTTCGAAAAATACGCCCAGAATCCCGAGAAGGCTAACCCCTTTGAAAATTTCGAAAAATACGCCCAGAATTCCGAGAAGGCTAACCCCTATGAAAATTTCGAAAAATGCGCCCTGAATTCCGAGAAGGCTAACCCCTTTGAAAATTTCGAAAAAAGCGCCCAGAATTCCGAGAAGGCTAACCCCTTTGAAAATTTCGAAAAATGCGCCCAGAATTCCGAGAAGGCTAACCCCTTGGAAAATTTCGAAAAATGCGCCCAGAATTCCGAGAAGGCTAACCCCTTTGAAAATTTCGAAAAATGCGCCCAGAATTCCGAGAACGCTAACCCCTTTGAAAATTTCGAAAAATGCGCCCAGAATTCCGAGAAGGCTAACCCCTTTGAAGATTTCGAAAAATGCGCCCAGAATTCCGAGAAGGCTAACCCCTATGAAAATTTCGAAAAATGCGCCCAGAATTCCGAGAAGGATAACCCCTATTGTAAATTTCGAAAAATGCGCCCAGAATTCCGAGAAGGCTAACCCATTTGAAAATTTCGAAAAATGCGCTCTGAATTCAGAGAAGGCTAACACCTTCAAAATTTCGAAAAATGCGCCCAGAATTCCGAGAAGGATAACCCCTTTGAAAATTTCGAAAAATGCGCCCAAAATTCCGAGAAGGCTAACCCTCTTTGAAATTTTCGAAAAATGCGCCCAGAATTCCGAGAAGGCTAACCCCTTTGAAAATTTCGAAAAATGCGCCCAGAATTCCGTGAAGGCTAACCCCTTTCAAAATTTCGAAAAATGCGCCCAGAATTCCGAGATGGCTAACCCCTTGGAAAATTTCGAAAAATCCGCCCAGAATTCCGAAAAGACTAACCCCTTTGAAAATTTCGAAAAATACGCCCAGAATTCCGAGAAGGCTAACCCCTTTGAAAATTTCAAAAAATCCGCCCAGAATTCAGAGAAGGCTAACCCCTTTGAAAATTTCGAAAAATGCGCCCAGAATTCCGTGAAGGATAACCTCTTTGAAAATTTCGAAAAATGCGCCCAGTATTCCGAGAAGGCTAACCCCTTTGAAAATTTCGAAAAATGCGCCCAGAATTCCGAGAAGACTAACCCCTTTGAAAATTTCGAAAAATGCGCCCAGAATTCCGAGAAGGCTAACTCCTTTGAAAATTTCGAAAAATGCGCCCAGAATTCCGAGAAGGCTAACCCCTTTGAAAATTTCGAAAAATGCGCCCAGAATTCCGAGAAGGCTAACCCCTTTGAAAATTTCGAAAAATGCGCCCAGAATTCCGAGAAGGCTAACCCCTTTGAAAATTTCGAAAAATGCGCCCAGAATTCCGAGAAGGCTAACCCCTTTGAAAATTTCGAAAAATGCGCCCAAAATTCCGAGAAGACTAACCCTTTTGAAAATTTCGAAAAATGCGCCCAGAATTCCGAGAAGGCTAACCCCTTTGAAAATTTCGAAAAATGCGCCCAGAATTCCGAGAAGGCTAACCCCTTTGAAAATTTCGAAAAATACGCCCAGAATTCTGAGAAGACTAACCACCTTTGAAAATTTCGAAAAATGCGCCCAGAATTCCGAGAAGGCTAACCCCTTTGAAAATTTCGAAAAATGCGCCCAGAATTCCGAGAAGGCTAACCCCTTTGAAAATTTCGAAAAATGCGACCAGAATTCCGAGAAGGCTAACCCCTTTGAAAATTTTGAAAAATGCGCCCAAAATTCCGAGAAGGCTAACACCTTTGAAAATGCGCCCAGAATTCCGAGAAGGCAAACCCCTTTGAAAATTTCGAAAAATGCGCCTAGAATTCCGAGAAGGCTAACCCTATTGAAACTTTGAAAAATGCGCCCAGAATTCTGAGAAGGCTAACCCCTTTGAAAATTTCGAAAAATGCGCCCAGAATTCCGAGAAGGCTAACCCCTTTGAAAATTTCGAAAAATGCGCCCAGAATTCCGAGAAGGCTAACATCTTTGAAAATTTCGAAAAATGCGGCCAGAATTCCGAGAAGACTAACCCCTTTGAAAATTTCAAAAAATGCGCCCAGAATTCCGAGAAGGCTAACCCCTTTGAAAATTTCTAAAAATGCGCCCAGAATTCCGAGAAGGCTAACCCCTTTGAAAATTTCGAAAAATGCGCCCAGAATTCCGAGAAGGCTAACCCCTTTGAAAATTTTGAAAAATGCGCCAAGAATTCCGAGAAGGCTAACCCCTTTGAAAATTTCGAAAAATGCGCCCAGAATTCCGAGAAGGCTAACCCCTTTGAAAATTTCGAAAAATGCGTCCAGAATTCCGGGAAGGCTAACTCCTTTGAAAATTTCGAAAAATGCGCCCAGAATTCCGAGAAGGCTAACCCCTTTGAAAATTTCGAAAAATGCGCCCAGAATTCCGAGAAGGCTAACCCCTTTGAATATTTCGAAAAATGCGCCCAGAATTCCGAGAAGGCTAACCCCTTTGAAAATTTCGAAAAATGCGCCCAGAATTATGAGAAGGCTAACATCTTTGAAAATTTCGAAAAATGCGCCCAGAATTCCGAGAAGGCTAACCCCTTTGAAAATTTCGAAAAATGCGCCCAGAATTCCGAGAAGGCTAACCCCTTTGAAAAATTTGAAAAATGCGCCCAAAATTCCAAGAAGGCTAACCCCTTTGAAAATTTCGAAAAATGGGCCCAGAATTCCGAGAAGCCTAACCCCTTTGAATATTTCGAAAAATGCGCCCAGAATTCCGAGAAGGCTAACCCCTTTGAAAATTTCTAAAAATGCGCCTAGAATTCCGAGAAGGCTAACACCTTTGAAAATGCGCCCAGAATTCCGAGAAGGCAAACCCCTTTGAAAATTTCGAAAAATGCGCCTAGAATTCCGAGAAGGCTAACCCCTTTGAATATTTCGAAAAATGCGACCAGAATTCCGAGAAGGCCTACCCCTTTGAAAATTTCGAAAAATGCGCCCAGAATTCCGAGAAGGCTAACCCCTTTGAAAATTTCGAAAAATGCGTCCAGAATTCCGGGAAGGCTAACCCCTTTGAAAATTTCGAAAAATGCGCCCAGAATTCCGAGAAGGCTAACCCCTTTGAAAATTTCGAAAAATGCGCCCAGAATTCCGAGAAGGCTAACCCCTTTGAAAATTTCGAAAAATGCGCCCAGAATTCCGAGAAGGCTAACATCTTTGAAAATTTCGAAAAATGCGCCCAGAATTCCGAGAAGGCTAACCCCTTTGAAAACTTCGAAAAATGCGCCCAGAATTCCGAGAAGGCTAACCCCTTTGAAAAATTTGAAAAATGCGCCCAAAATTCCAAGAAGGCTAACCCCTTTGAAAATTTCGAAAAATGGGCCCAGAATTCCGAGAAGCCTAACCCCTTTGAATATTTCGAAAAATGCGCCCAGAATTCCGAGAAGGCTAACCCCTTTGAAAATTTCGAAAAATGCGCCCAGAATTCCGTGAAGGATAACCTCTTTGAAAATTTCGAAAAATGCGCCCAGTATTCCGAGAAGGCTAACCCCTTTGAAAATTTCGAAAAATGCGCCCAGAATTCCGAGAAGGCTAACCCCTTTGAAAATTTCGAAAAATGCGCCCAAAATTCCGAGAAGACTAACCCCTTTGAAAATTTCGAAAAATGCTCCCAGAATTCCGAGAAGGCTAACCCCTTTGAAAATTTCGAAAAATGCGCCCAGAATTCCGAGAAGGCTAACCCCTTTGAAAATTTCGAAAAATACGCCCAGAATTCCGAGAAGACTAACCACCTTTGAAAATTTCGAAAAATGCGCCCAGAATTTTGAGAAGGCTAACCCCTTTGAAAATTTCGAAAAATGCGCCCAGAATTCCGAGAAGGCTAACCCCTTTCAAAATTTCGAAAAATGCGACCAGAATTCCGAGAAGGCTAACCCCTTTGAAAATTTTGAAAAATGCGCCCAAAATTCCGAGAAGGCTAACACCTTTGAAAATGCGCCCAGAATTCCGAGAAGGCAAACCCCTTTGAAAATTTCGAAAAATGCGCCTAGAATTCCGAGAAGGCTAACCCTATTGAAACTTTCGAAAAATGCGCCCAGAATTCCGAGAAGGCTAACCCCTTTGAAAATTTCGAAAAATGCGCCCAGAATTCCGAGAAGGCTAACCCCTTTGAAAATTTCGAAAAATGCGCCCAGAATTCCGAGAAGGCTAACATCTTTGAAAATTTCGAAAAATGCGGCCAGAATTCCGAGAAGGCTAACCCCTTTGAATATTTCGAAAAATGCGACCAGAATTCCGAGAAGGCCTACCCCTTTGAAAATTTCGAAAAATGCGCCCAGAATTCCGAGAAGGCTAACCCCTTTGAAAATTTCGAAAAATGCGCCCAGAATTCCGAGAAGGATAACCTCTTTGAAAATTTCGAAAAATGCGCCCAGAATTCCGAGAAGGGTAACCCCTTTGAAAATTTCGAAAAATGCGCCCAGAATTCCGAGAAGACTAACCCCTTTGAAAATTTCAAAAAATGCGCCCAGAATTCCGAGAAGGCTAACCCCTTTGAAAATTTCTAAAAATGCGCCCAGAATTCCGAGAAGGCTAACCCCTTTGAAAATTTCGAAAAATGCGCCCAGAATTCCGAGAAGGCTAACCCCTTTGAAAATTTCGAAAAATGCGCCCAGAATTCCGAGAAGGCTAACCCCTTTGAAAATTTCGAAAAATGCGCCCAGAATTCCGAGAAGGCTAACCCCTTTGAAAATTTCGAAAAATGCGCCCAGAATTCCGAGAAGGCTAACCCCTTTGAAAATTTCGAAAAATGCGCCCAGAATTCCGAGAAGGCGAACCCCTTTGAAAATTTCGAAAAATGCGCTTAGAATTCCGAGAAGGCTAACCCCTTTGAAAATTTCGAAAAATGGGCCCAGAATTCCGAGAAGCCTAACCCCTTTGAATATTTCGAAAAATGCGCCCAGAATTCCGAGAAGGCTAACCCCTTTGAAAATTTCGAAAAATGCTCCCAGAATTCCGAGAAGGCTAACCCCTTTGA
The DNA here is from genome assembly GCA_964059195.1 of Ectobius pallidus. Taxonomy (NCBI): domain Eukaryota; kingdom Metazoa; phylum Arthropoda; class Insecta; order Blattodea; family Ectobiidae; genus Ectobius; species Ectobius pallidus. The sequence continues at coordinate 21,048,541 of CAXKWD010000004.1, read as the reverse complement.
AAATTTCGAAAAATGTGCCCAGAATTCCGAGAAGGCTAACCCCTTTGAATATTTCGAAAAATGCGCCCAGAATTCCGAGAAGGCTAACCCCTTTGAATATTTCGAAAAATGCGGACAGAATTCCGAGAAGGCTAACCCCTTTGAAAATTTTGAAAAATGCGCCCAGAATTCCGAAAAGGCTAACCCCTTTGAAAATTTCGAAAAATGCGCCCAGAATTCCGAGAAGGCTAACCCCTTTGAATATTTCGAAAAATGCGCCCAGAATTCCGAGAAGGCTAACCCCTTTGAATATTTCGAAAAATGCGCCCAGAATTCCGAGAAGGCTAACCCCTTTGAAAATTTCGAAAAATGCGCCCAGAATTCCGAGATGGCTAACCCCTTTGAAAATTTCGAAAAATGCGCCCAGAATTCCGAGAAGACTAACCCCTTTGAAAATTTCGAAAAATGCGCCCAGAATTCCGAGAAGGCTAACATCTTTGAAAATTTCGAAAAATGCGGCCAGAATTCCGAGAAGGCTAACCCCTTTGAAAATTTCTAAAAATGCGCCAAGAATTCCGAGAAGGCGAACCCCTTTGAAAATTTCGAAAAATGCGCTTAGAATTCCGAGAAGGCTAACCCCTTTGAAAATTTCGAAAAATGGGCCCAGAATTCCGAGAAGCCTAACCCCTTTGAATATTTCGAAAAATGCGCCCAGAATTCCGAGAAGGCTAACCCCTTTGAAAATTTCTAAAAATGCGCCCAGAATTCCGAGAAGGCTAACCCCTTTGAAAATTTCGAAAAATGCGCCCAGAATTCCGAGAAGGCTAACCCCTTTGAAAATTTCGAAAAATGCGCCCAGAATTCCGAGAAGGCTAACCCCTTTGAAAATTTCGAAAAATGCGCCCAAAATTCCGAGAAGACTAACCCCTTTGAAAATTTCGAAAAATGCGCCCAGAATTCCGGGAAGGCTAACCCCTTTGAAAATTTCGAAAAATGCGCCCAGAATTCCGAGAAGGCTAACCCCTTTGAAAATTTCGAAAAATGCGCCCAGAATTCCGAGAAGACTAACCACCTTTGAAAATTTCGAAAAATGCGCCCAGAATTCCGAGAAGGCTAACCCCTTTGAAACTTTCGAAAAATGCGCAGAGAATCCCGAGAAGGCTAACCCCTTTGAAAATTTCGAAAAATGCGCCCAGAATTCCGAGAAGGCTAACCCCTTTGAAAATTTTGAAAAATGCGTCCAAAATTCCGAGAAGGCTAACACCTTTGAAAATGCGCCCAGAATTCCGAGAAGGCAAACCCCTTTGAAAATTTCGAAAAATGCGCCTAGAATTCCGAGAAGGCTAACCCTATTGAAACTTTCGAAAAATGCGCCCAGAATTCCGAGAAGGCTAACCCCTTTGAAAATTTCGAAAAATGCGCCCAGAATTCCGAGAAGGCTAACCCCTTTGAAAATTTCGAAAAATGCGCCCAGAATTCCGAGAAGGCTAACATCTTTGAAAATTTCGAAAAATGCGGCCAGAATTCCGAGAAGGCTAACCCCTTTGAATATTTCGAAAAATGCGACCAGAATTCCGAGAAGGCCTACCCCTTTGAAAATTTAGAAAAATGCGCCCAGAATTCCGAGAAGGCTAACCCCTTTGAAAATTTCGAAAAATGCGCCCAGAATTCCGAGAAGGCTAACCCCTTTGAAAATTTCGAAAAATGCGCCCAGAATTCCGAGAAGGATAACCTCTTTGAAAATTTCGAAAAATGCGCCCAGAATTCCGAGAAGGGTAACCCCTTTGAAAATTTCGAAAAATGCGCCCAGAATTCCGAGAAGACTAACCCCTTTGAAAATTTCAAAAAATGCGCCCAGAATTCCGACAAGGCTAACCCCTTTGAAAATTTCTAAAAATGCGCCCAGAATTCCGAGAAGGCTAACCCCTTTGAAAATTTCGAAAAATGCGCCCAGAATTCCGAGAAGGCTAACCCCTTTGAAAATTTTGAAAAATGCGCCAAGAATTCCGAGAAGGCTAACCCCTTTAAAATTTTGAAAAATGCGCCCAGAATTCCGAAAAGGCTAACCCCTTTGAAAATTTCGAAAAATGCGCCCAGAATTCCGAGAAGGGTAACCCCTTTGAATATTTCGAAAAATGCGCCCAGAATTCCGAGAAGGCTAACCCCTTTGAATATTTCGAAAAATGCGCCCAGAATTCCGAGAAGGCTAACCCCTTTGAATATTTCGAAAAATGCGCTCAGAATTCCGAGAAGGCTAACCCCTTTGAAAATTTCGAAAAATGCGCCCAGAATTCGGAGAAGGCTAACCCCTTTGAAAATTTCGAAAAATGCGCCCAGAATTCCGAGAAGGCTAACCACTTTGAAAATTTTGAAAAATGCGCCCAAAATTCCGAGAAGGCCAACACCTTTGAAAATGCGCCCAGAATTCCGAGAAGGCAAACCCCTTTGAAAATTTCGAAAAATGCGCCTAGAATTCCGAGAAGGCTAACCCTATTGAAACTTTCGAAAAATGCGCCCAGAATTCCGAGAAGGCTAACCCCTTTGAAAATTTCGAAAAATGCGCCCAGAATTCCGAGAAGGCTCACCCCATTGAAAATTTCGAAAAATGCGCCCAGAATTCCGAGAAGGCTAACCCCTTTGAAAATTTCGAAAAATGCGCCCAGAATTCCGAGAAGGCTAACCCCTTTGAATATTTCGAAAAATGCGCCCAGAATTCCGAGAAGGCTAACCCCTTTGAAAATTTTGAAAAATGCGCCAAGAATTCCGAGAAGGCTAACCCCTTTAAAATTTTGAAAAATGCGCCCAGAATTCCGAAAAGGCTAACCCCTTTGAAAATTTCGAAAAATGCGCCCAGAATTCCGAGAAGGCTAACCCCTTTGAATATTTCGAAAAATGCGCCCAGAATTCCGAGAAGGCTAACCCCTTTGAATATTTCGAAAAATGCGCCCAGAATTCCGAGAAGGCTAACCCCTTTGAATATTTCGAAAAATGCGCCCAGAATTCCGAGAAGGCTAACCCCTTTGAAAATTTCGAAAAATGCGCCCAGAATTCCGAGAAGGCTAACCCCTTTGAAATTTTTTTGAAAAATGCGCCCAGAATTCCGAGAAGACTAACCACCTTTGAAAATTTGGAAAAATGCGCCCAGAATTCCGAGAAGGCTAACCCCTTTGAAAATTTCGAAAAATGCGCCCAGAATTCCGAGAAGGCTAACCCCTTTGAAAATTTCGAAAAATGCGCCCAGAATTCCGAGAAGGCTAACCCCTTTGAAAATTTCGAAAAATGCGCCCAGAATTCCGAGAAGACTAACCACCTTTGAAAATTACGAAAAATGCGCCCAGAATTCCGAGAAGGCTAACCCCTTTGAAAATTTCGAAAAATGCGCAGAGAATCCCGAGAAGGCTAACCCCTTTGAAAATTTCGAAAAATGCGCCCAGAATTCCGAGAAGGCTAACCCCTTTGAAAATTTTGAAAAATGCGTCCAAAATTCCGAGAAGGCTAACACCTTTGAAAATGCGCCCAGAATTCCGAGAAGGCAAACCCCTTTGAAAATTTCGAAAAATGCGCCTAGAATTCCGAGAAGGCTAACCCTATTGAAACTTTCGAAAAATGCGCCCAGAATTCCGAGAAGGCTAACCCCTTTGAAAATTTCGAAAAATGCGCCCAGAATTCCGAGAAGGCTAACCCCTTTGAAAATTTCGAAAAATGCGCCCAGAATTCCGAGAAGGCTAACATCTTTGAAAATTTCGAAAAATGCGGCCAGAATTCCGAGAAGGCTAACCCCTTTGAATATTTCGAAAAATGCGACCAGAATTCCGAGAAGGCCTACCCCTTTGAAAATTTAGAAAAATGCGCCCAGAATTCCGAGAAGGCTAACCCCTTTGAAAATTTCGAAAAATGCGCCCAGAATTCCGAGAAGGCTAACCCCTTTGAAAATTTCGAAAAATGCGCCCAGAATTCCGAGAAGGATAACCTCTTTGAAAATTTCGAAAAATGCGCCCAGAATTCCGAGAAGGGTAACCCCTTTGAAAATTTCGAAAAATGCGCCCAGAATTCCGAGAAGACTAACCCCTTTGAAAATTTCAAAAAATGCGCCCAGAATTCCGACAAGGCTAACCCCTTTGAAAATTTCTAAAAATGCGCCCAGAATTCCGAGAAGGCTAACCCCTTTGAAAATTTCGAAAAATGCGCCCAGAATTCCGAGAAGGCTAACCCCTTTGAAAATTTTGAAAAATGCGCCAAGAATTCCGAGAAGGCTAACCCCTTTAAAATTTTGAAAAATGCGCCCAGAATTCCGAAAAGGCTAACCCCTTTGAAAATTTCGAAAAATGCGCCCAGAATTCCGAGAAGGCTAACCCCTTTGAATATTTCGAAAAATGCGCCCAGAATTCCGAGAAGGCTAACCCCTTTGAATATTTCGAAAAATGCGCCCAGAATTCCGAGAAGGCTAACCCCTTTGAATATTTCGAAAAATGCGCCCAGAATTCCGAGAAGGCTAACCCCTTTGAAAATTTCGAAAAATGCGCCCAGAATTCGGAGAAGGCTAACCCCTTTGAAAATTTCGAAAAATGCGCCCAGAATTCCGAGAAGGCTAACCCCTTTGAAAATTTGGAAAAATGCGCCCAAAATTCCGAGAAGGCCAACACCTTTGAAAATGCGCCCAGAATTCCGAGAAGGCAAACCCCTTTGAAAATTTCGAAAAATGCGCCTAGAATTCCGAGAAGGCTAACCCTATTGAAACTTTCGAAAAATGCGCCCAGAATTCCGAGAAGGCTAACCCCTTTGAAAATTTCGAAAAATGCGCCCAGAATTCCGAGAAGGCTCACCCCATTGAAAATTTCGAAAAATGCGCCCAGAATTCCGAGAAGGCTAACCCCTTTGAAAATTTCGAAAAATGCGCCCAGAATTCCGAGAAGGCTAACCCCTTTGAATATTTCGAAAAATGCGCCCAGAATTCCGAGAAGGCTAACCCCTTTGAAAATTTTGAAAAATGCGCCAAGAATTCCGAGAAGGCTAACCCCTTTAAAATTTTGAAAAATGCGCCCAGAATTCCGAAAAGGCTAACCCCTTTGAAAATTTCGAAAAATGCGCCCAGAATTCCGAGAAGGCTAACCCCTTTGAATATTTCGAAAAATGCGCCCAGAATTCCGAGAAGGCTAACCCCTTTGAATATTTCGAAAAATGCGCCCAGAATTCCGAGAAGGCTAACCCCTTTGAATATTTCGAAAAATGCGCCCAGAATTCCGAGAAGGCTAACCCCTTTGAAAATTTCGAAAAATGCGCCCAGAATTCCGAGAAGGCTAACCCCTTTGAAATTTTTTTGAAAAATGCGCCCAGAATTCCGAGAAGACTAACCACCTTTGAAAATTTGGAAAAATGCGCCCAGAATTCCGAGAAGGCTAACCCCTTTGAAAATTTCGAAAAATGCGCCCAGAATTCCGAGAAGGCTAACCCCTTTGAAAATTTCGAAAAATGCGCCCAGAATTCCGAGAAGGCTAACCCCTTTGAAAATTTCGAAAAATGCGCCCAGAATTCCGAGAAGGCTAACCCCTTTGAAAATTTCGAAAAATGCGCCCAGAATTCGGAGAAGGCTAACCCCTTTGAAAATTTCGAAAAATGCGCCCAGAATTCCGAGAAGGCTAACCCCTTTGAAAATTTTGAAAAATGCGCCCAAAATTCCGAGAAGGCCAACACCTTTGAAAATGCGCCCAGAATTCCGAGAAGGCAAACCCCTTTGAAAATTTCGAAAAATGCGCCTAGAATTCCGAGAAGGCTAACCCTATTGAAACTTTCGAAAAATGCGCCCAGAATTCCGAGAAGGCTAACCCCTTTGAAAATTTCGAAAAATGCGCCCAGAATTCCGAGAAGGCTCACCCCATTGAAAATTTCGAAAAATGCGCCCAGAATTCCGAGAAGGCTAACCCCTTTGAAAATTTCGAAAAATGCGCCCAGAATTCCGAGAAGGCTAACCCCTTTGAATATTTCGAAAAATGCGCCCAGAATTCCGAGAAGGCTAACCCCTTTGAATATTTCGAAAAATGCGCCCAGAATTCAGAGAAGACTAACCCCTTTGAAAATTTCGAAAAATGCGCCCAGAATTCCGAGAAGGCTAACCCCTTTGAAAATTTCGAAAAATGCGCCCAGAATTCCGAGAAGACTAACCCCTTTGAAAATTTCGAAAAATGCGCACAGAATTCCGAGAAGGCAAACCCCTTGGAAAATTTCGAAAAATGCGCCCAGAATTCCGAGTTTGCTAACCCCTTTGAAAATTTCGGAAAATGCGCCCAGAATTCCGAGAAGCCTAACCCCTTTGAAAATTTCTAAAAATGCGCCCAGAATTCCGAGAAGGCTAACCCCTTTGAAAATTTCGAAAAATGCGCCCAGAATTCCGAGAAGGCTAACCCCTTTGAAAATTTCGAAAAATGCGCCTAGAATTCCGAGAAGGCTAACCCTATTGAAACTTTCGAAAAATGCGCCCAGAATTCCGAGAAGGCTAACCCCTTTGAAAATTTCGAAAAATGCGCCCAGAATTCCGAGAAGGCTAACCCCTTTGAAAATTTCTAAAAATGCGCCCAGAATTCCGAGAAGGCTAACCCCTTTGAAAATTTTGAAAAATGCGCCCAAAATTCCGAGAAGGCTAACACCTTTGAAAATGCGCCCAGAATTCCGAGAAGGCAAACCCCTTTGAAAATTTCGAAAAATGCGCCCAGAATTCCGAGAAGGCTAACCCCTTTGAAAATTTCGAAAAATGCGCCCAGAATTCCGTGAAGGATAACCTCTTTGAAAATTTCGAAAAATGCGCCCAGTATTCCGAGAAGGCTAACCCCTTTGAAAATTTCGAAAAATGCGCCCAGAATTCCGAGAAGACTAACCCCTTTGAAAATTTCGAAAAATGCGCCCAGAATTCCGAGAAGGCTAAACCCTTTGAAAATTTCGAAAAATGCGCCCAGAATTCCGAGAAGGCTAACCCCTTTGAAAATTTCGAAAAATGCGCCCAGAATTCCGTGAAGGATAACCTCTTTGAAAATTTCGAAAAATGCGCCCAGTATTCCGAGAAGGCTAACCCCTTTGAAAATTTAGAAAAATGCGCCCAGAATTCCGAGAAGACTAACCCCTTTGAAAATTTCGAAAAATGCGCCCAGAATTCTGAGAAGGCTAACTCCTTTTAAAATTTCGAAAAATGCGCCCAGAATTCCGAGAAGGCTAACCCCTTTGAAAATTTCTAAAAATGCGCCCAGAATTCCGAGAAGGCTAACCCCTTTGAAAATTTTGAAAAATGCGCCCAAAATTCCGAGAAGGCTAACACCTTTGAAAATGCGCCCAGAATTCCGAGAAGGCAAACCCCTTTGAAAATTTCGAAAAATGCGCCTAGAATTCCGAGAAGGCTAACCCTATTGAAACTTTCGAAAAATGCGCCCAGAATTCCGAGAAGGCTAACCCCTTTGAAAATTTCGAAAAATGCGCCCAGAATTCCGAGAAGGCTAACCCCTTTGAATATTTCGAAAAATGCGCCCAGAATTCCGAGAAGGCTAACCCCTTTGAATATTTCGAAAAATGCGCCCAGAATTCCGAGAAGGCTAACCCCTTTGAAAATTTCGAAAAATGCGCCCAGAATTCCGAGAAGGCTAACCCCTTTGAAAATTTTTTGAAAAATGCGCCCAGAATTCCGAGAAGACTAACCACCTTTGAAAATTTCGAAAAATGCGCCCAGAATTCCGAGAAGGCTAACCCCTTTGAAAATTTCGAAAAATGCGCCCAGAATTCCGAGAAGGCTAACCCCTTTGAAAATTTCGAAAAATGCGCCCAGAATTCCGAGAAGCCTAACCCCTTTGAATATTTCGAAAAATGCGCCCAGAATTCCGAGAAGGCTAACCCCTTTGAATATTTCGAAAAATGCCCAGAATTCCGAGAAGGCTAACCCCTTTGAAAATTTCGAAAAATGCGCCCAGAATTCCGAGAAGGCTAACCCCTTTGAAAATTTCGAAAAATGCGCCCAGAATTCCAAGAAGACTAACCACCTTTGAAAATTTCGAAAAATGCGCCCAGAATTCCGAGAAGGCTAACCCCTTTGAAAATTTCGAAAAATGCGCCCAGAATTCCGAGAAGGCTAACCCCTTTGAAAATTTCGAAAAATGCGCCCAGAATTCCGAGAAGGCTAACCCCTTTGAAAATTTCGAAAAATGCGCCCAGAATTCCGAGAAGGCTAACCCCTTTGAAAATTTCGAAAAATGCGCCCAGAATTCCGAGAAGGCTAACATCTTTGAAAATTTCGAAAAATGCGGCCAGAATTCCGAGAAGGCTAACCCCTTTGAATATTTCGAAAAATGCGACCAGAATTCCGAGAAGGCCTACCCCTTTGAAAATTTCGAAAAATGCGCCCAGAATTCCGAGAAGGCTAACCCCTTTGAAAATTTCGAAAAATGCGCCCAGAATTCCGAGAAGGATAACCTCTTTGAAAATTTCGAAAAATGCGCCCAGAATTCCGAGAAGGGTAACCCCTTTGAAAATTTCGAAAAATGCGCCCAGAATTCCGAGAAGACTAACCCCTTTGAAAATTTCAAAAAATGCGCCCAGAATTCCGAGAAGGCTAACCCCTTTGAAAATTTTGAAAAATGCGCCAAGAATTCCGAGAAGGCTAACCCCTTTGAAAATTTCGAAAAATGCGCCCAGAATTCCGAGAAGGCTAACCCCTTTGAAAATTTCGAAAAATGCGCCCAGAATTCCGGGAAGGCTAACCCCTTTGAAAATTTCGAAAAATGCGCCCAGAATTCCGAGAAGGCTAACCCCTTTGAAAATTTCGAAAAATGCGCCCAGAATTCCGAGAAGGCTAACCCCTTTGAAAATTTCGAAAAATGCACCCAGAATTCCGAGAAGGCTAACCCCTTTGAAAATTTCGAAAAATGCGCCCAGAATTCCGAGAAGGCTAACCCCTTTGAAAATTTCGAAAAATGCGCCCAGAATTCCGAGAAGGCGAACCCCTTTGAAAATTTCGAAAAATGCGCTTAGAATTCCGAGAAGGCTAACCCCTTTGAAAATTTCGAAAAATGGGCCCAGAATTCCGAGAAGCCTAACCCCTTTGAATATTTCGAAAAATGCGCCCAGAATTCCGAGAAGGCTAACCCCTTTGAAAATTTCTAAAAATGCGCCCAGAATTCCGAGAAGGCTAACCCCTTTGAAAATTTCGAAAAATGCGCCCAGAATTCCGAGAAGGCTAACCCCTTTGAAAATTTCGAAAAATGCGCCCAGAATTCCGAGAAGGCTAACCCCTTTGAAAATTTCGAAAAATGCGCCCAAAATTCCGAGAAGCCTAACCCCTTCGAAAATTTCGAAAAATGCGCCCAGAATTCCGAGAAGGCTAACCCCTTTGAAAATTTCGAAAAATGCGCCCAGAATTCCGAGAAGGCTAACCCCTTTGAATATTTCGAAAAATGCGGACAGAATTCCGAGAAGGCTAACCCCTTTGAAAATTTTAAAAATGCGCCCAGAATTCCGAAAAGGCTAACCCCTTTGAAAATTTCGAAAAATGCGCCCAGAATTCCGAGAAGGCTAACCCCTTTGAATATTTCGAAAAATGCGCCCAGAATTCCGAGAAGGCTAACCCCTCTGAATATTTCGAAAAATGCGCCCAGAATTCCGAGAAGGCTAACCCCTTTGAAAATTTCGAAAAATGCGCCCAGAATTCCGAGAAGGCTAACCCCTTTGAAAATTTTTTGAAAAATGCGCCCAGAATTCCGAGAAGACTAACCACCTTTGAAAATTTCGAAAAATGCGCCCAGAATTCCGAGAAGGCTAACCCCTTTGAAAATTTCGAAAAATGCGCCCAGAATTCCGAGAAGGCTAACCCCTTTGAAAATTTCGAAAAATGCGCCCAGAATTCCGAGAAGGCTAACATCTTTGAAAATTTCGAAAAATGCGGCCAGAATTCCGAGAAGGCTAACCCCTTTGAATATTTCGAAAAATGCGACCAGAATTCCGAGAAGGCCTACCCCTTTGAAAATTTCGAAAAATGCGCCCAGAATTCCGAGAAGGCTAACCCCTTTGAAAATTTCGAAAAATGCGCCCAGAATTCCGAGAAGGCTAACCCCTTAGAAAATTTCGAAAAATGCGCCCAGAATTCCGAGAAGGATAACCTCTTTGAAAATTTCGAAAAATGCGCCCAGAATTCCGAGAAGGGTAACCCCTTTGAAAATTTCGAAAAATGCGCCCAGAATTCCGAGAAGGCTAACCCCTTTGAAAATTTCGAAAAATGCGCCCAGAATTCCGAGAAGGCTAACCCCTTTGAAAATTTCGAAAAATGCGCCCAGAATTCCGAGAAGGCGAACCCCTTTGAAAATTTCGAAAAATGCGCTTAGAATTCCGAGAAGGCTAACCCCTTTGAAAATTTCGAAAAATGGGCCCAGAATTCCGAGAAGCCTAACCCCTTTGAATATTTCGAAAAATGCGCCCAGAATTCCGAGAAGGCTAACCCCTTTGAAAATTTCGAAAAATGCGCACAGAATTCCGAGAAGGCTAACCCCTTTGAAAATTTCGAAAAATGCGCCCAGAATTCCGAGAAGGCTAACCCCTTTGAAAATTTCGAAAAATGCGCCCAGAATTCCGAGAAGGCTAACCCCTTTGAAAATTTCGAAAAATGCGCCCAAAATTCCGAGAAGACTAACCCCTTTGAAAATTTCGAAAAATGCGCCCAGAATTCCGAGAAGGCTAACCCCTTTGAAAATTTCGAAAAATGCGCCCAGAATTCCGAGAAGGCTAACCCCTTTGAATATTTCGAAAAATGCGGACAGAATTCCGAGAAGGCTAACCCCTTTGAAAATTTTGAAAAATGCGCCCAGAATTCCGAAAAGGCTAACCCCTTTGAAAATTTCGAAAAATGCGCCCAGAATTCCGAGAAGGCTAACCCCTTTGAAAATTTCGAAAAATGCGCCCAGAATTCAGAGAAGGCAACCCCCTTTGAAAATTTCGAAAAATGCGCCCAGAATTCCGAGAAAGCTAACCCCTTTGAATATTTCGAAAAATGCGCCCAGAATTCCGAGAAGGCTAACCCCTTTGAATATTTCGAAAAATGCGCCCAGAATTCCGAGAAGGCTTAACCCCTTTGAAAATTTCGAAAAATGCGCCCAGAATTCCGAGAAGCCTAACCCCTTTGAATATTTCTAAAAATGCGCCCAGAATTCCGAGAAGACTAACCCCTTTGAAAATTTCGAAAAATGCGCCCAGAATTCCGAGAACTCTAACCCCTTTGAAAATTTCGAAAAATGCGCCCAGAATTCCGAGAAGGCTAACCCCTTTGAAAATTTCGAAAAATGCGCCCAGAATTCAGAGAAGGCAACCCCCTTTGAAAATTTCGAAAAACGCGCTCACAATTCCGAGAAGGCTAACCCCTTTGAAAATTTCGAAAAATGCGCCCAGAATTCAGAGAAGGCTAACCCCTTTGAAAATTTCGAAAAATGCGCCCAGAATTCCGAGAAGGCTAACCCCTTTGAAAATTTCGAAAAATGCGCCCAGAATTCCGGGAAGGATAACCTCTTTGAAAATTTCGAAAAATGCGCCCAGAATTCCGAGAAGCCTAACCCCTTTGAATATTTCTAAAAATGCGCCCAGAATTCCGAGAAGACTAACCCCTTTGAAAATTTCGAAAAATGCGCCCAGAATTCCGAGAACTCTAACCCCTTTGAAAATTTCGAAAAATGCGCCCAGAATTCCGAGAAGGCTAACCCCTTTGAAAATTTCGAAAAATGCGCCCAGAATTCAGAGAAGGCAACCCCCTTTGAAAATTTCGAAAAACGCGCTCACAATTCCGAGAAGGCTAACCCCTTTGAAAATTTCGAAAAATGCGCCCAGAATTCAGAGAAGGCTAACCCCTTTGAAAATTTCGAAAAATGCGCCCAGAATTCCGAGAAGGCTAACCCCTTTGAAAATTTCGAAAAATGCGCCCAGAATTCCGGGAAGGATAACCTCTTTGAAAATTTCGAAAAATGCGCCCAGAATTCCGAGAAGGCTAACCCCTTTGAATATTTCGAAAAATGCGCCCAGAATTCCGAGAAGGCTAACCCCTTTGAAAATTTTGATAAATGCGCCCAGAATTCCGAAAAGGCAAACCCCTTTGAAAATTTCGAAAAATGCGCCCAGAATTCCGAGAAGGCTAACCCCTTTGAATATTTCGAAAAATGCGCCCAGAATTCCGAGAAGGCTAACCCCTTTGAATATTTCGAAAAATGCGCCCAGAATTCCGAGAAGGCTAACCCCTTTGAAAATTTCGAAAAATGCGCCCAGAATTCCGAGAAGGCTAACCCCTTTGAAAATTTCGAAAAATGCGCCCAGAATTCCGAGAAGACTAACCCCTTTGAAAATTTCGAAAAATGCGCACAGAATTCCGAGAAGGCAAACCCCTTTGAAAATTTCGAAAAATGCGCCCAGAATTCCGAGAAGGCTAACCCCTTTGAAAATTTCGGAAAATGCGCCCAGAATTCCGAGAAGCCTAACCCCTTTGAAAATTTCTAAAAATGCGCCCAGAATTCCGAGAAGGCTAACCCCTTTGAATATTTCGAAAAATGCGCCCAGAATTCCGAGAAGGCTAACCCCTTTGAATATTTCGAAAAATGCGCCCAGAATTCCGAGAAGGCTAACCCCTTTGAAAATTTCGAAAAATGCGCCCAGAATTCCGAGAAGGCTAACCCCTTTGAAAATTTCGAAAAATGCTCCCAGAATTCCGAGAAGACTAACCCCTTTGAAAATTTCGAAAAATGCGCACAGAATTCCGAGCAGGCAAACCCCTTTGAAAATTTCGAAAAATGCGCCCAGAATTCCGAGAAGGCTAACCCCTTTGAAAATTTCGAAAAATGCGCCCAGAATTCCGAAAAGGCTAACCCCTTTGAAAATTTCGAAAAATGCGCCCAGAATTCCGAGAAGGCTAACCCCTTTGAATATTTCGAAAAATGCGCCCAGAATTCCGAGAAGGCTAACCCCTTTGAATATTTCGAAAAATGCGCCCAGAATTCCGAGAAGGCTAACCCCTTTGAAAATTTCGAAAAATGCGCCCAGAATTCCGAGAAGGCTAACCCCTTTGAAAATTTCGAAAAATGCGCCCAGAATTCCAAGAAGACTAACCACCTTTGAAAATTTCGAAAAATGCGCCCAGAATTCCGAGAAGGCTAACCCCTTTGAAAATTTCGAAAAATGCGCCCAGAATTCCGAGAAGGCTAACCCCTTTGAAAATTTCGAAAAATGCGCCCAGAATTCCGAGAAGGCTAACCCCTTTGAAAATTTCGAAAAATGCGCCCAGAATTCCGAGAAGGCTAACCCCTTTGAAAATTTCGAAAAATGCGCCCAGAATTCCGAGAAGGCTAACCCCTTTGAAAAATTTGAAAAATGCGCCCAAAATTCCAAGAAGGCTAACCCCTTTGAAAATTTCGAAAAATGGGCCCAGAATTCCGAGAAGCCTAACCCCTTTGAATATTTCGAAAAATGCGCCCAGAATTCCGAGAAGGCTAACCCCTTTGAAAATTTCTAAAAATGCGCCCAGAATTCCGAGAAGGCTAACCCCTTTGAAAATTTCGAAAAATGCGCCCAGAATTCCGAGAAGGCTAACCCCTTTGAAAATTTCGAAAAATGCGCCCAGAATTCCGAGAAGGCTAACCCCTTTGAAAATTTCGAAAAATGCGCCCAGAATTCCGTGAAGGATAACCTCTTTGAAAATTTCGAAAAATGCGCCCAGTATTCCGAGAAGGCTAACCCCTTTGAAAATTTCGAAAAATGCGCCCAGAATTCCGAGAAGACTAACCCCTTTGAAAATTTCGAAAAATGCGCCCAGAATTCCGAGAAGGCTAACTCCTTTGAAAATTTCGAAAAATGCGCCCAGAATTCCGAGAAGGCTAACCCCTTTGAAAATTTCGAAAAATGCGCCCAGAATTCCGAGAAGGCTAACCCCTTTGAAAATTTCGAAAAATGCGCCCAGAATTCCGAGAAGGCTAACCCCTTTGAAAATTTCGAAAAATGCGCCCAGAATTCCGAGAAGGCTAACCCCTTTGAAAATTTCGAAAAATGCGCCCAAAATTCCGAGAAGACTAACCCTTTTGAAAATTTCGAAAAATGCGCCCAGAATTCCGAGAAGGCTAACCCCTTTGAAAATTTCGAAAAATGCGCCCAGAATTCCGAGAAGGCTAACCCCTTTGAAAATTTCGAAAAATACGCCCAGAATTCTGAGAAGACTAACCACCTTTGAAAATTTCGAAAAATGCGCCCAGAATTCCGAGAAGGCTAACCCCTTTGAAAATTTCGAAAAATGCGCCCAGAATTCCGAGAAGGCTAACCCCTTTGAAAATTTCGAAAAATGCGACCAGAATTCCGAGAAGGCTAACCCCTTTGAAAATTTTGAAAAATGCGCCCAAAATTCCGAGAAGGCTAACACCTTTGAAAATGCGCCCAGAATTCCGAGAAGGCAAACCCCTTTGAAAATTTCGAAAAATGCGCCTAGAATTCCGAGAAGGCTAACCCTATTGAAACTTTCGAAAAATGCGCCCAGAATTCCGAGAAGGCTAACATCTTTGAAAATTTCGAAAAATGCGGCCAGAATTCCGAGAAGACTAACCCCTTTGAAAATTTCAAAAAATGCGCCCAGAATTCCGAGAAGGCTAACCCCTTTGAAAATTTCTAAAAATGCGCCCAGAATTCCGAGAAGGCTAACCCCTTTGAAAATTTCGAAAAATGCGCCAAGAATTCCGAGAAGGCTAACCCCTTTGAAAATTTCGAAAAATGCGCCCAGAATTCCGAGAAGGCTAACCCCTTTGAAAATTTCGAAAAATGCGTCCAGAATTCCGGGAAGGCTAACTCCTTTGAAAATTTCGAAAAATGCGCCCAGAATTCCGAGAAGGCTAACCCCTTTGAAAATTTCGAAAAATGCGCCCAGAATTCCGAGAAGGCTAACCCCTTTGAATATTTCGAAAAATGCGCCCAGAATTCCGAGAAGGCTAACCCCTTTGAAAATTTCGAAAAATGCGCCCAGAATTATGAGAAGGCTAACATCTTTGAAAATTTCGAAAAATGCGCCCAGAATTCCGAGAAGGCTAACCCCTTTGAAAATTTCGAAAAATGCGCCCAGAATTCCGAGAAGGCTAACCCCTTTGAAAAATTTGAAAAATGCGCCCAAAATTCCAAGAAGGCTAACCCCTTTGAAAATTTCGAAAAATGGGCCCAGAATTCCGAGAAGCCTAACCCCTTTGAATATTTCGAAAAATGCGCCCAGAATTCCGAGAAGGCTAACCCCTTTGAAAATTTCTAAAAATGCGCCCAGAATTCCGAGAAGGCTAACACCTTTGAAAATGCGCCCAGAATTCCGAGAAGGCAAACCCCTTTGAAAATTTCGAAAAATGCGCCTAGAATTCCGAGAAGGCTAACCCCTTTGAATATTTCGAAAAATGCGACCAGAATTCCGAGAAGGCCTACCCCTTTGAAAATTTCGAAAAATGCGCCCAGAATTCCGAGAAGGCTAACCCCTTTGAAAATTTCGAAAAATGCGTCCAGAATTCCGGGAAGGCTAACCCCTTTGAAAATTTCGAAAAATGCGCCCAGAATTCCGAGAAGGCTAACCCCTTTGAAAATTTCGAAAAATGCGCCCAGAATTCCGAGAAGGCTAACCCCTTTGAAAATTTCGAAAAATGCGCCCAGAATTCCGAGAAGGCTAACATCTTTGAAAATTTCGAAAAATGCGCCCAGAATTCCGAGAAGGCTAACCCCTTTGAAAATTTCGAAAAATGCGCCCAGAATTCCGAGAAGGCTAACCCCTTTGAAAAATTTGAAAAATGCGCCCAAAATTCCAAGAAGGCTAACCCCTTTGAAAATTTCGAAAAATGGGCCCAGAATTCCGAGAAGCCTAACCCCTTTGAATATTTCGAAAAATGCGCCCAGAATTCCGAGAAGGCTAACCCCTTTGAAAATTTCGAAAAATGCGCCCAGAATTCCGTGAAGGATAACCTCTTTGAAAATTTCGAAAAATGCGCCCAGTATTCCGAGAAGGCTAACCCCTTTGAAAATTTCGAAAAATGCGCCCAGAATTCCGAGAAGGCTAACCCCTTTGAAAATTTCGAAAAATGCGCCCAAAATTCCGAGAAGACTAACCCCTTTGAAAATTTCGAAAAATGCTCCCAGAATTCCGAGAAGGCTAACCCCTTTGAAAATTTCGAAAAATGCGCCCAGAATTCCGAGAAGGCTAACCCCTTTGAAAATTTCGAAAAATACGCCCAGAATTCCGAGAAGACTAACCACCTTTGAAAATTTCGAAAAATGCGCCCAGAATTCCGAGAAGGCTAACCCCTTTGAAAATTTCGAAAAATGCGCCCAGAATTCCGAGAAGGCTAACCCCTTTCAAAATTTCGAAAAATGCGACCAGAATTCCGAGAAGGCTAACCCCTTTGAAAATTTTGAAAAATGCGCCCAAAATTCCGAGAAGGCTAACACCTTTGAAAATGCGCCCAGAATTCCGAGAAGGCAAACCCCTTTGAAAATTTCGAAAAATGCGCCTAGAATTCCGAGAAGGCTAACCCTATTGAAACTTTCGAAAAATGCGCCCAGAATTCCGAGAAGGCTAACCCCTTTGAAAATTTCGAAAAATGCGCCCAGAATTCCGAGAAGGCTAACCCCTTTGAAAATTTCGAAAAATGCGCCCAGAATTCCGAGAAGGCTAACATCTTTGAAAATTTCGAAAAATGCGGCCAGAATTCCGAGAAGGCTAACCCCTTTGAATATTTCGAAAAATGCGACCAGAATTCCGAGAAGGCCTACCCCTTTGAAAATTTCGAAAAATGCGCCCAGAATTCCGAGAAGGCTAACCCCTTTGAAAATTTCGAAAAATGCGCCCAGAATTCCGAGAAGGATAACCTCTTTGAAAATTTCGAAAAATGCGCCCAGAATTCCGAGAAGGGTAACCCCTTTGAAAATTTCGAAAAATGCGCCCAGAATTCCGAGAAGACTAACCCCTTTGAAAATTTCAAAAAATGCGCCCAGAATTCCGAGAAGGCTAACCCCTTTGAAAATTTCTAAAAATGCGCCCAGAATTCCGAGAAGGCTAACCCCTTTGAAAATTTCGAAAAATGCGCCCAGAATTCCGAGAAGGCTAACCCCTTTGAAAATTTCGAAAAATGCGCCCAGAATTCCGAGAAGGCTAACCCCTTTGAAAATTTCGAAAAATGCGCCCAGAATTCCGAGAAGGCTAACCCCTTTGAAAATTTCGAAAAATGCGCCCAGAATTCCGAGAAGGCTAACCCCTTTGAAAATTTCGAAAATGCGCCCAGAATTCCGAGAAGGCGAACCCCTTTGAAAATTTCGAAAAATGCGCTTAGAATTCCGAGAAGGCTAACCCCTTTGAAAATTTCGAAAAATGGGCCCAGAATTCCGAGAAGCCTAACCCCTTTGAATATTTCGAAAAATGCGCCCAGAATTCCGAGAAGGCTAACCCCTTTGAAAATTTCGAAAAATGCTCCCAGAATTCCGAGAAGGCTAACCCCTTTGAAAATTTCGAAAAATGTGCCCAGAATTCCGAGAAGGCTAACCCCTTTGAATATTTCGAAAAATGCGCCCAGAATTCCGAGAAGGCTAACCCCTTTGAATATTTCGAAAAATGCGGACAGAATTCCGAGAAGGCTAACCCCTTTGAAAATTTTGAAAAATGCGCCCAGAATTCCGAAAAGGCTAACCCCTTTGAAAATTTCGAAAAATGCGCCCAGAATTCCGAGAAGGCTAACCCCTTTGAATATTTCGAAAAATGCGCCCAGAATTCCGAGAAGGCTAACCCCTTTGAATATTTCGAAAAATGCGCCCAGAATTCCGAGAAGGCTAACCCCTTTGAAAATTTCGAAAAATGCGCCCAGAATTCCGAGAAGGCTAACCCCTTTGAAAATTTCGAAAAATGCGCCCAGAATTCCGAGAAGGCTAACCCCTTTGAAAATTTCGAAAAATGCGCCCAGAATTCCGAGAAGACTAACCCCTTTGAAAATTTCGAAAAATGCGCCCAGAATTCCGAGAAGGCTAACATCTTTGAAAATTTCGAAAAATGCGGCCAGAATTCCGAGAAGGCTAACCCCTTTGAAAATTTCTAAAAATGCGCCAAGAATTCCGAGAAGGCGAACCCCTTTGAAAATTTCGAAAAATGCGCTTAGAATTCCGAGAAGGCTAACCCCTTTGAAAATTTCGAAAAATGGGCCCAGAATTCCGAGAAGCCTAACCCCTTTGAATATTTCGAAAAATGCGCCCAGAATTCCGAGAAGGCTAACCCCTTTGAAAATTTCTAAAAATGCGCCCAGAATTCCGAGAAGGCTAACCCCTTTGAAAATTTCGAAAAATGCGCCCAGAATTCCGAGAAGGCTAACCCCTTTGAAAATTTCGAAAAATGCGCCCAGAATTCCGAGAAGGCTAACCCCTTTGAAAATTTCGAAAAATGCGCCCAAAATTCCGAGAAGACTAACCCCTTTGAAAATTTCGAAAAATGCGCCCAGAATTCCGGGAAGGCTAACCCCTTTGAAAATTTCGAAAAATGCGCCCAGAATTCCGAGAAGGCTAACCCCTTTGAAAATTTCGAAAAATGCGCCCAGAATTCCGAGAAGACTAACCACCTTTGAAAATTTCGAAAAATGCGCCCAGAATTCCGAGAAGGCTAACCCCTTTGAAACTTTCGAAAAATGCGCAGAGAATCCCGAGAAGGCTAACCCCTTTGAAAATTTCGAAAAATGCGCCCAGAATTCCGAGAAGGCTAACCCCTTTGAAAATTTTGAAAAATGCGTCCAAAATTCCGAGAAGGCTAACACCTTTGAAAATGCCTCCAGAATTCCGAGAAGGCAAACCCCTTTGAAAATTTCGAAAAATGCGCCTAGAATTCCGAGAAGGCTAACCCTATTGAAACTTTCGAAAAATGCGCCCAGAATTCCGAGAAGGCTAACCCCTTTGAAAATTTCGAAAAATGCGCCCAGAATTCCGAGAAGGCTAACCCCTTTGAAAATTTCGAAAAATGCGCCCAGAATTCCGAGAAGGCTAACATCTTTGAAAATTTCGAAAAATGCGGCCAGAATTCCGAGAAGGCTAACCCCTTTGAATATTTCGAAAAATGCGACCAGAATTCCGAGAAGGCCTACCCCTTTGAAAATTTAGAAAAATGCGCCCAGAATTCCGAGAAGGCTAACCCCTTTGAAAATTTCGAAAAATGCGCCCAGAATTCCGAGAAGGCTAACCCCTTTGAAAATTTCGAAAAATGCGCCCAGAATTCCGAGAAGGATAACCTCTTTGAAAATTTCGAAAAATGCGCCCAGAATTCCGAGAAGGGTAACCCCTTTGAAAATTTCGAAAAATGCGCCCAGAATTCCGAGAAGACTAACCCCTTTGAAAATTTCAAAAAATGCGCCCAGAATTCCGACAAGGCTAACCCCTTTGAAAATTTCTAAAAATGCGCCCAGAATTCCGAGAAGGCTAACCCCTTTGAAAATTTCGAAAAATGCGCCCAGAATTCCGAGAAGGCTAACCCCTTTGAAAATTTTGAAAAATGCGCCAAGAATTCCGAGAAGGCTAACCCCTTTAAAATTTTGAAAAATGCGCCCAGAATTCCGAAAAGGCTAACCCCTTTGAAAATTTCGAAAAATGCGCCCAGAATTCCGAGAAGGCTAACCCCTTTGAATATTTCGAAAAATGCGCCCAGAATTCCGAGAAGGCTAACCCCTTTGAATATTTCGAAAAATGCGCCCAGAATTCCGAGAAGGCTAACCCCTTTGAATATTTCGAAAAATGCGCTCAGAATTCCGAGAAGGCTAACCCCTTTGAAAATTTCGAAAAATGCGCCCAGAATTCGGAGAAGGCTAACCCCTTTGAAAATTTCGAAAAATGCGCCCAGAATTCCGAGAAGGCTAACCCCTTTGAAAATTTTGAAAAATGCGCCCAAAATTCCGAGAAGGCCAACACCTTTGAAAATGCGCCCAGAATTCCGAGAAGGCAAACCCCTTTGAAAATTTCGAAAAATGCGCCTAGAATTCCGAGAAGGCTAACCCTATTGAAACTTTCGAAAAATGCGCCCAGAATTCCGAGAAGGCTAACCCCTTTGAAAATTTCGAAAAATGCGCCCAGAATTCCGAGAAGGCTCACCCCATTGAAAATTTCGAAAAATGCGCCCAGAATTCCGAGAAGGCCCCTTTGAAAATTTCGAAAAATGCGCCCAGAATTCCGAGAAGGCTAACCCCTTTGAATATTTCGAAAAATGCGCCCAGAATTCCGAGAAGGCTAACCCCTTTGAAAATTTTGAAAAATGCGCCAAGAATTCCGAGAAGGCTAACCCCTTTAAAATTTTGAAAAATGCGCCCAGAATTCCGAAAAGGCTAACCCCTTTGAAAATTTCGAAAAATGCGCCCAGAATTCCGAGAAGGCTAACCCCTTTGAATATTTCGAAAAATGCGCCCAGAATTCCGAGAAGGCTAACCCCTTTGAATATTTCGAAAAATGCGCCCAGAATTCCGAGAAGGCTAACCCCTTTGAATATTTCGAAAAATGCGCCCAGAATTCCGAGAAGGCTAACCCCTTTGAAAATTTCGAAAAATGCGCCCAGAATTCCGAGAAGGCTAACCCCTTTGAAATTTTTTTGAAAAATGCGCCCAGAATTCCGAGAAGACTAACCACCTTTGAAAATTTGGAAAAATGCGCCCAGAATTCCGAGAAGGCTAACCCCTTTGAAAATTTCGAAAAATGCGCCCAGAATTCCGAGAAGGCTAACCCCTTTGAAAATTTCGAAAAATGCGCCCAGAATTCCGAGAAGGCTAACCCCTTTGAAAATTTCGAAAAATGCGCCCAGAATTCCGAGAAGACTAACCACCTTTGAAAATTTCGAAAAATGCGCCCAGAATTCCGAGAAGGCTAACCCCTTTGAAAATTTCGAAAAATGCGCAGAGAATCCCGAGAAGGCTAACCCCTTTGAAAATTTCGAAAAATGCGCCCAGAATTCCGAGAAGGCTAACCCCTTTGAAAATTTTGAAAAATGCGTCCAAAATTCCGAGAAGGCTAACACCTTTGAAAATGCGCCCAGAATTCCGAGAAGGCAAACCCCTTTGAAAATTTCGAAAAATGCGCCTAGAATTCCGAGAAGGCTAACCCTATTGAAACTTTCGAAAAATGCGCCCAGAATTCCGAGAAGGCTAACCCCTTTGAAAATTTCGA
Source organism: Ectobius pallidus (assembly GCA_964059195.1). Classification (NCBI taxonomy): domain Eukaryota; kingdom Metazoa; phylum Arthropoda; class Insecta; order Blattodea; family Ectobiidae; genus Ectobius; species Ectobius pallidus. Next base: position 21,027,388 of record CAXKWD010000004.1, on the reverse strand, counting down.
AAAATGCGCCCAGAATTCCGAGAAGGCTAACCCCTTTGAAAATTTCGAAAAATGCGCCCAGAATTCCGAGAAGGCTAACATCTTTGAAAATTTCGAAAAATGCGGCCAGAATTCCGAGAAGGCTAACCCCTTTGAATATTTCGAAAAATGCGACCAGAATTCCGAGAAGGCCTACCCCTTTGAAAATTTCGAAAAATGCGCCCAGAATTCCGAGAAGGCTAACCCCTTTGAAAATTTCGAAAAATGCGCCCAGAATTCCGAGAAGGCTAACCCCTTTGAAAATTTCGAAAAATGCGCCCAGAATTCCGAGAAGGATAACCTCTTTGAAAATTTCGAAAAATGCGCCCAGAATTCCGAGAAGGGTAACTCCTTTGAAAATTTCGAAAAATGCGCCCAGAATTCCGAGAAGGCTAACCCCTTTGAAAATTTCGAAAAATGCGCCCAGAATTCCGAGAAGGCTAACCCCTTTGAAAATTTCGAAAAATGCGCCCAGAATTCCGAGAAGGCGAACCCCTTTGAAAATTTCGAAAAATGCGCTTAGAATTCCGAGAAGGCTAACCCCTTTGAAAATTTCGAAAAATGGGCCCAGAATTCCGAGAAGCCTAACCCCTTTGAATATTTCGAAAAATGCGCCCAGAATTCCGAGAAGGCTAACCCCTTTGAAAATTTCGAAAAATGCGCACAGAATTCCGAGAAGGCTAACCCCTTTGAAAATTTCGAAAAATGCGCCCAGAATTCCGAGAAGGCTAACCCCTTTGAAAATTTCGAAAAATGCGCCCAGAATTCCGAGAAGGCTAACCCCTTTGAAAATTTCGAAAAATGCGCCCAAAATTCCGAGAAGACTAACCCCTTTGAAAATTTCGAAAAATGCGCCCAGAATTCCGAGAAGGCTAACCCCTTTGAAAATTTCGAAAAATGCGCCCAGAATTCCGAGAAGGCTAACCCCTTTGAATATTTCGAAAAATGCGGACAGAATTCCGAGAAGGCTAACCCCTTTGAAAATTTTGAAAAATGCGCCCAGAATTCCGAAAAGGCTAACCCCTTTGAAAATTTCGAAAAATGCGCCCAGAATTCCGAGAAGGCTAACCCCTTTGAAAATTTCGAAAAATGCGCCCAGAATTCAGAGAAGGCAACCCCCTTTGAAAATTTCGAAAAATGCGCCCAGAATTCCGAGAAAGCTAACCCCTTTGAATATTTCGAAAAATGCGCCCAGAATTCCGAGAAGGCTAACCCCTTTGAATATTTCGAAAAATGCGCCCAGAATTCCGAGAAGGCTTAACCCCTTTGAAAATTTCGAAAAATGCGCCCAGAATTCCGAGAAGCCTAACCCCTTTGAATATTTCTAAAAATGCGCCCAGAATTCCGAGAAGACTAACCCCTTTGAAAATTTCGAAAAATGCGCCCAGAATTCCGAGAACTCTAACCCCTTTGAATATTTCTAAAAATGCGCCCAGAATTCCGAGAAGACTAACCCCTTTGAAAATTTCGAAAAATGCGCCCAGAATTCCGAGAACTCTAACCCCTTTGAAAATTTCGAAAAATGCGCCCAGAATTCCGAGAAGGCTAACCCCTTTGAAAATTTCGAAAAATGCGCCCAGAATTCAGAGAAGGCAACCCCCTTTGAAAATTTCGAAAAACGCGCTCACAATTCCGAGAAGGCTAACCCCTTTGAAAATTTCGAAAAATGCGCCCAGAATTCAGAGAAGGCTAACCCCTTTGAAAATTTCGAAAAATGCGCCCAGAATTCCGAGAAGGCTAACCCCTTTGAAAATTTCGAAAAATGCGCCCAGAATTCCGGGAAGGATAACCTCTTTGAAAATTTCGAAAAATGCGCCCAGAATTCCGAGAAGGCTAACCCCTTTGAATATTTCGAAAAATGCGCCCAGAATTCCGAGAAGGCTAACCCCTTTGAAAATTTTGATAAATGCGCCCAGAATTCCGAAAAGGCAAACCCCTTTGAAAATTTCGAAAAATGCGCCCAGAATTCCGAGAAGGCTAACCCCTTTGAATATTTCGAAAAATGCGCCCAGAATTCCGAGAAGGCTAACCCCTTTGAATATTTCGAAAAATGCGCCCAGAATTCCGAGAAGGCTAACCCCTTTGAAAATTTCGAAAAATGCGCCCAGAATTCCGAGAAGGCTAACCCCTTTGAAAATTTCGAAAAATGCGCCCAGAATTCCGAGAAGACTAACCCCTTTGAAAATTTCGAAAAATGCGCACAGAATTCCGAGAAGGCAAACCCCTTTGAAAATTTCGAAAAATGCGCCCAGAATTCCGAGAAGGCTAACCCCTTTGAAAATTTCGGAAAATGCGCCCAGAATTCCGAGAAGCCTAACCCCTTTGAAAATTTCTAAAAATGCGCCCAGAATTCCGAGAAGGCTAACCCCTTTGAATATTTCGAAAAATGCGCCCAGAATTCCGAGAAGGCTAACCCCTTTGAATATTTCGAAAAATGCGCCCAGAATTCCGAGAAGGCTAACCCCTTTGAAAATTTCGAAAAATGCGCCCAGAATTCCGAGAAGGCTAACCCCTTTGAAAATTTCGAAAAATGCTCCCAGAATTCCGAGAAGACTAACCCCTTTGAAAATTTCGAAAAATGCGCACAGAATTCCGAGCAGGAAAACCCCTTTGAAAATTTCGAAAAATGCGCCCAGAATTCCGAGAAGGCTAACCCCTTTGAAAATTTCGAAAAATGCGCCCAGAATTCCGAAAAGGCTAACCCCTTTGAAAATTTCGAAAAATGCGCCCAGAATTCCGAGAAGGCTAACCCCTTTGAATATTTCGAAAAATGCGCCCAGAATTCCGAGAAGGCTAACCCCTTTGAATATTTCGAAAAATGCGCCCAGAATTCCGAGAAGGCTAACCCCTTTGAAAATTTCGAAAAATGCGCCCAGAATTCCGAGAAGGCTAACCCCTTTGAAAATTTCGAAAAATGCGCCCAGAATTCCAAGAAGACTAACCACCTTTGAAAATTTCGAAAAATGCGCCCAGAATTCCGAGAAGGCTAACCCCTTTGAAAATTTCGAAAAATGCGCCCAGAATTCCGAGAAGGCTAACCCCTTTGAAAATTTCGAAAAATGCGCCCAGAATTCCGAGAAGGCTAACCCCTTTGAAAATTTCGAAAAATGCGCCCAGAATTCCGAGAAGGCTAACCCCTTTGAAAATTTCGAAAAATGCGCCCAGAATTCCGAGAAGGCTAACCCCTTTGAAAAATTTGAAAAATGCGCCCAAAATTCCAAGAAGGCTAACCCCTTTGAAAATTTCGAAAAATGGGCCCAGAATTCCGAGAAGCCTAACCCCTTTGAATATTTCGAAAAATGCGCCCAGAATTCCGAGAAGGCTAACCCCTTTGAAAATTTCTAAAAATGCGCCCAGAATTCCGAGAAGGCTAACCCCTTTGAAAATTTCGAAAAATGCGCCCAGAATTCCGAGAAGGCTAACCCCTTTGAAAATTTCGAAAAATGCGCCCAGAATTCCGAGAAGGCTAACCCCTTTGAAAATTTCGAAAAATGCGCCCAGAATTCCGTGAAGGATAACCTCTTTGAAAATTTCGAAAAATGCGCCCAGTATTCCGAGAAGGCTAACCCCTTTGAAAATTTCGAAAAATGCGCCCAGAATTCCGAGAAGACTAACCCCTTTGAAAATTTCGAAAAATGCGCCCAGAATTCCGAGAAGGCTAACTCCTTTGAAAATTTCGAAAAATGCGCCCAGAATTCCGAGAAGGCTAACCCCTTTGAAAATTTCGAAAATGCGCCCAGAATTCCGAGAAGGCTAACCCCTTTGAAAATTTCGAAAAATGCGCCCAGAATTCCGAGAAGGCTAACCCCTTTGAAAATTTCGAAAAATGCGCCCAGAATTCCGAGAAGGCTAACCCCTTTGAAAATTTCGAAAAATGCGCCCAGAATTCCGAGAAGGCTAACCCCTTTGAAAATTTTGAAAAATGCGCCAAGAATTCCGAGAAGGCTAACCCCTTTAAAATTTTGAAAAATGCGCCCAGAATTCCGAAAAGGCTAACCCCTTTGAAAATTTCGAAAAATGCGCCCAGAATTCCGAGAAGGCTAACCCCTTTGAATATTTCGAAAAATGCGCCCAGAATTCCGAGAAGGCTAACCCCTTTGAATATTTCGAAAAATGCGCCCAGAATTCCGAGAAGGCTAACCCCTTTGAATATTTCGAAAAATGCGCTCAGAATTCCGAGAAGGCTAACCCCTTTGAAAATTTCGAAAAATGCGCCCAGAATTCGGAGAAGGCTAACCCCTTTGAAAATTTCGAAAAATGCGCCCAGAATTCCGAGAAGGCTAACCCCTTTGAAAATTTTGAAAAATGCGCCCAAAATTCCGAGAAGGCCAACACCTTTGAAAATGCGCCCAGAATTCCGAGAAGGCAAACCCCTTTGAAAATTTCGAAAAATGCGCCTAGAATTCCGAGAAGGCTAACCCTATTGAAACTTTCGAAAAATGCGCCCAGAATTCCGAGAAGGCTAACCCCTTTGAAAATTTCGAAAAATGCGCCCAGAATTCCGAGAAGGCTCACCCCATTGAAAATTTCGAAAAATGCGCCCAGAATTCCGAGAAGGCCCCTTTGAAAATTTCGAAAAATGCGCCCAGAATTCCGAGAAGGCTAACCCCTTTGAATATTTCGAAAAATGCGCCCAGAATTCCGAGAAGGCTAACCCCTTTGAAAATTTTGAAAAATGCGCCAAGAATTCCGAGAAGGCTAACCCCTTTAAAATTTTGAAAAATGCGCCCAGAATTCCGAAAAGGCTAACCCCTTTGAAAATTTCGAAAAATGCGCCCAGAATTCCGAGAAGGCTAACCCCTTTGAATATTTCGAAAAATGCGCCCAGAATTCCGAGAAGGCTAACCCCTTTGAATATTTCGAAAAATGCGCCCAGAATTCCGAGAAGGCTAACCCCTTTGAATATTTCGAAAAATGCGCCCAGAATTCCGAGAAGGCTAACCCCTTTGAAAATTTCGAAAAATGCGCCCAGAATTCCGAGAAGGCTAACCCCTTTGAAATTTTTTTGAAAAATGCGCCCAGAATTCCGAGAAGACTAACCACCTTTGAAAATTTGGAAAAATGCGCCCAGAATTCCGAGAAGGCTAACCCCTTTGAAAATTTCGAAAAATGCGCCCAGAATTCCGAGAAGGCTAACCCCTTTGAAAATTTCGAAAAATGCGCCCAGAATTCCGAGAAGGCTAACCCCTTTGAAAATTTCGAAAAATGCGCCCAGAATTCCGAGAAGACTAACCACCTTTGAAAATTTCGAAAAATGCGCCCAGAATTCCGAGAAGGCTAACCCCTTTGAAAATTTCGAAAAATGCGCAGAGAATCCCGAGAAGGCTAACCCCTTTGAAAATTTCGAAAAATGCGCCCAGAATTCCGAGAAGGCTAACCCCTTTGAAAATTTTGAAAAATGCGTCCAAAATTCCGAGAAGGCTAACACCTTTGAAAATGCGCCCAGAATTCCGAGAAGGCAAACCCCTTTGAAAATTTCGAAAAATGCGCCTAGAATTCCGAGAAGGCTAACCCTATTGAAACTTTCGAAAAATGCGCCCAGAATTCCGAGAAGGCTAACCCCTTTGAAAATTTCGAAAAATGCGCCCAGAATTCCGAGAAGGCTAACCCCTTTGAAAATTTCGAAAAATGCGCCCAGAATTCCGAGAAGGCTAACATCTTTGAAAATTTCGAAAAATGCGGCCAGAATTCCGAGAAGGCTAACCCCTTTGAATATTTCGAAAAATGCGACCAGAATTCCGAGAAGGCCTACCCCTTTGAAAATTTCGAAAAATGCGCCCAGAATTCCGAGAAGGCTAACCCCTTTGAAAATTTCGAAAAATGCGCCCAGAATTCCGAGAAGGCTAACCCCTTTGAAAATTTCGAAAAATGCGCCCAGAATTCCGAGAAGGATAACCTCTTTGAAAATTTCGAAAAATGCGCCCAGAATTCCGAGAAGGGTAACCCCTTTGAAAATTTCGAAAAATGCGCCCAGAATTCCGAGAAGGCTAACCCCTTTGAAAATTTCGAAAAATGCGCCCAGAATTCCGAGAAGGCTAACCCCTTTGAAAATTTCGAAAAATGCGCCCAGAATTCCGAGAAGGCGAACCCCTTTGAAAATTTCGAAAAATGCGCTTAGAATTCCGAGAAGGCTAACCCCTTTGAAAATTTCGAAAAATGGGCCCAGAATTCCGAGAAGCCTAACCCCTTTGAATATTTCGAAAAATGCGCCCAGAATTCCGAGAAGGCTAACCCCTTTGAAAATTTCGAAAAATGCGCACAGAATTCCGAGAAGGCTAACCCCTTTGAAAATTTCGAAAAATGCGCCCAGAATTCCGAGAAGGCTAACCCCTTTGAAAATTTCGAAAAATGCGCCCAGAATTCCGAGAAGGCTAACCCCTTTGAAAATTTCGAAAAATGCGCCCAAAATTCCGAGAAGACTAACCCCTTTGAAAATTTCGAAAAATGCGCCCAGAATTCCGAGAAGGCTAACCCCTTTGAAAATTTCGAAAAATGCGCCCAGAATTCCGAGAAGGCTAACCCCTTTGAATATTTCGAAAAATGCGGACAGAATTCCGAGAAGGCTAACCCCTTTGAAAATTTTGAAAAATGCGCCCAGAATTCCGAAAAGGCTAACCCCTTTGAAAATTTCGAAAAATGCGCCCAGAATTCCGAGAAGGCTAACCCCTTTGAAAATTTCGAAAAATGCGCCCAGAATTCAGAGAAGGCAACCCCCTTTGAAAATTTCGAAAAATGCGCCCAGAATTCCGAGAAAGCTAACCCCTTTGAATATTTCGAAAAATGCGCCCAGAATTCCGAGAAGGCTAACCCCTTTGAATATTTCGAAAAATGCGCCCAGAATTCCGAGAAGGCTTAACCCCTTTGAAAATTTCGAAAAATGCGCCCAGAATTCCGAGAAGCCTAACCCCTTTGAATATTTCTAAAAATGCGCCCAGAATTCCGAGAAGACTAACCCCTTTGAAAATTTCGAAAAATGCGCCCAGAATTCCGAGAACTCTAACCCCTTTGAATATTTCTAAAAATGCGCCCAGAATTCCGAGAAGACTAACCCCTTTGAAAATTTCGAAAAATGCGCCCAGAATTCCGAGAACTCTAACCCCTTTGAAAATTTCGAAAAATGCGCCCAGAATTCCGAGAAGGCTAACCCCTTTGAAAATTTCGAAAAATGCGCCCAGAATTCAGAGAAGGCAACCCCCTTTGAAAATTTCGAAAAACGCGCTCACAATTCCGAGAAGGCTAACCCCTTTGAAAATTTCGAAAAATGCGCCCAGAATTCAGAGAAGGCTAACCCCTTTGAAAATTTCGAAAAATGCGCCCAGAATTCCGAGAAGGCTAACCCCTTTGAAAATTTCGAAAAATGCGCCCAGAATTCCGGGAAGGATAACCTCTTTGAAAATTTCGAAAAATGCGCCCAGAATTCCGAGAAGGCTAACCCCTTTGAATATTTCGAAAAATGCGCCCAGAATTCCGAGAAGGCTAACCCCTTTGAAAATTTTGATAAATGCGCCCAGAATTCCGAAAAGGCAAACCCCTTTGAAAATTTCGAAAAATGCGCCCAGAATTCCGAGAAGGCTAACCCCTTTGAATATTTCGAAAAATGCGCCCAGAATTCCGAGAAGGCTAACCCCTTTGAATATTTCGAAAAATGCGCCCAGAATTCCGAGAAGGCTAACCCCTTTGAAAATTTCGAAAAATGCGCCCAGAATTCCGAGAAGGCTAACCCCTTTGAAAATTTCGAAAAATGCGCCCAGAATTCCGAGAAGACTAACCCCTTTGAAAATTTCGAAAAATGCGCACAGAATTCCGAGAAGGCAAACCCCTTTGAAAATTTCGAAAAATGCGCCCAGAATTCCGAGAAGGCTAACCCCTTTGAAAATTTCGGAAAATGCGCCCAGAATTCCGAGAAGCCTAACCCCTTTGAAAATTTCTAAAAATGCGCCCAGAATTCCGAGAAGGCTAACCCCTTTGAATATTTCGAAAAATGCGCCCAGAATTCCGAGAAGGCTAACCCCTTTGAATATTTCGAAAAATGCGCCCAGAATTCCGAGAAGGCTAACCCCTTTGAAAATTTCGAAAAATGCGCCCAGAATTCCGAGAAGGCTAACCCCTTTGAAAATTTCGAAAAATGCTCCCAGAATTCCGAGAAGACTAACCCCTTTGAAAATTTCGAAAAATGCGCACAGAATTCCGAGCAGGAAAACCCCTTTGAAAATTTCGAAAAATGCGCCCAGAATTCCGAGAAGGCTAACCCCTTTGAAAATTTCGAAAAATGCGCCCAGAATTCCGAAAAGGCTAACCCCTTTGAAAATTTCGAAAAATGCGCCCAGAATTCCGAGAAGGCTAACCCCTTTGAATATTTCGAAAAATGCGCCCAGAATTCCGAGAAGGCTAACCCCTTTGAATATTTCGAAAAATGCGCCCAGAATTCCGAGAAGGCTAACCCCTTTGAAAATTTCGAAAAATGCGCCCAGAATTCCGAGAAGGCTAACCCCTTTGAAAATTTCGAAAAATGCGCCCAGAATTCCAAGAAGACTAACCACCTTTGAAAATTTCGAAAAATGCGCCCAGAATTCCGAGAAGGCTAACCCCTTTGAAAATTTCGAAAAATGCGCCCAGAATTCCGAGAAGGCTAACCCCTTTGAAAATTTCGAAAAATGCGCCCAGAATTCCGAGAAGGCTAACCCCTTTGAAAATTTCGAAAAATGCGCCCAGAATTCCGAGAAGGCTAACCCCTTTGAAAATTTCGAAAAATGCGCCCAGAATTCCGAGAAGGCTAACCCCTTTGAAAAATTTGAAAAATGCGCCCAAAATTCCAAGAAGGCTAACCCCTTTGAAAATTTCGAAAAATGGGCCCAGAATTCCGAGAAGCCTAACCCCTTTGAATATTTCGAAAAATGCGCCCAGAATTCCGAGAAGGCTAACCCCTTTGAAAATTTCTAAAAATGCGCCCAGAATTCCGAGAAGGCTAACCCCTTTGAAAATTTCGAAAAATGCGCCCAGAATTCCGAGAAGGCTAACCCCTTTGAAAATTTCGAAAAATGCGCCCAGAATTCCGAGAAGGCTAACCCCTTTGAAAATTTCGAAAAATGCGCCCAGAATTCCGTGAAGGATAACCTCTTTGAAAATTTCGAAAAATGCGCCCAGTATTCCGAGAAGGCTAACCCCTTTGAAAATTTCGAAAAATGCGCCCAGAATTCCGAGAAGACTAACCCCTTTGAAAATTTCGAAAAATGCGCCCAGAATTCCGAGAAGGCTAACTCCTTTGAAAATTTCGAAAAATGCGCCCAGAATTCCGAGAAGGCTAACCCCTTTGAAAATTTCGAAAATGCGCCCAGAATTCCGAGAAGGCTAACCCCTTTGAAAATTTCGAAAAATGCGCCCAGAATTCCGAGAAGGCTAACCCCTTTGAAAATTTCGAAAAATGCGCCCAGAATTCCGAGAAGGCTAACCCCTTTGAAAATTTCGAAAAATGCGCCCAAAATTCCGAGAAGACTAACCCTTTTGAAAATTTCGAAAAATGCGCCCAGAATTCCGAGAAGGCTAACCCCTTTGAAAATTTCGAAAAATGCGCCCAGAATTCCGAGAAGGCTAACCCCTTTGAAAATTTCGAAAAATACGCCCAGAATTCTGAGAAGACTAACCACCTTTGAAAATTTCGAAAAATGCGCCCAGAATTCCGAGAAGGCTAACCCCTTTGAAAATTTCGAAAAATGCGCCCAGAATTCCGAGAAGGCTAACCCCTTTGAAAATTTCGAAAAATGCGACCAGAATTCCGAGAAGGCTAACCCCTTTGAAAATTTTGAAAAATGCGCCCAAAATTCCGAGAAGGCTAACACCTTTGAAAATGCGCCCAGAATTCCGAGAAGGCAAACCCCTTTGAAAATTTCGAAAAATGCGCCTAGAATTCCGAGAAGGCTAACCCTATTGAAACTTTCGAAAAATGCGCCCAGAATTCCGAGAAGGCTAACCCCTTTGAAAATTTCGAAAAATGCGCCCAGAATTCCGAGAAGGCTAACCCCTTTGAAAATTTCGAAAAATGCGCCCAGAATTCCGAGAAGGCTAACATCTTTGAAAATTTCGAAAAATGCGGCCAGAATTCCGAGAAGACTAACCCCTTTGAAAATTTCAAAAAATGCGCCCAGAATTCCGAGAAGGCTAACCCCTTTGAAAATTTCTAAAAATGCGCCCAGAATTCCGAGAAGGCTAACCCCTTTGAAAATTTCGAAAAATGCGCCCAGAATTCCGAGAAGGCTAACCCCTTTGAAAATTTTGAAAAATGCGCCAAGAATTCCGAGAAGGCTAACCCCTTTGAAAATTTCGAAAAATGCGCCCAGAATTCCGAGAAGGCTAACCCCTTTGAAAATTTCGAAAAATGCGTCCAGAATTCCGGGAAGGCTAACTCCTTTGAAAATTTCGAAAAATGCGCCCAGAATTCCGAGAAGGCTAACCCCTTTGAAAATTTCGAAAAATGCGCCCAGAATTCCGAGAAGGCTAACCCCTTTGAATATTTCGAAAAATGCGCCCAGAATTCCGAGAAGGCTAACCCCTTTGAAAATTTCGAAAAATGCGCCCAGAATTATGAGAAGGCTAACATCTTTGAAAATTTCGAAAAATGCGCCCAGAATTCCGAGAAGGCTAACCCCTTTGAAAATTTCGAAAAATGCGCCCAGAATTCCGAGAAGGCTAACCCCTTTGAAAAATTTGAAAAATGCGCCCAAAATTCCAAGAAGGCTAACCCCTTTGAAAATTTCGAAAAATGGGCCCAGAATTCCGAGAAGCCTAACCCCTTTGAATATTTCGAAAAATGCGCCCAGAATTCCGAGAAGGCTAACCCCTTTGAAAATTTCTAAAAATGCGCCCAGAATTCCGAGAAGGCTAACACCTTTGAAAATGCGCCCAGAATTCCGAGAAGGCAAACCCCTTTGAAAATTTCGAAAAATGCGCCTAGAATTCCGAGAAGGCTAACCCCCTTTGAATATTTCGAAAAATGCGACCAGAATTCCGAGAAGGCCTACCCCTTTGAAAATTTCGAAAAATGCGCCCAGAATTCCGAGAAGGCTAACCCCTTTGAAAATTTCGAAAAATGCGTCCAGAATTCCGGGAAGGCTAACCCCTTTGAAAATTTCGAAAAATGCGCCCAGAATTCCGAGAAGGCTAACCCCTTTGAAAATTTCGAAAAATGCGCCCAGAATTCCGAGAAGGCTAACCCCTTTGAAAATTTCGAAAAATGCGCCCAGAATTCCGAGAAGGCTAACATCTTTGAAAATTTCGAAAAATTCGCCCAGAATTCCGAGAAGGCTAACCCCTTTGAAAATTTCGAAAAATGCGCCCAGAATTCCGAGAAGGCTAACCCCTTTGAAAAATTTGAAAAATGCGCCCAAAATTCCAAGAAGGCTAACCCCTTTGAAAATTTCGAAAAATGGGCCCAGAATTCCGAGAAGCCTAACCCCTTTGAATATTTCGAAAAATGCGCCCAGAATTCCGAGAAGGCTAACCCCTTTGAAAATTTCGAAAAATGCGCCCAGAATTCCGTGAAGGATAACCTCTTTGAAAATTTCGAAAAATGCGCCCAGTATTCCGAGAAGGCTAACCCCTTTGAAAATTTCGAAAAATGCGCCCAGAATTCCGAGAAGGCTAACCCCTTTGAAAATTTCGAAAAATGCGCCCAAAATTCCGAGAAGACTAACCCCTTTGAAAATTTCGAAAAATGCTCCCAGAATTCCGAGAAGGCTAACCCCTTTGAAAATTTCGAAAAATGCGCCCAGAATTCCGAGAAGGCTAACCCCTTTGAAAATTTCGAAAAATACGCCCAGAATTCCGAGAAGACTAACCACCTTTGAAAATTTCGAAAAATGCGCCCAGAATTCCGAGAAGGCTAACCCCTTTGAAAATTTCGAAAAATGCGCCCAGAATTCCGAGAAGGCTAACCCCTTTCAAAATTTCGAAAAATGCGACCAGAATTCCGAGAAGGCTAACCCCTTTGAAAATTTTGAAAAATGCGCCCAAAATTCCGAGAAGGCTAACACCTTTGAAAATGCGCCCAGAATTCCGAGAAGGCAAACCCCTTTGAAAATTTCGAAAAATGCGCCTAGAATTCCGAGAAGGCTAACCCTATTGAAACTTTCGAAAAATGCGCCCAGAATTCCGAGAAGGCTAACCCCTTTGAAAATTTCGAAAAATGCGCCCAGAATTCCGAGAAGGCTAACCCCTTTGAAAATTTCGAAAAATGCGCCCAGAATTCCGAGAAGGCTAACATCTTTGAAAATTTCGAAAAATGCGGCCAGAATTCCGAGAAGGCTAACCCCTTTGAATATTTCGAAAAATGCGACCAGAATTCCGAGAAGGCCTACCCCTTTGAAAATTTCGAAAAATGCGCCCAGAATTCCGAGAAGGCTAACCCCTTTGAAAATTTCGAAAAATGCGCCCAGAATTCCGAGAAGGATAACCTCTTTGAAAATTTCGAAAAATGCGCCCAGAATTCCGAGAAGGGTAACCCCTTTGAAAATTTCGAAAAATGCGCCCAGAATTCCGAGAAGACTAACCCCTTTGAAAATTTCAAAAAATGCGCCCAGAATTCCGAGAAGGCTAACCCCTTTGAAAATTTCTAAAAATGCGCCCAGAATTCCGAGAAGGCTAACCCCTTTGAAAATTTCGAAAAATGCGCCCAGAATTCCGAGAAGGCTAACCCCTTTGAAAATTTCGAAAAATGCGCCCAGAATTCCGAGAAGGCTAACCCCTTTGAAAATTTCGAAAAATGCGCCCAGAATTCCGAGAAGGCTAACCCCTTTGAAAATTTCGAAAAATGCGCCCAGAATTCCGAGAAGGCTAACCCCTTTGAAAATTTCGAAAAATGCGCCCAGAATTCCGAGAAGGCGAACCCCTTTGAAAATTTCGAAAAATGCGCTTAGAATTCCGAGAAGGCTAACCCCTTTGAAAATTTCGAAAAATGGGCCCAGAATTCCGAGAAGCCTAACCCCTTTGAATATTTCGAAAAATGCGCCCAGAATTCCGAGAAGGCTAACCCCTTTGAAAATTTCGAAAAATGCTCCCAGAATTCCGAGAAGGCTAACCCCTTTGAAAATTTCGAAAAATGTGCCCAGAATTCCGAGAAGGCTAACCCCTTTGAATATTTCGAAAAATGCGCCCAGAATTCCGAGAAGGCTAACCCCTTTGAATATTTCGAAAAATGCGGACAGAATTCCGAGAAGGCTAACCCCTTTGAAAATTTTGAAAAATGCGCCCAGAATTCCGAAAAGGCTAACCCCTTTGAAAATTTCGAAAAATGCGCCCAGAATTCCGAGAAGGCTAACCCCTTTGAATATTTCGAAAAATGCGCCCAGAATTCCGAGAAGGCTAACCCCTTTGAATATTTCGAAAAATGCGCCCAGAATTCCGAGAAGGCTAACCCCTTTGAAAATTTCGAAAAATGCGCCCAGAATTCCGAGAAGGCTAACCCCTTTGAAAATTTCGAAAAATGCGCCCAGAATTCCGAGAAGACTAACCCCTTTGAAAATTTCGAAAAATGCGCCCAGAATTCCGAGAAGGCTAACATCTTTGAAAATTTCGAAAAATGCGGCCAGAATTCCGAGAAGGCTAACCCCTTTGAAAATTTCTAAAAATGCGCCAAGAATTCCGAGAAGGCGAACCCCTTTGAAAATTTCGAAAAATGCGCTTAGAATTCCGAGAAGGCTAACCCCTTTGAAAATTTCGAAAAATGGGCCCAGAATTCCGAGAAGCCTAACCCCTTTGAATATTTCGAAAAATGCGCCCAGAATTCCGAGAAGGCTAACCCCTTTGAAAATTTCTAAAAATGCGCCCAGAATTCCGAGAAGGCTAACCCCTTTGAAAATTTCGAAAAATGCGCCCAGAATTCCGAGAAGGCTAACCCCTTTGAAAATTTCGAAAAATGCGCCCAGAATTCCGAGAAGGCTAACCCCTTTGAAAATTTCGAAAAATGCGCCCAAAATTCCGAGAAGACTAACCCCTTTGAAAATTTCGAAAAATGCGCCCAGAATTCCGGGAAGGCTAACCCCTTTGAAAATTTCGAAAAATGCGCCCAGAATTCCGAGAAGGCTAACCCCTTTGAAAATTTCGAAAAATGCGCCCAGAATTCCGAGAAGACTAACCACCTTTGAAAATTTCGAAAAATGCGCCCAGAATTCCGAGAAGGCTAACCCCTTTGAAACTTTCGAAAAATGCGCAGAGAATCCCGAGAAGGCTAACCCCTTTGAAAATTTCGAAAAATGCGCCCAGAATTCCGAGAAGGCTAACCCCTTTGAAAATTTTGAAAAATGCGTCCAAAATTCCGAGAAGGCTAACACCTTTGAAAATGCGCCCAGAATTCCGAGAAGGCAAACCCCTTTGAAAATTTCGAAAAATGCGCCTAGAATTCCGAGAAGGCTAACCCTATTGAAACTTTCGAAAAATGCGCCCAGAATTCCGAGAAGGCTAACCCCTTTGAAAATTTCGAAAAATGCGCCCAGAATTCCGAGAAGGCTAACCCCTTTGAAAATTTCGAAAAATGCGCCCAGAATTCCGAGAAGGCTAACATCTTTGAAAATTTCGAAAAATGCGGCCAGAATTCCGAGAAGGCTAACCCCTTTGAATATTTCGAAAAATGCGACCAGAATTCCGAGAAGGCCTACCCCTTTGAAAATTTAGAAAAATGCGCCCAGAATTCCGAGAAGGCTAACCCCTTTGAAAATTTCGAAAAATGCGCCCAGAATTCCGAGAAGGCTAACCCCTTTGAAAATTTCGAAAAATGCGCCCAGAATTCCGAGAAGGATAACCTCTTTGAAAATTTCGAAAAATGCGCCCAGAATTCCGAGAAGGGTAACCCCTTTGAAAATTTCGAAAAATGCGCCCAGAATTCCGAGAAGACTAACCCCTTTGAGAATTTCAAAAAATGCGCCCAGAATTCCGACAAGGCTAACCCCTTTGAAAATTTCTAAAAATGCGCCCAGAATTCCGAGAAGGCTAACCCCTTTGAAAATTTCGAAAAATGCGCCCAGAATTCCGAGAAGGCTAACC
Source organism: Ectobius pallidus (assembly GCA_964059195.1). NCBI lineage: Eukaryota > Metazoa > Arthropoda > Insecta > Blattodea > Ectobiidae > Ectobius > Ectobius pallidus. The sequence goes on along the minus strand of CAXKWD010000004.1, from coordinate 21,012,340 downwards.
CCTTTGAAAATTTTGAAAAATGCGCCAAGAATTCCGAGAAGGCTAACCCCTTTAAAATTTTGAAAAATGCGCCCAGAATTCCGAAATGCTAACCCCTTTGAAAATTTCGAAAAATGCGCCCAGAATTCCGAGAAGGCTAACCCCTTTGAATATTTCGAAAAATGCGCCCAGAATTCCGAGAAGGCTAACCCCTTTGAATATTTCGAAAAATGCGCCCAGAATTCCGAGAAGGCTAACCCCTTTGAATATTTCGAAAAATGCGCTCAGAATTCCGAGAAGGCTAACCCCTTTGAAAATTTCGAAAAATGCGCCCAGAATTCGGAGAAGGCTAACCCCTTTGAAAATTTCGAAAAATGCGCCCAGAATTCCGAGAAGGCTAACCCCTTTGAAAATTTTGAAAAATGCGCCCAAAATTCCGAGAAGGCCAACACCTTTGAAAATGCGCCCAGAATTCCGAGAAGGCAAACCCCTTTGAAAATTTCGAAAAATGCGCCTAGAATTCCGAGAAGGCTAACCCTATTGAAACTTTCGAAAAATGCGCCCAGAATTCCGAGAAGGCTAACCCCTTTGAAAATTTCGAAAAATGCGCCCAGAATTCCGAGAAGGCTCACCCCATTGAAAATTTCGAAAAATGCGCCCAGAATTCCGAGAAGGCCCCTTTGAAAATTTCGAAAAATGCGCCCAGAATTCCGAGAAGGCTAACCCCTTTGAATATTTCGAAAAATGCGCCCAGAATTCCGAGAAGGCTAACCCCTTTGAAAATTTTGAAAAATGCGCCAAGAATTCCGAGAAGGCTAACCCCTTTAAAATTTTGAAAAATGCGCCCAGAATTCCGAAAAGGCTAACCCCTTTGAAAATTTCGAAAAATGCGCCCAGAATTCCGAGAAGGCTAACCCCTTTGAATATTTCGAAAAATGCGCCCAGAATTCCGAGAAGGCTAACCCCTTTGAATATTTCGAAAAATGCGCCCAGAATTCCGAGAAGGCTAACCCCTTTGAATATTTCGAAAAATGCGCCCAGAATTCCGAGAAGGCTAACCCCTTTGAAAATTTCGAAAAATGCGCCCAGAATTCCGAGAAGGCTAACCCCTTTGAAATTTTTTTGAAAAATGCGCCCAGAATTCCGAGAAGACTAACCACCTTTGAAAATTTGGAAAAATGCGCCCAGAATTCCGAGAAGGCTAACCCCTTTGAAAATTTCGAAAAATGCGCCCAGAATTCCGAGAAGGCTAACCCCTTTGAAAATTTCGAAAAATGCGCCCAGAATTCCGAGAAGGCTAACCCCTTTGAAAATTTCGAAAAATGCGCCCAGAATTCCGAGAAGACTAACCACCTTTGAAAATTTCGAAAAATGCGCCCAGAATTCCGAGAAGGCTAACCCCTTTGAAAATTTCGAAAAATGCGCAGAGAATCCCGAGAAGGCTAACCCCTTTGAAAATTTCGAAAAATGCGCCCAGAATTCCGAGAAGGCTAACCCCTTTGAAAATTTTGAAAAATGCGTCCAAAATTCCGAGAAGGCTAACACCTTTGAAAATGCGCCCAGAATTCCGAGAAGGCAAACCCCTTTGAAAATTTCGAAAAATGCGCCTAGAATTCCGAGAAGGCTAACCCTATTGAAACTTTCGAAAAATGCGCCCAGAATTCCGAGAAGGCTAACCCCTTTGAAAATTTCGAAAAATGCGCCCAGAATTCCGAGAAGGCTAACCCCTTTGAAAATTTCGAAAAATGCGCCCAGAATTCCGAGAAGGCTAACATCTTTGAAAATTTCGAAAAATGCGGCCAGAATTCCGAGAAGGCTAACCCCTTTGAATATTTCGAAAAATGCGACCAGAATTCCGAGAAGGCCTACCCCTTTGAAAATTTAGAAAAATGCGCCCAGAATTCCGAGAAGGCTAACCCCTTTGAAAATTTCGAAAAATGCGCCCAGAATTCCGAGAAGGCTAACCCCTTTGAAAATTTCGAAAAATGCGCCCAGAATTCCGAGAAGGATAACCTCTTTGAAAATTTCGAAAAATGCGCCCAGAATTCCGAGAAGGGTAACCCCTTTGAAAATTTCGAAAAATGCGCCCAGAATTCCGAGAAGACTAACCCCTTTGAAAATTTCAAAAAATGCGCCCAGAATTCCGACAAGGCTAACCCCTTTGAAAATTTCTAAAAATGCGCCCAGAATTCCGAGAAGGCTAACCCCTTTGAAAATTTCGAAAAATGCGCCCAGAATTCCGAGAAGGCTAACCCCTTTGAAAATTTTGAAAAATGCGCCAAGAATTCCGAGAAGGCTAACCCCTTTAAAATTTTGAAAAATGCGCCCAGAATTCCGAAAAGGCTAACCCCTTTGAAAATTTCGAAAAATGCGCCCAGAATTCCGAGAAGGCTAACCCCTTTGAATATTTCGAAAAATGCGCCCAGAATTCCGAGAAGGCTAACCCCTTTGAATATTTCGAAAAATGCGCCCAGAATTCCGAGAAGGCTAACCCCTTTGAATATTTCGAAAAATGCGCCCAGAATTCCGAGAAGGCTAACCCCTTTGAAAATTTCGAAAAATGCGCCCAGAATTCGGAGAAGGCTAACCCCTTTGAAAATTTCGAAAAATGCGCCCAGAATTCCGAGAAGGCTAACCCCTTTGAAAATTTGGAAAAATGCGCCCAAAATTCCGAGAAGGCCAACACCTTTGAAAATGCGCCCAGAATTCCGAGAAGGCAAACCCCTTTGAAAATTTTGAAAAATGCGCCTAGAATTCCGAGAAGGCTAACCCTATTGAAACTTTCGAAAAATGCGCCCAGAATTCCGAGAAGGCTAACCCCTTTGAAAATTTCGAAAAATGCGCCCAGAATTCCGAGAAGGCTCACCCCATTGAAAATTTCGAAAAATGCGCCCAGAATTCCGAGAAGGCTAACCCCTTTGAAAATTTCGAAAAATGCGCCCAGAATTCCGAGAAGGCTAACCCCTTTGAATATTTCGAAAAATGCGCCCAGAATTCCGAGAAGGCTAACCCCTTTGAAAATTTTGAAAAATGCGCCAAGAATTCCGAGAAGGCTAACCCCTTTAAAATTTTGAAAAATGCGCCCAGAATTCCGAAAAGGCTAACCCCTTTGAAAATTTCGAAAAATGCGCCCAGAATTCCGAGAAGGCTAACCCCTTTGAATATTTCGAAAAATGCGCCCAGAATTCCGAGAAGGCTAACCCCTTTGAATATTTCGAAAAATGCGCCCAGAATTCCGAGAAGGCTAACCCCTTTGAATATTTCGAAAAATGCGCCCAGAATTCCGAGAAGGCTAACCCCTTTGAAAATTTCGAAAAATGCGCCCAGAATTCCGAGAAGGCTAACCCCTTTGAAATTTTTTTGAAAAATGCGCCCAGAATTCCGAGAAGACTAACCACCTTTGAAAATTTGGAAAAATGCGCCCAGAATTCCGAGAAGGCTAACCCCTTTGAAAATTTCGAAAAATGCGCCCAGAATTCCGAGAAGGCTAACCCCTTTGAAAATTTCGAAAAATGCGCCCAGAATTGCGAGAAGGCTAACCCCTTTGAAAATTTCGAAAAATGCGCCCAGAATTCCGAGAAGGCTAACCCCTTTGAAAATTTCGAAAAATGCGCCCAGAATTCGGAGAAGGCTAACCCCTTTGAAAATTTCGAAAAATGCGCCCAGAATTCCGAGAAGGCTAACCCCTTTGAAAATTTTGAAAAATGCGCCCAAAATTCCGAGAAGGCCAACACCTTTGAAAATGCGCCCAGAATTCCGAGAAGGCAAACCCCTTTGAAAATTTCGAAAAATGCGCCTAGAATTCCGAGAAGGCTAACCCTATTGAAACTTTCGAAAAATGCGCCCAGAATTCCGAGAAGGCTAACCCCTTTGAAAATTTCGAAAAATGCGCCCAGAATTCCGAGAAGGCTCACCCCATTGAAAATTTCGAAAAATGCGCCCAGAATTCCGAGAAGGCTAACCCCTTTGAAAATTTCGAAAAATGCGCCCAGAATTCCGAGAAGGCTAAACCCTTTGAATATTTCGAAAAATGCGCCCAGAATTCCGAGAAGGCTAACCCCTTTGAATATTTCGAAAAATGCGCCCAGAATTCAGAGAAGACTAACCCCTTTGAAAATTTCGAAAAATGCGCCCAGAATTCCGAGAAGGCTAACCCCTTTGAAAATTTCGAAAAATGCGCCCAGAATTCCGAGAAGACTAACCCCTTTGAAAATTTCGAAAAATGCGCACAGAATTCCGAGAAGGCAAACCCCTTGGAAAATTTCGAAAAATGCGCCCAGAATTCCGAGAAGGCTAACCCCTTTGAAAATTTCGGAAAATGCGCCCAGAATTCCGAGAAGCCTAACCCCTTTGAAAATTTCTAAAAATGCGCCCAGAATTCCGAGAAGGCTAACCCCTTTGAAAATTTCGAAAAATGCGCCCAGAATTCCGAGAAGGCTAACCCCTTTGAAAATTTCGAAAAATGCGCCTAGAATTCCGAGAAGGCTAACCCTATTGAAACTTTCGAAAAATGCGCCCAGAATTCCGAGAAGGCTAACCCCTTTGAAAATTTCGAAAAATGCGCCCAGAATTCCGAGAAGGCTAACCCCTTTGAAAATTTCGAAAAATGCGCCCAGAATTCCGAGAAGGCTAACATCTTTGAAAATTTCGAAAAATGCGGCCAGAATTCCGAGAAGGCTAACCCCTTTGAATATTTCGAAAAATGCGACCAGAATTCCGAGAAGGCCTACCCCTTTGAAAATTTAGAAAAATGCGCCCAGAATTCCGAGAAGGCTAACCCCTTTGAAAATTTCGAAAAATGCGCCCAGAATTCCGAGAAGGCTAACCCCTTTGAAAATTTCGAAAAATGCGCCCAGAATTCCGAGAAGGCTAACCCCTTTGAAAATTTTGAAAAATGCGTCCAAAATTCCGAGAAGGCTAACACCTTTGAAAATGCGCCCAGAATTCCGAGAAGGCTAACCCCTTTGAATATTTCGAAAAATGCGCCCAGAATTCCGAGAAGGCTAACCCCTTTGAAATTTTTTTGAAAAATGCGCCCAGAATTCCGAGAAGACTAACCACCTTTGAAAATTTGGAAAAATGCGCCCAGAATTCCGAGAAGGCTAACCCCTTTGAAAATTTCGAAAAATGCGCCCAGAATTCCGAGAAGGCTAACCCCTTTGAAAATTTCGAAAAATGCGCCCAGAATTCCGAGAAGGCTAACCCCTTTGAAAATTTCGAAAAATGCGCCCAGAATTCCGAGAAGGCTAATCCTTTTGAAAATTTCGAAAAATGCGCCCAGAATTCCGAGAAGGCTAACCCCTTTGAAAATTTCGAAAAATGCGCCCAGAATTCCGAGAAGGCTAACCCCTTTGAAAATTTTGAAAAATGCGCCCAAAATTCCGAGAAGGCCAACACCTTTGAAAATGCGCCCAGAATTCCGAGAAGGCAAACCCCTTTGAAAATTTCGAAAAATGCGCCTAGAATTCCGAGAAGGCTAACCCTATTGAAACTTTCGATAAATGCGCCCAGAATTCCGAGAAGGCTAACCCCTTTGAAAATTTCGAAAAATGCGCCCAGAATTCCGAGAAGGCTCACCCCATTGAAAATTTCGAAAAATGCGCCCAGAATTCCGAGAAGGCTAACCCCTTTGAAAATTTCGAAAAATGCGCCCAGAATTCCGAGAAGGCTAACCCCTTTGAATATTTCGAAAAATGCGCCCAGAATTCCGAGAAGGCTAACCCCTTTGAATATTTCGAAAAATGCGCCCAGAATTCCGAGAAGGCTAACCCCTTTGAAAATTTCGAAAAATGCGCCCAGAATTCCGAGAAGGCTAACCCCTTTGAAAATTTCGAAAAATGCGCCCAGAATTCCGAGAAGACTAACCCCTTTGAAAATTTCGAAAAATGCGCACAGAATTCCGAGAAGGCAAACCCCTTGGAAAATTTCGAAAAATGCGCCCAGAATTCCGAGAAGGCTAACCCCTTTGAAAATTTCGGAAAATGCGCCCAGAATTCCGAGAAGCCTAACCCCTTTGAAAATTTCTAAAAATGCGCCCAGAATTCCGAGAAGGCTAACCCCTTTGAAAATTTCGAAAAATGCGCCCAGAATTCCGAGAAGGCTAACCCCTTTGAAAATTTCGAAAAATGCGCCCAGAATTCCGAGAAGGCTAACCCCTTTGAAAATTTCGAAAAATGCGCCCAGAATTCCGAGAAGGCTAACCCCTTTGAAAATTTCGAAAAATGCGCCCAGAATTCCGAGAAGACTAACCCCTTTGAAAATTTCAAAAAATGCGCCCAGAATTCCGAGAAGGCTAACCCCTTTGAAAATTTCTAAAAATGCGCCCAGAATTCGGAAAAGGCTAACCCCTTTGAAAATTTCGAAAAATGCACCCAGAATTCCGAGAAGGCTAACCCCTTTGAAAATTTCGAAAAATGCGCCCAAAATTCCGAGAAGACTAACCCCTTTGAAAATTCCGAAAAATGCGCCCAGAATACCGAGAAGGCTAACCCCTTTGAAAATTTCGAAAAATGCGCCCAGAATTCCGAGAAGGCTAACCACTTTGAAAATTTCGAAAAATGCGCCCAGAATTCCGAGAAGGCTAACCCCTTTGAAAATTTTGAAAAATGCGCCCAAAATTCCGAGAAGGCTAACACCTTTGAAAATGCGCCCAAAATTCCGAGAAGGCTAACACCTTTGAAAATGCGCCCAGAATTCCGAGAAGGCAAACCCCTTTGAAAATTTCGAAAAATGCGCTTAGAATTCCGAGAAGGCTAACCCTATTGAAACTTTCGAAAAATGCGCCCAGAATTCCGAGAAGGCTAACCCCTTTGAAAATTTCGAAAAATGCGCCCAGAATTCCGAGAAGGCTAACCCCTTTGAAAATTTCGAAAAATGCGCCCAGAATTCCGAGAAGGCTAACATCTTTGAAAATTTCGAAAAATGCGCCCAAAATTCCGAGAAGACTAACCCCTTTGAAAATTCCGAAAAATGCGCCCAGAATACCGAGAAGGCTAACCCCTTTGAAAATTTCGAAAAATGCGCCCAGAATTCCGAGAAGGCTAACCCCTTTGAAAATTTCGAAAAATGCGCCCAGAATTCCGAGAAGACTAACCCCTTTGAAAATTTCGAAAAATGCGCACAGAATTCCGAGAAGGCAAACCCCTTGGAAAATTTCGAAAAATGCGCCCAGAATTCCGAGAAGGCTAACCCCTTTGAAAATTTCGGAAAATGCGCCCAGAATTCCGAGAAGCCTAACCCCTTTGAAAATTTCTAAAAATGCGCCCAGAATTCCGAGAAGGCTAACCCCTTTGAAAATTTCGAAAAATGCGCCCAGAATTCCGAGAAGGCTAACCCCTTTGAAAATTTCGAAAAATGCGCCCAGAATTCCGAGAAGGCTAACCCCTTTGAAAATTTCGAAAAATGCGCCCAGAATTCCGAGAAGGCTAACCCCTTTGAAAATTTCGAAAAATGCGCCCAGAATTCCGAGAAGGATAACCTCTTTGAAAATTTCGAAAAATGCGCCCAGAATTCCGAGAAGGGTAACCCCTTTGAAAATTTCGAAAAATGCGCCCAGAATTCCGAGAAGACTAACCCCTTTGAAAATTTCAAAAAATGCGCCCAGAATTCCGACAAGGCTAACCGCTTTGAAAATTTCTAAAAATGCGCCCAGAATTCCGAGAAGGCTAACCCCTTTGAAAATTTCGAAAAATGCGCCCAGAATTCCGGGAAGGCTAACCCCTTTGAAAATTTCGAAAAATGCTCCCAGAATTCCGAGAAGGCTAACCCCTTTGAAAATTTCGAAAAATGTGCCCAGAATTCCGAGAAGGCTAACCCCTTTGAATATTTCGAAAAATGCGCCCAGAATTCCGAGAAGGCTAACCCCTTTGAATATTTCGAAAAATGCGGACAGAATTCCGAGATGGCTAACCCCTTTGAAAATTTTGAAAAATGCGCCCAGAATTCCGAAAAGGCTAACCCCTTTGAAAATTTCGAAAAATGCGCCCAGAATTCCGAGAAGGCTAACCCCTTTGAATATTTCGAAAAATGCGCCCAGAATTCCGAGAAGGCTAACCCCTTTGAATATTTCGAAAAATGCGCCCAGAATTCCGAGAAGGCTAACCCCTTTGAAAATTTCGAAAAATGCGCCCAGAATTCCGAGAAGGCTAACCCCTTTGAAAATTTCGAAAAATGCGCCCAGAATTCCGAGAAGACTAACCCCCTTTGAAAATTTCGAAAAATGCGCCCAGAATTCCGAGAAGGCTAACCCCTTTGAAAATTTCGAAAAATGCACCCAGAATTCCGAGAAGGCTAACCCCTTTGAAAATTTCGAAAAATGCGCCCAGAATTCCGAGAAGGCTAACCCCTTTGAAAATTTCGAAAAATGCGCCCAGAATTCCGAGAAGGCGAACCCCTTTGAAAATTTCGAAAAATGCGCTTAGAATTCCGAGAAGGCTAACCCCTTTGAAAATTTCGAAAAATGGGCCCAGAATTCCGAGAAGCCTAACCCCTTTGAATATTTCGAAAAATGCGCCCAGAATTCCGAGAAGGCTAACCCCTTTGAAAATTTCGAAAAATGCGCCCAAAATTCCGAGAAGACTAACCCCTTTGAAAATTTCGAAAAATGCGCCCAGAATTCCGAAAAGGCTAACCCCTTTGAAAATTTCGAAAAATGCGCCCAGAATTCCGAGAAGGCTAACCCCTTTGAATATTTCGAAAAATGCGGACAGAATTCCGAGAAGGCTAACCCCTTTGAAAATTTTGAAAAATGCGCCCAGAATTCCGAAAAGGCTAACCCCTTTGAAAATTTCGAAAAATGCGCCCAGAATTCCGGGAAGGCTAACCCCTTTGAATATTTCGAAAAATGCGCCCAGAATTCCGAGAAGGCTAACCCCTTTGAATATTTCGAAAAATGCGCCCAGAATTCCGAGAAGGCTAACCCCTTTGAAAATTTCGAAAAATGCGCCCAGAATTCCGAGAAGGCTAACCCCTTTGAAATTTTTTTGAAAAATGCGCCCAGAATTCCGAGAAGACTAACCACCTTTGAAAATTTCGAAAAATGCGCCCAGAATTCCGAGAAGGCTAACCCCTTTGAAAATTTCGAAAAATGCGCCCAGAATTCCGAGAAGGCTAACCCCTTTGAAAATTTCGAAAAATGCGCCCAGAATTCCGAGAAGGCTAACCCCTTTGAAAATTTCGAAAAATGCGCCCAGAATTCCGAGAAGGCTAACCCCTTTGAAAATTTCGAAAAATGCGCCCAGAATTCCGAGAAGGCTAACCCCTTTGAAAATTTCGAAAAATGCGCCCAGAATTCCGAGAAGGCTAACCCCTTTGAAAATTTTGAAAAATGCGCCCAAAATTCCGAGAAGGCTAACACCTTTGAAAATGCGCCCAGAATTCCGAGAAGGCAAACCCCTTTGAAAATTTCGAAAAATGCGCCTAGAATTCCTAGAAGGCTAACCCTATTGAAACTTTCGAAAAATGCGCCCAGAATTCCGAGAAGGCTAACCCCTTTGAAAATTTCGAAAAATGCGCCCAGAATTCCGAGAAGGCTAACCGCTTTGAAAATTTCGAAAAATGCGCCCAGAATTCCGAGAAGGCTAACCCCTTTGAATTTTTTTTGAAAAATGCGCCCAGAATTCCGAGAAGACTAACCACCTTTGAAAATTTCGAAAAATGCGCCCAGAATTCCGAGAAGGCTAACCCCTTTGAAAATTTCGAAAAATGCGCCCAGAATTCCGAGAAGGCTAACCCCTTTGAAAATTTCGAAAAATGCGCCCAGAATTCCGAGAAGGCTAACCCCTTTGAAAATTTCGAAAAATGCGCCCAGAATTCCGAGAAGGCTAACCCCTTTGAAAATTTCGAAAAATGCGCCCAGAATTCCGAGAAGGCTAACCCCTTTGAAAATTTCGAAAAATGCGCCCAGAATTCCGAGAAGGCTAACCCCTTTGAAAATTTTGAAAAATGCGCCCAAAATTCCGAGAAGGCTAACACCTTTGAAAATGCGCCCAGAATTCCGAGAAGGCAAACCCCTTTGAAAATTTCGAAAAATGCGCCTAGAATTCCGAGAAGGCTAACCCTATTGAAACTTTCGAAAAATGCGCCCAGAATTCCGAGAAGGCTAACCCCTTTGAAAATTTCGAAAAATGCGCCCAGAATTCCGAGAAGGCTAACCCCTTTGAAAATTTCGAAAAATGCGCCCAGAATTCCGAGAAGGCTAACCCCTTTGAAAATTTCGAAAAATGCGCCCAGAATTCCGAGAAGGCTAACCCCTTTGAGTATTTCGAAAAATGCGCCCAGAATTCCGAGAAGGCTAACCCCTTTGAATATTTCGAAAAATGCGCCCAGAATTCCGAGAAGGCTAACCCCTTTGAAAATTTCGAAAAATGCGCCCAGAATTCCGAGAAGGCTAACCCCTTTGAAAATTTCGGAAAATGCGCCCAGAATTCCGAGAAGACTAACCCCTTTGAAAATTTCGAAAAATGCGCACAGAATTCCGAGAAGGCAAACCCCTTGGAAAATTTCGAAAAATGCGCCCAGAATTCCGAGAAGGCTAACCCCTTTGAAAATTTCGGAAAATGCGCCCAGAATTCCGAGAAGCCTAACCCCTTTGAAAATTTCTAAAAATGCGCCCAGAATTCCGAGAAGGCTAACCCCTTTGAAAATTTCGAAAAATGCGCCCAGAATTCCGAGAAGGCTAACCCCTTTGAAAATTTCGAAAAATGCGCCCAGAATTCCGAGAAGACTAACCCCTTTGAAAATTTCGAAAAATGCGCCCAGAATTCCGAGAAGGCTAACATCTTTGAAAATTTCGAAAAATGCGGCCAGAATTCCGAGAAGGCTAACCCCTTTGAATATTTCGAAAAATGCGACCAGAATTCCGAGAAGGCCTACCCCTTTGAAAATTTCGAAAAATGCGCCCAGAATTCCGAGAAGGCTAACCCCTTTGAAAATTTCGAAAAATGCGCCCAGAATTCCGAGAAGGCTAACCCCTTTGAAAATTTCGAAAAATGCGCCCAGAATTCCGAGAAGGATAACCTCTTTGAAAATTTCGAAAAATGCGCCCAGAATTCCGAGAAGGGTAACCCCTTTGAAAATTTCGAAAAATGCGCCCAGAATTCCGAGAAGACTAACCCCTTTGAAAATTTCAAAAAATGCGCCCAGAATTCCGAGAAGGCTAACACCTTTGAAAATTTCTAAAAATGCGCCCAGAATTCCGAGAAGGCTAACCCCTTTGAAAATTTCGAAAAATGCGCCCAGAATTCCGAGAAGGCGAACCCCTTTGAAAATTTCGAAAAATGCGCTTAGAATTCCGAGAAGGCTAACCCCTTTGAAAATTTCGAAAAATGGGCCCAGAATTCCGAGAAGCCTAACCCCTTTGAATATTTCGAAAAATGCGCCCAGAATTCCGAGAAGGCTAACCCCTTTGAAAATTTCGAAAAATGCGCCCAGAATTCCGAGAAGGCTAACCCCTTTGAAAATTTCGAAAAATGCGCCCAGAATTCCGAGAAGGCTAACCCCTTTGAAAATTTCGAAAAATGCGCCCAGAATTCCGAGAAGGCTAACCCCTTTGAAAATTTTGAAAAATGCGTCCAAAATTCCGAGAAGGCTAACACCTTTGAAAATGCGCCCAGAATTCCTAGAAGGCTAACCCCTTTGAATATTTCGAAAAATGCGCCCAGAATTCCGAGAAGGCTAACCCCTTTGAAATTTTTTTGAAAAATGCGCCCAGAATTCCGAGAAGACTAACCACCTTTGAAAATTTGGAAAAATGCGCCCAGAATTCCGAGAAGGCTAACCCCTTTGAAAATTTCGAAAAATGCGCCCAGAATTCCGAGAAGGCTAACCCCTTTGAAAATTTCGAAAAATGCGCCCAGAATTCCGAGAAGGCTAACCCCTTTGAAAATTTCGAAAAATGCGCCCAGAATTCCGAGAAGGCTAATCCCTTTGAAAATTTCGAAAAATGCGCCCAGAATTCCGAGAAGGCTAACCCCTTTGAAAATTTCGAAAAATGCGCCCAGAATTCCGAGAAGGCTAACCCCTTTGAAAATTTTGAAAAATGCGCCCAAAATTCCGAGAAGGCCAACACCTTTGAAAATGCGCCCAGAATTCCGAGAAGGCAAACCCCTTTGAAAATTTCGAAAAATGCGCCTAGAATTCCGAGAAGGCTAACCCTATTGAAACTTTCGATAAATGCGCCCAGAATTCCGAGAAGGCTAACCCCTTTGAAAATTTCGAAAAATGCGCCCAGAATTCCGAGAAGGCTCACCCCATTGAAAATTTCGAAAAATGCGCCCAGAATTCCGAGAAGGCTAACCCCTTTGAAAATTTCGAAAAATGCGCCCAGAATTCCGAGAAGGCTAACCCCTTTGAATATTTCGAAAAATGCGCCCAGAATTCCGAGAAGGCTAACCCCTTTGAATATTTCGAAAAATGCGCCCAGAATTCCGAGAAGGCTAACCCCTTTGAAAATTTCGAAAAATGCGCCCAGAATTCCGAGAAGGCTAACCCCTTTGAAAATTTCGAAAAATGCGCCCAGAATTCCGAGAAGACTAACCCCTTTGAAAATTTCGAAAAATGCGCACAGAATTCCGAGAAGGCAAACCCCTTGGAAAATTTCGAAAAATGCGCCCAGAATTCCGAGAAGGCTAACCCCTTTGAAAATTTCGGAAAATGCGCCCAGAATTCCGAGAAGCCTAACCCCTTTGAAAATTTCTAAAAATGCGCCCAGAATTCCGAGAAGGCTAACCCCTTTGAAAATTTCGAAAAATGCGCCCAGAATTCCGAGAAGGCTAACCCCTTTGAAAATTTCTAAAAATGCGCCCAGAATTCCGAGAAGGCTAACCCCTTTGAAAATTTCGAAAAATGCGCCCAGAATTCCGAGAAGGCTAACCCCTTTGAAAATTTCGAAAAATGCGCCCAGAATTCCGAGAAGACTAACCCCTTTGAAAATTTCAAAAAATGCGCCCAGAATTCCGAGAAGGCTAACCCCTTTGAAAATTTCTAAAAATGCGCCCAGAATTCGGAAAAGGCTAACCCCTTTGAAAATTTCGAAAAATGCACCCAGAATTCCGAGAAGGCTAACCCCTTTGAAAATTTCGAAATATGCGCCCAAAATTCCGAGAAGACTAACCCCTTTGAAAATTCCGAAAAATGCGCCCAGAATTCCGAGAAGGCTAACCACTTTGAAAATTTCGAAAAATGCGCCCAGAATTCCGAGAAGGCTAACCCCTTTGAAAATTTTGAAAAATGCGCCCAAAATTCCGAGAAGGCTAACACCTTTGAAAATGCGCCCAAAATTCCGAGAAGGCTAACACCTTTGAAAATGCGCCCAGAATTCCGAGAAGGCAAACCCCTTTGAAAATTTCGAAAAATGCGCTTAGAATTCCGAGAAGGCTAACCCTATTGAAACTTTCGAAAAATGCGCCCAGAATTCCGAGAAGGCTAACCCCTTTGAAAATTTCGAAAAATGCGCCCAGAATTCCGAGAAGGCTAACCCCTTTGAAAATTTCGAAAAATGCGCCCAGAATTCCGAGAAGGCTAACATCTTTGAAAATTTCGAAAAATGCGCCCAAAATTCCGAGAAGACTAACCCCTTTGAAAATTCCGAAAAATGCGCCCAGAATACCGAGAAGGCTAACCCCTTTGAAAATTTCGAAAAATGCGCCCAGAATTCCGAGAAGGCTAACCCCTTTGAAAATTTCGAAAAATGCGCCCAGAATTCCGAGAAGACTAACCCCTTTGAAAATTTCGAAAAATGCGCACAGAATTCCGAGAAGGCAAACCCCTTGGAAAATTTCGAAAAATGCGCCCAGAATTCCGAGAAGGCTAACCCCTTTGAAAATTTCGGAAAATGCGCCCAGAATTCCGAGAAGCCTAACCCCTTTGAAAATTTCTAAAAATGCGCCCAGAATTCCGAGAGGGCTAACCCCTTTGAAAATTTCGAAAAATGCGCCCAGAATTCCGAGAAGGCTAACCCCTTTGAAAATTTCGAAAAATGCGCCCAGAATTCCGAGAAGGCTAACCCCTTTGAAAATTTCGAAAAATGCGCCCAGAATTCCGAGAAGGCTAACCCCTTTGAAAATTTCGAAAAATGCGCCCAGAATTCCGAGAAGGATAACCTCTTTGAAAATTTCGAAAAATGCGCCCAGAATTCCGAGAAGGGTAACCCCTTTGAAAATTTCGAAAAATGCGCCCAGAATTCCGAGAAGACTAACCCCTTTGAAAATTTCAAAAAATGCGCCCAGAATTCCGACAAGGCTAACCGCTTTGAAAATTTCTAAAAATGCGCCCAGAATTCCGAGAAGGCTAACCCCTTTGAAAATTTCGAAAAATGCGCCCAGAATTCCGGGAAGGCTAACCCCTTTGAAAATTTCGAAAAATGCTCCCAGAATTCCGAGAAGGCTAACCCCTTTGAAAATTTCGAAAAATGTGCCCAGAATTCCGAGAAGGCTAACCCCTTTGAATATTTCGAAAAATGCGCCCAGAATTCCGAGAAGGCTAACCCCTTTGAATATTTCGAAAAATGCGGACAGAATTCCGAGAAGGCTAACCCCTTTGAAAATTTTGAAAAATGCGCCCAGAATTCCGAAAAGGCTAACCCCTTTGAAAATTTCGAAAAATGCGCCCAGAATTCCGAGAAGGCTAACCCCTTTGAATATTTCGAAAAATGCGCCCAGAATTCCGAGAAGGCTAACCCCTTTGAATATTTCGAAAAATGCGCCCAGAATTCCGAGAAGGCTAACCCCTTTGAAAATTTCGAAAAATGCGCCCAGAATTCCGAGAAGGCTAACCCCTTTGAAAATTTCGAAAAATGCGCCCAGAATTCCGAGAAGACTAACCCCCTTTGAAAATTTCGAAAAATGCGCCCAGAATTCCGAGAAGGCTAACCCCTTTGAAAATTTCGAAAAATGCACCCAGAATTCCGAGAAGGCTAACCCCTTTGAAAATTTCGAAAAATGCGCCCAGAATTCCGAGAAGGCTAACCCCTTTGAAAATTTCGAAAAATGCGCCCAGAATTCCGAGAAGGCGAACCCCTTTGAAAATTTCGAAAAATGCGCTTAGAATTCCGAGAAGGCTAACCCCTTTGAAAATTTCGAAAAATGGGCCCAGAATTCCGAGAAGCCTAACCCCTTTGAATATTTCGAAAAATGCGCCCAGAATTCCGAGAAGGCTAACCCCTTTGAAAATTTCGAAAAATGCGCCCAAAATTCCGAGAAGACTAACCCCTTTGAAAATTTCGAAAAATGCGCCCAGAATTCCGAAAAGGCTAACCCCTTTGAAAATTTCGAAAAATGCGCCCAGAATTCCGAGAAGGCTAACCCCTTTGAATATTTCGAAAAATGCGGACAGAATTCCGAGAAGGCTAACCCCTTTGAAAATTTTGAAAAATGCGCCCAGAATTCCGAAAAGGCTAACCCCTTTGAAAATTTCGAAAAATGCGCCCAGAATTCCGGGAAGGCTAACCCCTTTGAATATTTCGAAAAATGCGCCCAGAATTCCGAGAAGGCTAACCCCTTTGAATATTTCGAAAAATGCGCCCAGAATTCCGAGAAGGCTAACCCCTTTGAAAATTTCGAAAAATGCGCCCAGAATTCCGAGAAGGCTAACCCCTTTGAAATTTTTTTGAAAAATGCGCCCAGAATTCCGAGAAGACTAACCACCTTTGAAAATTTCGAAAAATGCGCCCAGAATTCCGAGAAGGCTAACCCCTTTGAAAATTTCGAAAAATGCGCCCAGAATTCCGAGAAGGCTAACCCCTTTGAAAATTTCGAAAAATGCGCCCAGAATTCCGAGAAGGCTAACCCCTTTGAAAATTTCGAAAAATGCGCCCAGAATTCCGAGAAGGCTAACCCCTTTGAAAATTTCGAAAAATGCGCCCAGAATTCCGAGAAGGCTAACCCCTTTGAAAATTTCGAAAAATGCGCCCAGAATTCCGAGAAGGCTAACCCCTTTGAAAATTTTGAAAAATGCGCCCAAAATTCCGAGAAGGCTAACACCTTTGAAAATGCGCCCAGAATTCCGAGAAGGCAAACCCCTTTGAAAATTTCGAAAAATGCGCCTAGAATTCCTAGAAGGCTAACCCTATTGAAACTTTCGAAAAATGCGCCCAGAATTCCGAGAAGGCTAACCCCTTTGAAAATTTCGAAAAATGCGCCCAGAATTCCGAGAAGGCTAACCGCTTTGAAAATTTCGAAAAATGCGCCCAGAATTCCGAGAAGGCTAACCCCTTTGAATTTTTTTTGAAAAATGCGCCCAGAATTCCGAGAAGACTAACCACCTTTGAAAATTTCGAAAAATGCGCCCAGAATTCCGAGAAGGCTAACCCCTTTGAAAATTTCGAAAAATGCGCCCAGAATTCCGAGAAGGCTAACCCCTTTGAAAATTTCGAAAAATGCGCCCAGAATTCCGAGAAGGCTAACCCCTTTGAAAATTTCGAAAAATGCGCCCAGAATTCCGAGAAGGCTAACCCCTTTGAAAATTTCGAAAAATGCGCCCAGAATTCCGAGAAGGCTAACCCCTTTGAAAATTTCGAAAAATGCGCCCAGAATTCCGAGAAGGCTAACCCCTTTGAAAATTTTGAAAAATGCGCCCAAAATTCCGAGAAGGCTAACACCTTTGAAAATGCGCCCAGAATTCCGAGAAGGCAAACCCCTTTGAAAATTTCGAAAAATGCGCCTAGAATTCCGAGAAGGCTAACCCTATTGAAACTTTCGAAAAATGCGCCCAGAATTCCGAGAAGGCTAACCCCTTTGAAAATTTCGAAAAATGCGCCCAGAATTCCGAGAAGGCTAACCCCTTTGAAAATTTCGAAAAATGCGCCCAGAATTCCGAGAAGGCTAACCCCTTTGAAAATTTCGAAAAATGCGCCCAGAATTCCGAGAAGGCTAACCCCTTTGAGTATTTCGAAAAATGCGCCCAGAATTCCGAGAAGGCTAACCCCTTTGAATATTTCGAAAAATGCGCCCAGAATTCCGAGAAGGCTAACCCCTTTGAAAATTTCGAAAAATGCGCCCAGAATTCCGAGAAGGCTAACCCCTTTGAAAATTTCGGAAAATGCGCCCAGAATTCCGAGAAGACTAACCCCTTTGAAAATTTCGAAAAATGCGCACAGAATTCCGAGAAGGCAAACCCCTTGGAAAATTTCGAAAAATGCGCCCAGAATTCCGAGAAGGCTAACCCCTTTGAAAATTTCGGAAAATGCGCCCAGAATTCCGAGAAGCCTAACCCCTTTGAAAATTTCTAAAAATGCGCCCAGAATTCCGAGAAGGCTAACCCCTTTGAAAATTTCGAAAAATGCGCCCAGAATTCCGAGAAGGCTAACCCCTTTGAAAATTTCGAAAAATGCGCCCAGAATTCCGAGAAGACTAACCCCTTTGAAAATTTCGAAAAATGCGCCCAGAATTCCGAGAAGGCTAACATCTTTGAAAATTTCGAAAAATGCGGCCAGAATTCCGAGAAGGCTAACCCCTTTGAATATTTCGAAAAATGCGACCAGAATTCCGAGAAGGCCTACCCCTTTGAAAATTTCGAAAAATGCGCCCAGAATTCCGAGAAGGCTAACCCCTTTGAAAATTTCGAAAAATGCGCCCAGAATTCCGAGAAGGCTAACCCCTTTGAAAATTTCGAAAAATGCGCCCAGAATTCCGAGAAGGATAACCTCTTTGAAAATTTCGAAAAATGCGCCCAGAATTCCGAGAAGGGTAACCCCTTTGAAAATTTCGAAAAATGCGCCCAGAATTCCGAGAAGACTAACCCCTTTGAAAATTTCAAAAAATGCGCCCAGAATTCCGAGAAGGCTAACACCTTTGAAAATTTCTAAAAATGCGCCCAGAATTCCGAGAAGGCTAACCCCTTTGAAAATTTCGAAAAATGCGCCCAGAATTCCGAGAAGGCGAACCCCTTTGAAAATTTCGAAAAATGCGCTTAGAATTCCGAGAAGGCTAACCCCTTTGAAAATTTCGAAAAATGGGCCCAGAATTCCGAGAAGCCTAACCCCTTTGAATATTTCGAAAAATGCGCCCAGAATTCCGAGAAGGCTAACCCCTTTGAAAATTTCGAAAAATGCGCCCAGAATTCCGAGAAGGCTAACCCCTTTGAAAATTTCGAAAAATGCGCCCAGAATTCCGAGAAGGCTAACCCCTTTGAAAATTTCGAAAAATGCGCCCAGAATTCCGAGAAGGCTAACCCCTTTGAAAATTTCGAAAAATGCGCCCAAAATTCCGAGAAGACTAACCCCTTTGAAAATTTCGAAAAATGCGCCCAGAATTCCGAGAAGGCTAACCCCTTTGAAAATTTCGAAAAATGCGCCCAGAATTCCGAGAAGGCTAACCCCTTTGAATATTTCGAAAAATGCGGACAGAATTCCGAGAAGGCTAACCCCTTTGAAAATTTTGAAAAATGCGCCCAGAATTCCGAAAAGGCTAACCCCTTTGAAAATTTCGAAAAATGCGCCAAGAATTCCGAGAAGGCTAACCCCTTTGAATATTTCGAAAAATGCGCCCAGAATTCCGAGAAGGCTAACCCCTTTGAATATTTCGAAAAATGCGCCCAGAATTCCGAGAAGGCTAACCCCTTTGAAAATTTCGAAAAATGCGCCCAGAATTCCGAGAAGGCTAACCCCTTTGAAAATTTCGAAAAATGCGCCCAGAATTCAGAGAAGGCAACCCCCTTTGAAAATTTCGAAAAATGCGCCCAGAATTCCGAGAAAGCTAACCCCTTTGAATATTTCGAAAAATGCGCCCAGAATTCCGAGAAGGCTAACCCCTTTGAATATTTCGAAAAATGCGCCCAGAATTCCGAGAAGGCTAACCCCTTTGAATATTTCGAAAAATGCGCCCAGAATTCCGAGAAGGCTAACCCCTTTGAATATTTCGAAAAATGCGCCCAGAATTCCGAGAAGGCTAACCCCTTTGAAAATTTCGAAAAATGCGCCCAGAATTCCGAGAAGGCTTAACCCCTTTGAAAATTTCGAAAAATGCGCCCAGAATTCAAAGAAGACTAACCACCTTTGAAAATTTCGAAAAATGCGCCCAGAATTCCGAGAAGGCTAACCCCTTTGAAAATTTCGAAAAATGCGCCCAGAATTCCGAGAAGGCTAACCCCTTTGAAAATTTCGAAAAATGCGCCCAGAATTCCGAGAAGGCTAACCCCTCTGAAAATTTCGAAAAATGCGCCCAGAATTCCGAGAAGGCTAACCCCTTTGAAAATTTCGAAAAATGCGCCCAGAATTCCGAGAAGGCTAACCCCTTTGAAAAATTTGAAAAATGCGCCCAAAATTCCAAGAAGGCTAACCCCTTTGAAAATTTCGAAAAATGGGCCCAGAATTCCGAGAAGCCTAACCCCTTTGAATATTTCGAAAAATGCGCCCAGAATTCCGAGAAGGCTAACCCCTTTGAAAATTTCTAAAAATGCGCCCAGAATTCCGAGAAGGCTAACCCCTTTGAAAATTTCGAAAAATGCGCCCAGAATTCCGAGAAGGCTAACCCCTTTGAAAATTTCGAAAAATGCGCCCAGAATTCCGAGAAGGCTAACCCCTTTGAAAATTTCGAAAAATGCGCCCAGAATTCCGTGAAGGATAACCTCTTTGAAAATTTCGAAAAATGCGCCCAGTATTCCGAGAAGGCTAACCCCTTTGAAAATTTAGAAAAATGCGCCCAGAATTCCGAAAAGGCTAACTCCTTTGAAAATTTCGAAAAATGCGCCCAGAATTCCGAGAAGGCTAACCCCTTTGAACATTTCTAAAAATGCGCCCAGAATTCCGAGAAGGCTAACCCCTTTGAAAATTTCGGAAAATGCGCCCAGAATTCCGAGAAGGCTAACCCCTTTGAAAATTTCGAAAAATGCGCCCAGAATTCCGAGAAGGCTAACCCCTTTGAAAATTTCGAAAAATGCTACCAGAATTCCGAGAAGGCTAACCCCTTTGAAAATTTCGAAAAATGCGCCCAAAATTCCGAGAAGACTAACCCCTTTGAAAATTTCGAAAAATGCGCCCAGAATTCCGAGAAGGCTAACCCCTTTGAAAATTTCGAAAAATGCGCCCAGAATTCCGAGAAGGCTAACCCCTTTGAAAATTTCGAAAAATACGCCCAGAATTCCGAGAAGACTAACCACCTTTGAAAATTTCGAAAAATGCGCCCAGAATTCCGAGAAGGCTAACCCCTTTGAAAATTTCGAAAAATGCGCCCAGAATTCCGAGAAGGCTAACCCCTTTGAAAATTTCGAAAAATGCGACCAGAATTCCGAGAAGGCTAACCCCTTTGAAAATTTTGAAAAATGCGCCCAAAATTCCGAGAAGGCTAACACCTTTGAAAATGCGCCCAGAATTCCGAGAAGGCAAACCCCTTTGAAAATTTCGAAAAATGCGCCTAGAATTCCGAGAAGGCTAACCCTATTGAAACTTTCGAAAAATGCGCCCAGAATTCCGAGAAGGCTAACCCCTTTGAAAATTTCGAAAAATGCGCCCAGAATTCCGAGAAGGCTAACCCCTTTGAAAATTTCGAAAAATGCGCCCAGAATTCCGAGAAGGCTAACATCTTTGAAAATTTCGAAAAATGCGGCCAGAATTCCGAGAAGGCTAACCCCTTTGAATATTTCGAAAAATGCGACCAGAATTCCGAGAAGGCCTACCCCTTTGAAAATTTCGAAAAATGCGCCCAGAATTCCGAGAAGGCTAACCCCTTTGAAAATTTCGAAAAATGCGCCCAGAATTCCGAGAAGGATAACCTCTTTGAAAATTTCGAAAAATGCGCCCAGAATTCCGAGAAGACTGACCCCTTTGAAAATTTCAAAAAATGCGCCCAGAATTCCGAGAAGGCTAACCCCTTTGAAAATTTCTAAAAATGCGCCCAGAATTCCGAGAAGGCTAACCCCTTTGAAAATTTTGAAAAATGCGCCAAGAATTCCGAGAAGGCTAACCCCTTTGAAAATTTCGAAAAATGCGCCAAGAATTCCGAGAAGGCTAACCCCTTTGAAAATTTCGAAAAATGCGTCCAGAATTCCGGGAAGGCTAACCCCTTTGAAAATTTCGAAAAATGCGCCCAGAATTCCGAGAAGGCAAACCCCTTTGAAAATTTCGAAAAATGCGCCCAGAATTCCGAGAAGGCTAACCCCTTTGAATATTTCGAAAAATGCGCCCAGAATTCCGAGAAGGCTAACCCCTTTGAATATTTCGAAAAATGCGGACAGAATTCCGAGAAGGCTAACCCCTTTGAAAATTTCGAAAAATACGCCCAGAATTCCGAGAAGGCTAACCCCTTTGAAAATTTTGAAAAATGCGCCAAGAATTCCGAGAAGGCTAACCCCTTTGAAAATTTCGAAAAATGCGCCCAGAATTCCGAGAAGGCTAACCCCTTTGAAAATTTCGAAAAATGCGCCCAGAATTCCGGGAAGGCTAACCCCTTTGAATATTTCGAAAAATGCGCCCAGAATTCCGAGAAGGCTAACCCCTTTGAAAATTTCTAAAAATGCGCCCAGAATTCCGAGAAGGCTAACCCCTTTGAAAATTTCGAAAAATGCGCCCAGAATTCCGAGAAGGCTAACCCCTTTGAAAATTTCGAAAAATGCGCCCAAAATTCCGAGAAGACTAACCCCTTTGAAAATTTCGAAAAATGCTCCCAGAATTCCGAGAAGGCTAACCCCTTTGAAAATTTCGAAAAATGCGCCCAGAATTCCGAGAAGGCTAACCCCTTTGAATATTTCGAAAAATGCGGACAGAATTCCGAGAAGGCTAACCCCTTTGAAAATTTTGAAAAATGCGCCCAGAATTCCGAAAAGGCTAACCCCTTTGAAAATTTCGAAAAATGCGCCCAGAATTCCGAGAAGGCTAACCCCTTTGAATATTTCGAAAAATGCGCCCAGAATTCCGAGAAGGCTAACCCCTTTGAATATTTCGAAAAATGCGCCCAGAATTCCGAGAAGGCTAACCCCTTTGAATATTTCGAAAAATGCGCCCAGAATTCCGAGAAGGCTAACCCCTTTGAATATTTCGAAAAATGCGGACAGAATTCCGAGAAGGCTAACCCCTTTGAAAATTTCGAAAAATACGCCCAGAATTCCGAGAAGGCTAACCCCTTTGAAAATTTTGAAAAATGCGCCAAGAATTCCGAGAAGGCTAACCCCTTTGAAAATTTCGAAAAATGCGCCCAGAATTCCGAGAAGGCTAACCCCTTTGAAAATTTCGAAAAATGCGCCCAGAATTCCGGGAAGGCTAACCCCTTTGAATATTTCGAAAAATGCGCCCAGAATTCCGAGAAGGCTAACCCCTTTGAAAATTTCTAAAAATGCGCCCAGAATTCCGAGAAGGCTAACCCCTTTGAAAATTTCGAAAAATGCGCCCAGAATTCCGAGAAGGCTAACCCCTTTGAAAATTTCGAAAAATGCGCCCAAAATTCCGAGAAGACTAACCCCTTTGAAAATTTCGAAAAATGCTCCCAGAATTCCGAGAAGGCTAACCCCTTTGAAAATTTCGAAAAATGCGCCCAGAATTCCGAGAAGGCTAACCCCTTTGAATATTTCGAAAAATGCGGACAGAATTCCGAGAAGGCTAACCCCTTTGAAAATTTTGAAAAATGCGCCCAGAATTCCGAAAAGGCTAACCCCTTTGAAAATTTCGAAAAATGCGCCCAGAATTCCGAGAAGGCTAACCCCTTTGAATATTTCGAAAAATGCGCCCAGAATTCCGAGAAGGCTAACCCCTTTGAATATTTCGAAAAATGCGCCCAGAATTCCGAGAAGGCTAACCCCTTTGAAAATTTCGAAAAATGCGCCCAGAATTCCGAGAAGGCTAACCCCTTTGAAAATTTTTTGAAAAATGCGCCCAGAATTCCGAGAAGACTAACCACCTTTGAAAATTTCGAAAAATGCGCCCAGAATTCCGAGAAGGCTAACCCCTTTGAAAATTTCGAAAAATGCGCCCAGAATTCCGGGAAGGATAACCTCTTTGAAAATTTCGAAAAATGCGCCCAGAATTCCGAGAAGGCTAACCCCTTTGAAAATTTTGATAAATGCGCCCAGAATTCCGAAAAGGCAAACCCCTTTGAAAATTTCGAAAAATGCGCCCAGAATTCCGAGAAGGCTAACCCCTTTGAATATTTCGAAAAATGCGCCCAGAATTCCGAGAAGGCTAACCCCTTTGAATATTTCGAAAAATGCGCCCAGAATTCCGAGAAGGCTAACCCCTTTGAAAATTTCGAAAAATGCGCCCAGAATTCCGAGAAGGCTAACCCCTTTGAAAATTTCGAAAAATGCGCCCAGAATTCCGAGAAGACTAACCCCTTTGAAAATTTCGAAAAATGCGCACAGAATTCCGAAAAGGCAAACCCCTTTGAAAATTTCGAAAAATGCGCCCAGAATTCCGAGAAGGCTAACCCCTTTGAAAATTTCGGAAAATGCGCCCAGAATTCCGAGAAGCCTAACCCCTTTGAAAATTTCTAAAAATGCGCCCAGAATTCCGAGAAAGCTAACCCCTTTGAATTTTTCGAAAAATGCGCCCAGAATTCCGAGAAGGCTAACCCCTTTGAATATTTCGAAAAATGCGCCCAGAATTCCGAGAAGGCTAACCCCTTTGAAAATTTCGAAAAATGCGCCCAGAATTCCGAGAAGGCTAACCCCTTTGAAAATTTCGAAAAATGCTCCCAGAATTCCGAGAAGACTAACCCCTTTGAAAATTTCGAAAAATGCGCACAGAATTCCGAGAAGGCAAACCCCTTTGAAAATTTCGAAAAATGCGCCCAGAATTCCGAGAAGGCTAACCCCTTTGAAAATTTCGTAAAATGCGCCCAGAATTTCGAAAAGGCTAACCCCTTTGAAAATTTCGAAAAATGCGCCCAGAATTCCGAGAAGGCTAACCCCTTTGAATATTTCGAAAAATGCGCCCAGAATTCCGAGAAGGCTAACCCCTTTGAATATTTCGAAAAATGCGCCCAGAATTCCGAGAAGGCTAACCCCTTTGAAAATTTCGAAAAATGCGCCCAGAATTCCTAGAAGGCTAACCCCTTTGAAAATTTCGAAAAATGCGCCCAGAATTCCGAGAAGGCTAACCCCTTTGAAAATTTCGAAAAATGCGCCCAGAATTCCAAGAAGACTAACCACCTTTGAAAATTTCGAAAAATGCGCCCAGAATTCCGAGAAGGCTAACCCCTTTGAAAATTTCGAAAAATGCGCCCAGAATTCCGAGAAGGCTAACCCCTTTGAAAATTTCGAAAAATGCGCCCAGAATTCCGAGAAGGCTAACCCCTTTGAAAATTTCGAAAAATGCGCCCAGAATTCCGAGAAGGCTAACCCCTCTGAAAATTTCGAAAAATGCGCCCAGAATTCCGAGAAGGCTAACCCCTTTGAAAATTTCGAAAAATGCGCCCAGAATTCCGAGAAGGCTAACCCCTTTGAAAAATTTGAAAAATGCGCCCAAAATTCCAAGAAGGCTAACCCCTTTGAAAATTTCGAAAAATGGGCCCAGAATTCCGAGAAGCCTAACCCCTTTCAATATTTCGAAAAATGCGCCCAGAATTCCGAGAAGGCTAACCCCTTTGAAAATTTCTAAAAATGCGCCCAGAATTCCGAGAAGGCTAACCCCTTTGAAAATTTCGAAAAATGCGCCCAGAATTCCGAGAAGGCTAACCCCTTTGAAAATTTCGAAAAATGCGCCCAGAATTCCGAGAAGGCTAACCCCTTTGAAAATTTCGAAAAATGCGCCCAGAATTCCGTGAAGGATAACCTCTTTGAAAATTTCGAAAAATGCGCCCAGTATTCCGAGAAGGCTAACCCCTTTGAAAATTTCGAAAAATGCGCCCAGAATTCCGAGAAGACTAACCCCTTTGAAAATTTCGAAAAATGCGCCCAGAATTCTGAGAAGGCTAACTCCTTTTAAAATTTCGAAAAATGCGCCCAGAATTCCGAGAAGGCTAACCCCTTTGAAAATTTCTAAAAATGCGCCCAGAATTCCGAGAAGGCTAACCCCTTTGAAAATTTTGAAAAATGCGCCCAAAATTCCGAGAAGGCTAACACCTTTGAAAATGCGCCCAGAATTCCGAGAAGGCAAACCCCTTTGAAAATTTCGAAAAATGCGCCTAGAATTCCGAGAAGGCTAACCCTATTGAAACTTTCGAAAAATGCGCCCAGAATTCCGAGAAGGCTAACCCCTTTGAAAATTTCGAAAAATGCGCCCAGAATTCCGAGAAGGCTAACCCCTTTGAATATTTCGAAAAATGCGCCCAGAATTCCGAGAAGGCTAACCCCTTTGAATATTTCGAAAAATGCGCCCAGAATTCCGAGAAGGCTAACCCCTTTGAAAATTTCGAAAAATGCGCCTAGAATTCCGAGAAGGCTAACCCCTTTGAAAATTTTTTGAAAAATGCGCCCAGAATTCCGAGAAGACTAACCACCTTTGAAAATTTCGAAAAATGCGCCCAGAATTCCGAGAAGGCTAACCCCTTTGAAAATTTCGAAAAATGCGCCCAGAATTCCGAGAAGGCTAACCCCTTTGAAAATTTCGAAAAATGCGCCCAGAATTCCGAGAAGCCTAACCCCTTTGAATATTTTGAAAAATGCGCCCAGAATTCCGAGAAGGCTAACCCCTTTGAATATTTCGAAAAATGCCCAGAATTCCGATTAGGCTAACCCCTTTGAAAATTTCGAAAAATGCGCCCAGAATTCCGAGAAGGCTAACCCCTTTGAAAATTTCGAAAAATGCGCCCAGAATTCCAAGAAGACTAACCACCTTTGAAAATTTCGAAAAATGCGCCCAGAATTCCGAGAAGGCTAACCCCTTTGAAAATTTCGAAAAATGCGCCCAGAATTCCGAGAAGGCTAACCCCTTTGAAAATTTCGAAAAATGCGCCCAGAATTCCGAGAAGGCTAACCCCTTTGAAAATTTCGAAAAATGCGCCCAGAATTCCGAGAAGGCTAACCCCTTTGAAAATTTCGAAAAATGCGCCCAGAATTCCGAGAAGGCTAACATCTTTGAAAATTTCGAAAAATGCGGCCAGAATTCCGAGAAGGCTAACCCCTTTGAATATTTCGAAAAATGCGACCAGAATTCCGAGAAGGCCTACCCCTTTGAAAATTTCGAAAAATGCGCCCAGAATTCCGAGAAGGCTAACCCCTTTGAAAATTTCGAAAAATGCGCCCAGAATTCCGAGAAGGATAACCTCTTTGAAAATTTCGAAAAATGCGCCCAGAATTCCGAGAAGGGTAACCCCTTTGAAAATTTCGAAAAATGCGCCCAGAATTCCGAGAAGACTAACCCCTTTGAAAATTTCAAAAAATGCGCCCAGAATTCCGAGAAGGCTAACCCCTTTGAAAATTTTGAAAAATGCGCCAAGAATTCCGAGAAGGCTAACCCCTTTGAAAATTTCGAAAAATGCGCCCAGAATTCCGAGAAGGCTAACCCCTTTGAAAATTTCGAAAAATGCGCCCAGAATTCCGGGAAGGCTAACCCCTTTGAAAATTTCGAAAAATGCGCCCAGAATTCCGAGAAGGCTAACCCCTTTGAAAATTTCGAAAAATGCGCCCAGAATTCCGAGAAGGCTAACCCCTTTGAAAATTTCGAAAAATGCACCCAGAATTCCGAGAAGGCTAACCCCTTTGAAAATTTCGAAAAATGCGCCCAGAATTCCGAGAAGGCTAACCCCTTTGAAAATTTCGAAAAATGCGCCCAGAATTCCGAGAAGGCGAACCCCTTTGAAAATTTCGAAAAATGCGCTTAGAATTCCGAGAAGGCTAACCCCTTTGAAAATTTCGAAAAATGGGCCCAGAATTCCGAGAAGCCTAACCCCTTTGAATATTTCGAAAAATGCGCCCAGAATTCCGAGAAGGCTAACCCCTTTGAAAATTTCTAAAAATGCGCCCAGAATTCCGAGAAGGCTAACCCCTTTGAAAATTTCGAAAAATGCGCCCAGAATTCCGAGAAGGCTAACCCCTTTGAAAATTTCGAAAAATGCGCCCAGAATTCCGAGAAGGCTAACCCCTTTGAAAATTTCGAAAAATGCGCCCAAAATTCCGAGAAGCCTAACCCCTTCGAAAATTTCGAAAAATGCGCCCAGAATTCCGAGAAGGCTAACCCCTTTGAAAATTTCGAAAAATGCGCCCAGAATTCCGAGAAGGCTAACCCCTTTGAATATTTCGAAAAATGCGGACAGAATTCCGAGAAGGCTAACCCCTTTGAAAATTTTGAAAAATGCGCCCAGAATTCCGAAAAGGCTAACCCCTTTGAAAATTTCGAAAAATGCGCCCAGAATTCCGAGAAGGCTAACCCCTTTGAATATTTCGAAAAATGCGCCCAGAATTCCGAGAAGGCTAACCCCTTTGAATATTTCGAAAAATGCGCCCAGAATTCCGAGAAGGCTAACCCCTTTGAAAATTTCGAAAAATGCGCCCAGAATTCCGAGAAGGCTAACCCCTTTGAAAATTTTTTGAAAAATGCGCCCAGAATTCCGAGAAGACTAACCACCTTTGAAAATTTCGAAAAATGCGCCCAGAATTCCGAGAAGGCTAACCCCTTTGAAAATTTCGAAAAATGCGCCCAGAATTCCGTGAAGGATAACCTCTTTGAAAATTTCGAAAAATGCGCCCAGTATTCCGAGAAGGCTAACCCCTTTGAAAATTTAGAAAAATGCGCCCAGAATTCCGAAAAGGCTAACTCCTTTGAAAATTTCGAAAAATGCGCCCAGAATTCCGAGAAGGCTAACCCCTTTGAACATTTCTAAAAATGCGCCCAGAATTCCGAGAAGGCTAACCCCTTTGAAAATTTCGGAAAATGCGCCCAGAATTCCGAGAAGGCTAACCCCTTTGAAAATTTCGAAAAATGCGCCCAGAATTCCGAGAAGGCTAACCCCTTTGAAAATTTCGAAAAATGCGCCCAAAATTCCGAGAAGACTAACCCCTTTGAAAATTTCGAAAAATGCGCCCAGAATTCCGAGAAGGCTAACCCCTTTGAAAATTTCGAAAAATGCGCCCAGAATTCCGAGAAGGCTAACCCCTTTGAAAATTTCGAAAAATACGCCCAGAATTCCGAGAAGACTAACCACCTTTGAAAATTTCGAAAAATGCGCCCAGAATTCCGAGAAGGCTAACCCCTTTGAAAATTTCGAAAAATGCGACCAGAATTCCGAGAAGGCTAACCCCTTTGAAAATTTTGAAAAATGCGCCCAAAATTCCGAGAAGGCTAACACCTTTGAAAATGCGCCCAGAATTCCGAGAAGGCAAACCCCTTTGAAAGTTTCGAAAAATGCGCCTAGAATTCCGAGAAGGCTAACCCTATTGAAACATTCGAAAAATGCGCCCAGAATTCCGAGAAGGCTAACCCCTTTGAAAATTTCGAAAAATGCGCCCAGAATTCCGAGAAGGCTAACCCCTTTGAAAATTTCGAAAAATGCGCCCAGAATTCCGAGAAGGCTAACATCTTTGAAAATTTCGAAAAATGCGGCCAGAATTCCGAGAAGGCTAACCCCTTTGAATATTTCGAAAAATGCGACCAGAATTCCGAGAAGGCCTACCCCTTTGAAAATTTCGAAAAATGCGCCCAGAATTCCGAGAAGGCTAACCCCTTTGAAAATTTCGAAAAATGCGCCCAGAATTCCGAGAAGGATAACCTCTTTGAAAATTTCGAAAAATGCGCCCAGAATTCCGAGAAGACTAACCCCTTTGAAAATTTCAAAAAATGCGCCCAGAATTCCGAGAAGGCTAACCCCTTTGAAAATTTCTAAAAATGCGCCCAGAATTCCGAGAAGGCTAACCCCTTTGAAAATTTTGAAAAATGCGCCAAGAATTCCGAGAAGGCTAACCCCTTTGAAAATTTCGAAAAATGCGCCCAGAATTCCGAGAAGGCTAACCCCTTTGAAAATTTCGAAAAATGCGTCCAGAATTCCGGGAAGGCTAACCCCTTTGAAAATTTCGAAAAATGCGCCCAGAATTCCGAGAAGGCAAACCCCTTTGAAAATTTCGAAAAATGCGCCCAGAATTCCGAGAAGGCTAACCCCTTTGAATATTTCGAAAAATGCGCCCAGAATTCCGAGAAGGCTAACCCCTTTGAATATTTCGAAAAATGCGGACAGAATTCCGAGAAGGCTAACCCCTTTGAAAATTTCGAAAAATGCGCCCAGAATTCCGAGAAGGCTAACCCCTTTGAAAATTTTGAAAAATGCGCCAAGAATTCCGAGAAGGCTAACCCCTTTGAAAATTTCGAAAAATGCGCCCAGAATTCCGAGAAGGCTAACCCCTTTGAAAATTTCGAAAAATGCGCCCAGAATTCCGGGAAGGGTAACCCCTTTGAATATTTCGAAAAATGCGCCCAGAATTCCGAGAAGGCTAACCCCTTTGAAAATTTCTAAAAATGCGCCCAGAATTCCGAGAAGGCTAACCCCTTTGAAAATTTCGAAAAATGCGCCCAGAATTCCGAGAAGGCTAACCCCTTTGAAAATTTCGAAAAATGCGCCCAGAATTCCGAGAAGGCTAACCCCTTTGAAAATTTCGAAAAATGCGCCCAAAATTCCGAGAAGACTAACCCCTTTGAAAATTTCGAAAAATGCTCCCAGAATTCCGAGAAGGCTAACCCCTTTGAAAATTTCGAAAAATGCGCCCAGAATTCCGAGAAGGCTAACCCCTTTGAATATTTCGAAAAATGCGGACAGAATTCCGAGAAGGCTAACCCCTTTGAAAATTTTGAAAAATGCGCCCAGAATTCCGAAAAGGCTAACCCCTTTGAAAATTTCGAAAAATGCGCCCAGAATTCCGAGAAGGCTAACCCCTTTGAATATTTCGAAAAATGCGCCCAGAATTCCGAGAAGGCTAACCCCTTTGAATATTTCGAAAAATGCGCCCAGAATTCCGAGAAGGCTAACCCCTTTGAAAATTTCGAAAAATGCGCCCAGAATTCCGAGAAGGCTAACCCCTTTGAAAATTTTTTGAAAAATGCGCCCAGAATTCCGAGAAGACTAACCACCTTTGAAAATTTCGAAAAATGCGCCCAGAATTCCGAGAAGGCTAACCCCTTTGAAAATTTCGAAAAATGCGCCCAGAATTCCGGGAAGGATAACCTCTTTGAAAATTTCGAAAAATGCGCCCAGAATTCCGAGAAGGCTAACCCCTTTGAAAATTTTGATAAATGCGCCCAGAATTCCGAAAAGACAAACCCCTTTGAAAATTTCGAAAAATGCGCCCAGAATTCCGAGAAGGCTAACCCCTTTGAATATTTCGAAAAATGCGCCCAGAATTCCGAGAAGGCTAACCCCTTTGAATATTTCGAAAAATGCGCCCAGAATTCCGAGAAGGCTAACCCCTTTGAAAATTTCGAAAAATGCGCCCAGAATTCCGAGAAGGCTAACCCCTTTGAAAATTTCGAAAAATGCGCCCAGAATTCCGAGAAGACTAACCCCTTTGAAAATTTCGAAAAATGCGCACAGAATTCCGAAAAGGCAAACCCCTTTGAAAATTTCGAAAAATGCGCCCAGAATTCCGAGAAGGCTAACCCCTTTGAAAATTTCGGAAAATGCGCCCAGAATTCCGAGAAGCCTAACCCCTTTGAAAATTTCTAAAAATGCGCCCAGAATTCCGAGAAAGCTAACCCCTTTGAATATTTCGAAAAATGCGCCCAGAATTCCGAGAAGGCTAACCCCTTTGAATATTTCGAAAAATGCGCCCAGAATTCCGAGAAGGCTAACCCCTTTGAAAATTTCGAAAAATGCGCCCAGAATTCCGAGAAGGCTAACCCCTTTGAAAATTTCGAAAAATGCTCCCAGAATTCCGAGAAGACTAACCCCTTTGAAAATTTCGAAAAATGCGCACAGAATTCCGAGAAGGCAAACCCCTTTGAAAATTTCGAAAAATGCGCCCAGAATTCCGAGAAGGCTAACCCCTTTGAAAATTTCGAAAAATGCGCCCAGAATTCCTAGAAGGCTAACCCCTTTGAAAATTTCGAAAAATGCGCCCAGAATTCCGAGAAGGCTAACCCCTTTGAAAATTTCGAAAAATGCGCCCAGAATTCCAAGAAGACTAACCACCTTTGAAAATTTCGAAAAATGCGCCCAGAATTCCGAGAAGGCTAACCCCTTTGAAAATTTCGAAAAATGCGCCCAGAATTCCGAAAATTTCGAAAAATGCGCCCAGAATTCCGAGAAGGCTAACCCCTTTGAAAATTTCGAAAAATGCGCCCAGAATTCCGAGAAGGCTAACCCCTCTGAAAATTTCGAAAAATGCGCCCAGAATTCCGAGAAGGCTAACCCCTTTGAAAATTTCGAAAAATGCGCCCAGAATTCCGAGAAGGCTAACCCCTTTGAAAAATTTGAAAAATGCGCCCAAAATTCCAAGAAGGCTAACCCCTTTGAAAATTTCGAAAAATGGGCCCAGAATTCCGAGAAGCCTAACCCCTTTCAATATTTCGAAAAATGCGCCCAGAATTCCGAGAAGGCTAACCCCTTTGAAAATTTCTAAAAATGCGCCCAGAATTCCGAGAAGGCTAACCCCTTTGAAAATTTCGAAAAATGCGCCCAGAATTCCGAGAAGGCTAACCCCTTTGAAAATTTCGAAAAATGCGCCCAGAATTCCGAGAAGGCTAACCCCTTTGAAAATTTCGAAAAATGCGCCCAGAATTCCGTGAAGGATAACCTCTTTGAAAATTTCGAAAAATGCGCCCAGTATTCCGAGAAGGCTAACCCCTTTGAAAATTTCGAAAAATGCGCCCAGAATTCCGAGAAGACTAACCCCTTTGAAAATTTCGAAAAATGCGCCCAGAATTCTGAGAAGGCTAACTCCTTTTAAAATTTCGAAAAATGCGCCCAGAATTCCGAGAAGGCTAACCCCTTTGAAAATTTCTAAAAATGCGCCCAGAATTCCGAGAAGGCTAACCCCTTTGAAAATTTTGAAAAATGCGCCCAAAATTCCGAGAAGGCTAACACCTTTGAAAATGCGCCCAGAATTCCGAGAAGGCAAACCCCTTTGAAAATTTCGAAAAATGCGCCTAGAATTCCGAGAAGGCTAACCCTATTGAAACTTTCGAAAAATGCGCCCAGAATTCCGAGAAGGCTAACCCCTTTGAAAATTTCGAAAAATGCGCCCAGAATTCCGAGAAGGCTAACCCCTTTGAATATTTCGAAAAATGCGCCCAGAATTCCGAGAAGGCTAACCCCTTTGAATATTTCGAAAAATGCGCCCAGAATTCCGAGAAGGCTAACCCCTTTGAAAATTTCGAAAAATGCGCCTAGAATTCCGAGAAGGCTAACCCCTTTGAAAATTTTTTGAAAAATGCGCCCAGAATTCCGAGAAGACTAACCACCTTTGAAAATTTCGAAAAATGCGCCCAGAATT
The DNA here is from genome assembly GCA_964059195.1 of Ectobius pallidus. Lineage (NCBI taxonomy): Eukaryota > Metazoa > Arthropoda > Insecta > Blattodea > Ectobiidae > Ectobius > Ectobius pallidus. The sequence goes on along the minus strand of CAXKWD010000004.1, from coordinate 20,980,087 downwards.
CCGAGAAGGCTAACCCCTTTGAAAATTTCGAAAAATGCGCCCAGAATTCCGAGAAGGCTAACCCCTTTGAAAATTTCGAAAAATGCGCCCAGAATTCCGAGAAGCCTAACCCCTTTGAATATTTCGAAAAATGCGCCCAGAATTCCGAGAAGGCTAACCCCTTTGAATATTTCGAAAAATGCCCAGAATTCCGAGAAGGCTAACCCCTTTGAAAATTTCGAAAAATGCGCCCAGAATTCCGAGAAGGCTAACCCCTTTGAAAATTTCGAAAAATGCGCCCAGAATTCCAAGAAGACTAACCACCTTTGAAAATTTCGAAAAATGCGCCCAGAATTCCGAGAAGGCTAACCCCTTTGAAAATTTCGAAAAATGCGCCCAGAATTCCGAGAAGGCTAACCCCTTTGAAAATTTCGAAAAATGCGCCCAGAATTCCGAGAAGGCTAACCCCTTTGAAAATTTCGAAAAATGCGCCCAGAATTCCGAGAAGCCTAACCCCTTTGAAAATTTCGAAAAATGCGCCCAGAATTCCGAGAAGGCTAACATCTTTGAAAATTTCGAAAAATGCGGCCAGAATTCCGAGAAGGCTAACCCCTTTGAATATTTCGAAAAATGCGACCAGAATTCCGAGAAGGCCTACCCCTTTGAAAATTTCGAAAAATGCGCCCAGAATTCCGAGAAGGCTAACCCCTTTGAAAATTTCGAAAAATGCGCCCAGAATTCCGAGAAGGATAACCTCTTTGAAAATTTCGAAAAATGCGCCCAGAATTCCGAGAAGGGTAACCCCTTTGAAAATTTCGAAAAATGCGCCCAGAATTCCGAGAAGACTAACCCCTTTGAAAATTTCAAAAAATGCGCCCAGAATTCCGAGAAGGCTAACCCCTTTGAAAATTTTGAAAAATGCGCCAAGAATTCCGAGAAGGCTAACCCCTTTGAAAATTTCGAAAAATGCGCCCAGAATTCCGAGAAGGCTAACCCCTTTGAAAATTTCGAAAAATGCGCCCAGAATTCCGGGAAGGCTAACCCCTTTGAAAATTTCGAAAAATGCGCCCAGAATTCCGAGAAGGCTAACCCCTTTGAAAATTTCGAAAAATGCGCCCAGAATTCCGAGAAGGCTAACCCCTTTGAAAATTTCGAAAAATGCACCCAGAATTCCGAGAAGGCTAACCCCTTTGAAAATTTCGAAAAATGCGCCCAGAATTCCGAGAAGGCTAACCCCTTTGAAAATTTCGAAAAATGCGCCCAGAATTCCGAGAAGGCGAACCCCTTTGAAAATTTCGAAAAATGCGCTTAGAATTCCGAGAAGGCTAACCCCTTTGAAAATTTCGAAAAATGGGCCCAGAATTCCGAGAAGCCTAACCCCTTTGAATATTTCGAAAAATGCGCCCAGAATTCCGAGAAGGCTAACCCCTTTGAAAATTTCTAAAAATGCGCCCAGAATTCCGAGAAGGCTAACCCCTTTGAAAATTTCGAAAAATGCGCCCAGAATTCCGAGAAGGCTAACCCCTTTGAAAATTTCGAAAAATGCGCCCAGAATTCCGAGAAGGCTAACCCCTTTGAAAATTTCGAAAAATGCGCCCAAAATTCCGAGAAGCCTAACCCCTTCGAAAATTTCGAAAAATGCGCCCAGAATTCCGAGAAGGCTAACCCCTTTGAAAATTTCGAAAAATGCGCCCAGAATTCCGAGAAGGCTAACCCCTTTGAATATTTCGAAAAATGCGGACAGAATTCCGAGAAGGCTAACCCCTTTGAAAATTTTGAAAAATGCGCCCAGAATTCCGAAAAGGCTAACCCCTTTGAAAATTTCGAAAAATGCGCCCAGAATTCCGAGAAGGCTAACCCCTTTGAATATTTCGAAAAATGCGCCCAGAATTCCGAGAAGGCTAACCCCTTTGAATATTTCGAAAAATGCGCCCAGAATTCCGAGAAGGCTAACCCCTTTGACAATTTCGAAAAATGCGCCCAGAATTCCGAGAAGGCTAACCCCTTTGAAAATTTTTTGAAAAATGCGCCCAGAATTCCGAGAAGACTAACCACCTTTGAAAATTTCGAAAAATGCGCCCAGAATTCCGAGAAGGCTAACCCCTTTGAAAATTTCGAAAAATGCGCCCAGAATTCCGAGAAGGCTAACCCCTTTGAAAATTTCGAAAAATGCGCCCAGAATTCCGAGAAGGCTAACATCTTTGAAAATTTCGAAAAATGCGGCCAGAATTCCGAGAAGGCTAACCCCTTTGAATATTTCGAAAAATGCGACCAGAATTCCGAGAAGGCCTACCCCTTTGAAAATTTCGAAAAATGCGCCCAGAATTCCGAGAAGGCTAACCCCTTTGAAAATTTCGAAAAATGCGCCCAGAATTCCGAGAAGGCTAACCCCTTTGAAAATTTCGAAAAATGCGCCCAGAATTCCGAGAAGGATAACCTCTTTGAAAATTTCGAAAAATGCGCCCAGAATTCCGAGAAGGGTAACCCCTTTGAAAATTTCGAAAAATGCGCCCAGAATTCCGAGAAGGCTAACCCCTTTGAAAATTTCGAAAAATGCGCCCAGAATTCCGAGAAGGCTAACCCCTTTGAAAATTTCGAAAAATGCGCCCAGAATTCCGAGAAGGCGAACCCCTTTGAAAATTTCGAAAAATGCGCTTAGAATTCCGAGAAGGCTAACCCCTTTGAAAATTTCGAAAAATGGGCCCAGAATTCCGAGAAGCCTAACCCCTTTGAATATTTCGAAAAATGCGCCCAGAATTCCGAGAAGGCTAACCCCTTTGAAAATTTCGAAAAATGCGCACAGAATTCCGAGAAGGCTAACCCCTTTGAAAATTTCGAAAAATGCGCCCAGAATTCCGAGAAGGCTAACCCCTTTGAAAATTTCGAAAAATGCGCCCAGAATTCCGAGAAGGCTAACCCCTTTGAAAATTTCGAAAAATGCGCCCAAAATTCCGAGAAGACTAACCCCTTTGAAAATTTCGAAAAATGCGCCCAGAATTCCGAGAAGGCTAACCCCTTTGAAAATTTCGAAAAATGCGCCCAGAATTCCGAGAAGGCTAACCCCTTTGAATATTTCGAAAAATGCGGACAGAATTCCGAGAAGGCTAACCCCTTTGAAAATTTTGAAAAATGCGCCCAGAATTCCGAAAAGGCTAACCCCTTTGAAAATTTCGAAAAATGCGCCCAGAATTCCGAGAAGGCTAACCCCTTTGAAAATTTCGAAAAATGCGCCCAGAATTCAGAGAAGGCAACCCCCTTTGAAAATTTCGAAAAATGGGCCCAGAATTCCGAGAAAGCTAACCCCTTTGAATATTTCGAAAAATGCGCCCAGAATTCCGAGAAGGCTAACCCCTTTGAATATTTCGAAAAATGCGCCCAGAATTCCGAGAAGGCTTAACCCCTTTGAAAATTTCGAAAAATGCGCCCAGAATTCCGAGAAGCCTAACCCCTTTGAATATTTCTAAAAATGCGCCCAGAATTCCGAGAAGACTAACCCCTTTGAAAATTTCGAAAAATGCGCCCAGAATTCCGAGAACTCTAACCCCTTTGAAAATTTCGAAAAATGCGCCCAGAATTCCGAGAAGGCTAACCTCTTTGAAAATTTCGAAAAATGCGCCCAGAATTCAGAGAAGGCAACCCCCTTTGAAAATTTCGAAAAACGCGCTCACAATTCCGAGAAGGCTAACCCCTTTGAAAATTTCGAAAAATGCGCCCAGAATTCAGAGAAGGCTAACCCCTTTGAAAATTTCGAAAAATGCGCCCAGAATTCCGAGAAGGCTAACCCCTTTGAAAATTTCGAAAAATGCGCCCAGAATTCCGGGAAGGATAACCTCTTTGAAAATTTCGAAAAATGCGCCCAGAATTCCGAGAAGCCTAACCCCTTTGAATATTTCTAAAAATGCGCCCAGAATTCCGAGAAGACTAACCCCTTTGAAAATTTCGAAAAATGCGCCCAGAATTCCGAGAACTCTAACCCCTTTGAAAATTTCGAAAAATGCGCCCAGAATTCCGAGAAGGCTAACCCCTTTGAAAATTTCGAAAAATGCGCCCAGAATTCAGAGAAGGCAACCCCCTTTGAAAATTTCGAAAAACGCGCTCACAATTCCGAGAAGGCTAACCCCTTTGAAAATTTCGAAAAATGCGCCCAGAATTCAGAGAAGGCTAACCCCTTTGAAAATTTCGAAAAATGCGCCCAGAATTCCGAGAAGGCTAACCCCTTTGAAAATTTCGAAAAATGCGCCCAGAATTCCGGGAAGGATAACCTCTTTGAAAATTTCGAAAAATGCGCCCAGAATTCCGAGAAGGCTAACCCCTTTGAATATTTCGAAAAATGCGCCCAGAATTCCGAGAAGGCTAACCCCTTTGAAAATTTTGATAAATGCGCCCAGAATTCCGAAAAGGCAAACCCCTTTGAAAATTTCGAAAAATGCGCCCAGAATTCCGAGAAGGCTAACCCCTTTGAATATTTCGAAAAATGCGCCCAGAATTCCGAGAAGGCTAACCCCTTTGAATATTTCGAAAAATGCGCCCAGAATTCCGAGAAGGCTAACCCCTTTGAAAATTTCGAAAAATGCGCCCAGAATTCCGAGAAGGCTAACCCCTTTGAAAATTTCGAAAAATGCGCCCAGAATTCCGAGAAGACTAACCCCTTTGAAAATTTCGAAAAATGCGCACAGAATTCCGAGAAGGCAAACCCCTTTGAAAATTTCGAAAAATGCGCCCAGAATTCCGAGAAGGCTAACCCCTTTGAAAATTTCGGAAAATGCGCCCAGAATTCCGAGAAGCCTAACCCCTTTGAAAATTTCTAAAAATGCGCCCAGAATTCCAAGAAGGCTAACCCCTTTGAATATTTCGAAAAATGCGCCCAGAATTCCGAGAAGGCTAACCCCTTTGAATATTTCGAAAAATGCGCCCAGAATTCCGAGAAGGCTAACCCCTTTGAAAATTTCGAAAAATGCGCCCAGAATTCCGAGAAGGCTAACCCCTTTGAAAATTTCGAAAAATGCTCCCAGAATTCCGAGAAGACTAACCCCTTTGAAAATTTCGAAAAATGCGCACAGAATTCCGAGAAGGCAAACCCCTTTGAAAATTTCGAAAAATGCGCCCAGAATTCCGAGAAGGCTAACCCCTTTGAAAATTTCGAAAAATGCGCCCAGAATTCCGAAAAGGCTAACCCCTTTGAAAATTTCGAAAAATGCGCCCAGAATTCCGAGAAGGCTAACCCCTTTGAATATTTCGAAAAATGCGCCCAGAATTCCGAGAAGGCTAACCCCTTTGAATATTTCGAAAAATGCGCCCAGAATTCCGAGAAGGCTAACCCCTTTGAAAATTTCGAAAAATGCGCCCAGAATTCCGAGAAGGCTAACCCCTTTGAAAATTTCGAAAAATGCGCCCAGAATTCCAAGAAGACTAACCACCTTTGAAAATTTCGAAAAATGCGCCCAGAATTCCGAGAAGGCTAACCCCTTTGAAAATTTCGAAAAATGCGCCCAGAATTCCGAGAAGGCTAACCCCTTTGAAAATTTCGAAAAATGCGCCCAGAATTCCGAGAAGGCTAACCCCTTTGAAAATTTCGAAAAATGCGCCCAGAATTCCGAGAAGGCTAACCCCTTTGAAAATTTCGAAAAATGCGCCCAGAATTCCGAGAAGGCTAACCCCTTTGAAAAATTTGAAAAATGCGCCCAAAATTCCAAGAAGGCTAACCCCTTTGAAAATTTCGAAAAATGGGCCCAGAATTCCGAGAAGCCTAACCCCTTTGAATATTTCGAAAAATGCGCCCAGAATTCCGAGAAGGCTAACCCCTTTGAAAATTTCTAAAAATGCGCCCAGAATTCCGAGAAGGCTAACCCCTTTGAAAATTTCGAAAAATGCGCCCAGAATTCCGAGAAGGCTAACCCCTTTGAAAATTTCGAAAAATGCGCCCAGAATTCCGAGAAGGCTAACCCCTTTGAAAATTTCGAAAAATGCGCCCAGAATTCCGTGAAGGATAACCTCTTTGAAAATTTCGAAAAATGCGCCCAGTATTCCGAGAAGGCTAACCCCTTTGAAAATTTCGAAAAATGCGCCCAGAATTCCGAGAAGACTAACCCCTTTGAAAATTTCGAAAAATGCGCCCAGAATTCCGAGAAGGCTAACTCCTTTGAAAATTTCGAAAAATGCGCCCAGAATTCCGAGAAGGCTAACCCCTTTGAAAATTTCGAAAAATGCGCCCAGAATTCCGAGAAGGCTAACCCCTTTGAAAATTTCGAAAAATGCGCCCAGAATTCCGAGAAGGCTAACCCCTTTGAAAATTTCGAAAAATGCGCCCAGAATTCCGTGAAGGATAACCTCTTTGAAAATTTCGAAAAATGCGCCCAGTATTCCGAGAAGGCTAACCCCTTTGAAAATTTCGAAAAATGCGCCCAGAATTCCGAGAAGGCTAACCACTTTGAAAATTTCGAAAAATGCGCCCAGAATTCCGAGAAGGCTAACCCCTTTGAAAATTTCGAAAAATGCGACCAGAATTCCGAGAAGGCTAACCCCTTTGAAAATTTTGAAAAATGCGCCCAAAATTCCGAGAAGGCTAACACCTTTGAAAATGCGCCCAGAATTCCGAGAAGGCAAACCCCTTTGAAAATTTCGAAAAATGCGCCTAGAATTCCGAGAAGGCTAACCCTATTGAAACTTTCGAAAAATGCGCCCAGAATTCCAAGAAGGCTAACCCCTTTGAAAATTTCGAAAAATGCGCCCAGAATTCCGAGAAGGCTAACCCCTTTGAAAATTTCGAAAAATGCGCCCAGAATTCCGAGAAGGCTAACATCTTTGAAAATTTCGAAAAATGCGGCCAGAATTCCGAGAAGGCTAACCCCTTTGAATATTTCGAAAAATGCGACCAGAATTCCGAGAAGGCCTACCCCTTTGAAAATTTCGAAAAATGCGCCCAGAATTCCGAGAAGGCTAACCCCTTTGAAAATTTCGAAAAATGCGCCCAGAATTCCGAGAAGGATAACCTCTTTGAAAATTTCGAAAAATGCGCCCAGAATTCCGAGAAGGGTAACCCCTTTGAAAATTTCGAAAAATGCGCCCAGAATTCCGAGAAGACTAACCCCTTTGAAAATTTCAAAAAATGCGCCCAGAATTCCGAGAAGGCTAACCCCTTTGAAAATTTCTAAAAATGCGCCCAGAATTCCGAGAAGGCTAACCCCTTTGAAAATTTCGAAAAATGCGCACAGAATTCCGAGAAGGCTAACCCCTTTGAAAATTTTGAAAAATGCGCCAAGAATTCCGAGAAGGCTAACCCCTTTGAAAATTTCGAAAAATGCGCCCAGAATTCCGAGAAGGCTAACCCCTTTGAAAATTTCGAAAAATGCGCCCAGAATTCCGAGAAGGCTAACCCCTTTGAATATTTCGAAAAATGCGCCCAGAATTCCGAGAAGGCTAACCCCTTTGAAAATTTCGAAAAATGCGCCCAGAATTCCGAGAAGGCTAACATCTTTGAAAATTTCGAAAAATGCGCCCAGAATTCCGAGAAGGCTAACCCCTTTGAAAATTTCGAAAAATGCGCCCAGAATTCCGAGAAGGCTAACCCCTTTGAAAAATTTGAAAAATGCGCCCAAAATTCCAAGAAGGCTAACCCCTTTGAAAATTTCGAAAAATGGGCCCAGAATTCCGAGAAGCCTAACCCCTTTGAATATTTCGAAAAATGCGCCCAGAATTCCGAGAAGGCTAACCCCTTTGAAAATTTCTAAAAATGCGCCCAGAATTCCGAGAAGGCTAACCCCTTTGAAAATTTCGAAAAATGCGCCCAGAATTCCGAGAAGGCTAACCCCTTTGAAAATTTCGAAAAATGCGCCCAGAATTCCGAGAAGGCTAACCCCTTTGAAAATTTCGAAAAATGCGCCCAGAATTCCGTGAAGGATAACCTCTTTGAAAATTTCGAAAAATGCGCCCAGTATTCCGAGAAGGCTAACCCCTTTGAAAATTTCGAAAAATGCGCCCAGAATTCCGAGAAGGCTAACCCCTTTGAAAATTTCGAAAAATGCGCCCAAAATTCCGAGAAGACTAACCCCTTTGAAAATTTCGAAAAATGCTCCCAGAATTCCGAGAAGGCTAACCCCTTTGAAAATTTCGAAAAATGCGCCCAGAATTCCGAGAAGGCTAACCCCTTTGAAAATTTCGAAAAATACGCCCAGAATTCCGAGAAGACTAACCACCTTTGAAAATTTCGAAAAATGCGCCCAGAATTCCGAGAAGGCTAACCCCTTTGAATATTTCGAAAAATGCGGACAGAATTCCGAGAAGGCTAACCCCTTTGAAAATTTTGAAAAATGCGCCCAGAATTCCGAAAAGGCTAACCCCTTTGAAAATTTCGAAAAATGCGCCCAGAATTCCGAGAAGGCTAACCCCTTTGAAAATTTCGAAAAATGCGCCCAGAATTCAGAGAAGGCAACCCCCTTTGAAAATTTCGAAAAATGGGCCCAGAATTCCGAGAAAGCTAACCCCTTTGAATATTTCGAAAAATGCGCCCAGAATTCCGAGAAGGCTAACCCCTTTGAATATTTCGAAAAATGCGCCCAGAATTCCGAGAAGGCTTAACCCCTTTGAAAATTTCGAAAAATGCGCCCAGAATTCCGAGAAGCCTAACCCCTTTGAATATTTCTAAAAATGCGCCCAGAATTCCGAGAAGACTAACCCCTTTGAAAATTTCGAAAAATGCGCCCAGAATTCCGAGAACTCTAACCCCTTTGAAAATTTCGAAAAATGCGCCCAGAATTCCGAGAAGGCTAACCTCTTTGAAAATTTCGAAAAATGCGCCCAGAATTCAGAGAAGGCAACCCCCTTTGAAAATTTCGAAAAACGCGCTCACAATTCCGAGAAGGCTAACCCCTTTGAAAATTTCGAAAAATGCGCCCAGAATTCAGAGAAGGCTAACCCCTTTGAAAATTTCGAAAAATGCGCCCAGAATTCCGAGAAGGCTAACCCCTTTGAAAATTTCGAAAAATGCGCCCAGAATTCCGGGAAGGATAACCTCTTTGAAAATTTCGAAAAATGCGCCCAGAATTCCGAGAAGCCTAACCCCTTTGAATATTTCTAAAAATGCGCCCAGAATTCCGAGAAGACTAACCCCTTTGAAAATTTCGAAAAATGCGCCCAGAATTCCGAGAACTCTAACCCCTTTGAAAATTTCGAAAAATGCGCCCAGAATTCCGAGAAGGCTAACCCCTTTGAAAATTTCGAAAAATGCGCCCAGAATTCAGAGAAGGCAACCCCCTTTGAAAATTTCGAAAAACGCGCTCACAATTCCGAGAAGGCTAACCCCTTTGAAAATTTCGAAAAATGCGCCCAGAATTCAGAGAAGGCTAACCCCTTTGAAAATTTCGAAAAATGCGCCCAGAATTCCGAGAAGGCTAACCCCTTTGAAAATTTCGAAAAATGCGCCCAGAATTCCGGGAAGGATAACCTCTTTGAAAATTTCGAAAAATGCGCCCAGAATTCCGAGAAGGCTAACCCCTTTGAATATTTCGAAAAATGCGCCCAGAATTCCGAGAAGGCTAACCCCTTTGAAAATTTTGATAAATGCGCCCAGAATTCCGAAAAGGCAAACCCCTTTGAAAATTTCGAAAAATGCGCCCAGAATTCCGAGAAGGCTAACCCCTTTGAATATTTCGAAAAATGCGCCCAGAATTCCGAGAAGGCTAACCCCTTTGAATATTTCGAAAAATGCGCCCAGAATTCCGAGAAGGCTAACCCCTTTGAAAATTTCGAAAAATGCGCCCAGAATTCCGAGAAGGCTAACCCCTTTGAAAATTTCGAAAAATGCGCCCAGAATTCCGAGAAGACTAACCCCTTTGAAAATTTCGAAAAATGCGCACAGAATTCCGAGAAGGCAAACCCCTTTGAAAATTTCGAAAAATGCGCCCAGAATTCCGAGAAGGCTAACCCCTTTGAAAATTTCGGAAAATGCGCCCAGAATTCCGAGAAGCCTAACCCCTTTGAAAATTTCTAAAAATGCGCCCAGAATTCCGAGAAGGCTAACCCCTTTGAATATTTCGAAAAATGCGCCCAGAATTCCGAGAAGGCTAACCCCTTTGAATATTTCGAAAAATGCGCCCAGAATTCCGAGAAGGCTAACCCCTTTGAAAATTTCGAAAAATGCGCCCAGAATTCCGAGAAGGCTAACCCCTTTGAAAATTTCGAAAAATGCTCCCAGAATTCCGAGAAGACTAACCCCTTTGAAAATTTCGAAAAATGCGCACAGAATTCCGAGAAGGCAAACCCCTTTGAAAATTTCGAAAAATGCGCCCAGAATTCCGAGAAGGCTAACCCCTTTGAAAATTTCGAAAAATGCGCCCAGAATTCCGAAAAGGCTAACCCCTTTGAAAATTTCGAAAAATGCGCCCAGAATTCCGAGAAGGCTAACCCCTTTGAATATTTCGAAAAATGCGCCCAGAATTCCGAGAAGGCTAACCCCTTTGAATATTTCGAAAAATGCGCCCAGAATTCCGAGAAGGCTAACCCCTTTGAAAATTTCGAAAAATGCGCCCAGAATTCCGAGAAGGCTAACCCCTTTGAAAATTTCGAAAAATGCGCCCAGAATTCCAAGAAGACTAACCACCTTTGAAAATTTCGAAAAATGCGCCCAGAATTCCGAGAAGGCTAACCCCTTTGAAAATTTCGAAAAATGCGCCCAGAATTCCGAGAAGGCTAACCCCTTTGAAAATTTCGAAAAATGCGCCCAGAATTCCGAGAAGGCTAACCCCTTTGAAAATTTCGAAAAATGCGCCCAGAATTCCGAGAAGGCTAACCCCTTTGAAAATTTCGAAAAATGCGCCCAGAATTCCGAGAAGGCTAACCCCTTTGAAAAATTTGAAAAATGCGCCCAAAATTCCAAGAAGGCTAACCCCTTTGAAAATTTCGAAAAATGGGCCCAGAATTCCGAGAAGGCTAACCCCTTTGAAAATTTCGTAAAATGCGCCCAGAATTCCGAGAAGACTAACCCCTTTGAAAATTTCGAAAAATGCGCCCAGAATTCCGAGAAGGCTAACTCCTTTGAAAATTTCGAAAAATGCGCCCAGAATTCCGAGAAGGCTAACCCCTTTGAAAATTTCGAAAAATGCGCCCAGAATTCCGAGAAGGCTAACCCCTTTGAAAATTTCGAAAAATGCGCCCAGAATTCCGAGAAGGCTAACCCCTTTGAAAATTTCGAAAAATGCGCCCAGAATTCCGAGAAGGCTAACCCCTTTGAAAATTTCGAAAAATGCGCCCAAAATTCCGAGAAGACTAACCCTTTTGAAAATTTCGAAAAATGCGCCCAGAATTCCGAGAAGGCTAACCCCTTTGAAAATTTCGAAAAATGCGCCCAGAATTCCGAGAAGGCTAACCCCTTTGAAAATTTCGAAAAATACGCCCAGAATTCCGAGAAGACTAACCACCTTTGAAAATTTCGAAAAATGCGCCCAGAATTCCGAGAAGGCTAACCACTTTGAAAATTTCGAAAAATGCGCCCAGAATTCCGAGAAGGCTAACCCCTTTGAAAATTTCGAAAAATGCGACCAGAATTCCGAGAAGGCTAACCCCTTTGAAAATTTTGAAAAATGCGCCCAAAATTCCGAGAAGGCTAACACCTTTGAAAATGCGCCCAGAATTCCGAGAAGGCAAACCCCTTTGAAAATTTCGAAAAATGCGCCTAGAATTCCGAGAAGGCTAACCCTATTGAAACTTTCGAAAAATGCGCCCAGAATTCCGAGAAGGCTAACCCCTTTGAAAATTTCGAAAAATGCGCCCAGAATTCCGAGAAGGCTAACCCCTTTGAAAATTTCGAAAAATGCGCCCAGAATTCCGAGAAGGCTAACATCTTTGAAAATTTCGAAAAATGCGGCCAGAATTCCGAGAAGGCTAACCCCTTTGAATATTTCGAAAAATGCGACCAGAATTCCGAGAAGGCCTACCCCTTTGAAAATTTCGAAAAATGCGCCCAGAATTCCGAGAAGGCTAACCCCTTTGAAAATTTCGAAAAATGCGCCCAGAATTCCGAGAAGGATAACCTCTTTGAAAATTTCGAAAAATGCGCCCAGAATTCCGAGAAGGGTAACCCCTTTGAAAATTTCGAAAAATGCGCCCAGAATTCCGAGAAGACTAACCCCTTTGAAAATTTCAAAAAATGCGCCCAGAATTCCGAGAAGGCTAACCCCTTTGAAAATTTCTAAAAATGCGCCCAGAATTCCGAGAAGGCTAACCCCTTTGAAAATTTCGAAAAATGCGCCCAGAATTCCGAGAAGGCTAACCCCTTTGAAAATTTTGAAAAATGCGCCAAGAATTCCGAGAAGGCTAACCCCTTTGAAAATTTCGAAAAATGCGCCCAGAATTCCGAGAAGGCTAACCCCTTTGAAAATTTCGAAAAATGCGTCCAGAATTCCGGGAAGGCTAACCCCTTTGAAAATTTCGAAAAATGCGCCCAGAATTCCGAGAAGGCTAACCCCTTTGAAAATTTCGAAAAATGCGCCCAGAATTCCGAGAAGGCTAACCCCTTTGAATATTTCGAAAAATGCGCCCAGAATTCCGAGAAGGCTAACCCCTTTGAAAATTTCGAAAAATGCGCCCAGAATTCCGAGAAGGCTAACATCTTTGAAAATTTCGAAAAATGCGCCCAGAATTCCGAGAAGGCTAACCCCTTTGAAAATTTCGAAAAATGCGCCCAGAATTCCGAGAAGGCTAACATCTTTGAAAATTTCGAAAAATGCGCCCAGAATTCCGAGAAGGCTAACCCCTTTGAAAATTTCGAAAAATGCGCCCAGAATTCCGAGAAGGCTAACCCCTTTGAAAAATTTGAAAAATGCGCCCAAAATTCCAAGAAGGCTAACCCCTTTGAAAATTTCGAAAAATGGGCCCAGAATTCCGAGAAGCCTAACCCCTTTGAATATTTCGAAAAATGCGCCCAGAATTCCGAGAAGGCTAACCCCTTTGAAAATTTCTAAAAATGCGCCCAGAATTCCGAGAAGGCTAACCCCTTTGAAAATTTCGAAAAATGCGCCCAGAATTCCGAGAAGGCTAACCCCTTTGAAAATTTCGAAAAATGCGCCCAGAATTCCGAGAAGGCTAACCCCTTTGAAAATTTCGAAAAATGCGCCCAGAATTCCGTGAAGGATAACCTCTTTGAAAATTTCGAAAAATGCGCCCAGTATTCCGAGAAGGCTAACCCCTTTGAAAATTTCGAAAAATGCGCCCAGAATTCCGAGAAGGCTAACCCCTTTGAAAATTTCGAAAAATGCGCCCAAAATTCCGAGAAGACTAACCCCTTTGAAAATTTCGAAAAATGCTCCCAGAATTCCGAGAAGGCTAACCCCTTTGAAAATTTCGAAAAATGCGCCCAGAATTCCGAGAAGGCTAACCCCTTTGAAAATTTCGAAAAATACGCCCAGAATTCCGAGAAGACTAACCACCTTTGAAAATTTCGAAAAATGCGCCCAGAATTCCGAGAAGGCTAACCCCTTTGAATATTTCGAAAAATGCGGACAGAATTCCGAGAAGGCTAACCCCTTTGAAAATTTTGAAAAATGCGCCCAGAATTCCGAAAAGGCTAACCCCTTTGAAAATTTCGAAAAATGCGCCCAGAATTCCGAGAAGGCTAACCCCTTTGAAAATTTCGAAAAATGCGCCCAGAATTCAGAGAAGGCAACCCCCTTTGAAAATTTCGAAAAATGGGCCCAGAATTCCGAGAAAGCTAACCCCTTTGAATATTTCGAAAAATGCGCCCAGAATTCCGAGAAGGCTAACCCCTTTGAATATTTCGAAAAATGCGCCCAGAATTCCGAGAAGGCTTAACCCCTTTGAAAATTTCGAAAAATGCGCCCAGAATTCCGAGAAGCCTAACCCCTTTGAATATTTCTAAAAATGCGCCCAGAATTCCGAGAAGACTAACCCCTTTGAAAATTTCGAAAAATGCGCCCAGAATTCCGAGAACTCTAACCCCTTTGAAAATTTCGAAAAATGCGCCCAGAATTCCGAGAAGGCTAACCTCTTTGAAAATTTCGAAAAATGCGCCCAGAATTCAGAGAAGGCAACCCCCTTTGAAAATTTCGAAAAACGCGCTCACAATTCCGAGAAGGCTAACCCCTTTGAAAATTTCGAAAAATGCGCCCAGAATTCAGAGAAGGCTAACCCCTTTGAAAATTTCGAAAAATGCGCCCAGAATTCCGAGAAGGCTAACCCCTTTGAAAATTTCGAAAAATGCGCCCAGAATTCCGGGAAGGATAACCTCTTTGAAAATTTCGAAAAATGCGCCCAGAATTCCGAGAAGCCTAACCCCTTTGAATATTTCTAAAAATGCGCCCAGAATTCCGAGAAGACTAACCCCTTTGAAAATTTCGAAAAATGCGCCCAGAATTCCGAGAACTCTAACCCCTTTGAAAATTTCGAAAAATGCGCCCAGAATTCCGAGAAGGCTAACCCCTTTGAAAATTTCGAAAAATGCGCCCAGAATTCAGAGAAGGCAACCCCCTTTGAAAATTTCGAAAAACGCGCTCACAATTCCGAGAAGGCTAACCCCTTTGAAAATTTCGAAAAATGCGCCCAGAATTCAGAGAAGGCTAACCCCTTTGAAAATTTCGAAAAATGCGCCCAGAATTCCGAGAAGGCTAACCCCTTTGAAAATTTCGAAAAATGCGCCCAGAATTCCGGGAAGGATAACCTCTTTGAAAATTTCGAAAAATGCGCCCAGAATTCCGAGAAGGCTAACCCCTTTGAATATTTCGAAAAATGCGCCCAGAATTCCGAGAAGGCTAACCCCTTTGAAAATTTTGATAAATGCGCCCAGAATTCCGAAAAGGCAAACCCCTTTGAAAATTTCGAAAAATGCGCCCAGAATTCCGAGAAGGCTAACCCCTTTGAATATTTCGAAAAATGCGCCCAGAATTCCGAGAAGGCTAACCCCTTTGAATATTTCGAAAAATGCGCCCAGAATTCCGAGAAGGCTAACCCCTTTGAAAATTTCGAAAAATGCGCCCAGAATTCCGAGAAGGCTAACCCCTTTGAAAATTTCGAAAAATGCGCCCAGAATTCCGAGAAGACTAACCCCTTTGAAAATTTCGAAAAATGCGCACAGAATTCCGAGAAGGCAAACCCCTTTGAAAATTTCGAAAAATGCGCCCAGAATTCCGAGAAGGCTAACCCCTTTGAAAATTTCGGAAAATGCGCCCAGAATTCCGAGAAGCCTAACCCCTTTGAAAATTTCTAAAAATGCGCTTAGAATTCCGAGAAGGCTAACCCCTTTGAATATTTCGAAAAATGCGCCCAGAATTCCGAGAAGGCTAACCCCTTTGAATATTTCGAAAAATGCGCCCAGAATTCCGAGAAGGCTAACCCCTTTGAAAATTTCGAAAAATGCGCCCAGAATTCCGAGAAGGCTAACCCCTTTGAAAATTTCGAAAAATGCTCCCAGAATTCCGAGAAGACTAACCCCTTTGAAAATTTCGAAAAATGCGCACAGAATTCCGAGAAGGCAAACCCCTTTGAAAATTTCGAAAAATGCGCCCAGAATTCCGAGAAGGCTAACCCCTTTGAAAATTTCGAAAAATGCGCCCAGAATTCCGAAAAGGCTAACCCCTTTGAAAATTTCGAAAAATGCGCCCAGAATTCCGAGAAGGCTAACCCCTTTGAATATTTCGAAAAATGCGCCCAGAATTCCGAGAAGGCTAACCCCTTTGAATATTTCGAAAAATGCGCCCAGAATTCCGAGAAGGCTAACCCCTTTGAAAATTTCGAAAAATGCGCCCAGAATTCCGAGAAGGCTAACCCCTTTGAAAATTTCGAAAAATGCGCCCAGAATTCCAAGAAGACTAACCACCTTTGAAAATTTCGAAAAATGCGCCCAGAATTCCGAGAAGGCTAACCCCTTTGAAAATTTCGAAAAATGCGCCCAGAATTCCGAGAAGGCTAACCCCTTTGAAAATTTCGAAAAATGCGCCCAGAATTCCGAGAAGGCTAACCCCTTTGAAAATTTCGAAAAATGCGCCCAGAATTCCGAGAAGGCTAACCCCTTTGAAAATTTCGAAAAATGCGCCCAGAATTCCGAGAAGGCTAACCCCTTTGAAAAATTTGAAAAATGCGCCCAAAATTCCAAGAAGGCTAACCCCTTTGAAAATTTCGAAAAATGGGCCCAGAATTCCGAGAAGGCTAACCCCTTTGAAAATTTCGTAAAATGCGCCCAGAATTCCGAGAAGACTAACCCCTTTGAAAATTTCGAAAAATGCGCCCAGAATTCCGAGAAGGCTAACTCCTTTGAAAATTTCGAAAAATGCGCCCAGAATTCCGAGAAGGCTAACCCCTTTGAAAATTTCGAAAAATGCGCCCAGAATTCCGAGAAGGCTAACCCCTTTGAAAATTTCGAAAAATGCGCCCAGAATTCCGAGAAGGCTAACCCCTTTGAAAATTTCGAAAAATGCGCCCAGAATTCCGAGAAGGCTAACCCCTTTGAAAATTTCGAAAAATGCGCCCAAAATTCCGAGAAGACTAACCCTTTTGAAAATTTCGAAAAATGCGCCCAGAATTCCGAGAAGGCTAACCCCTTTGAAAATTTCGAAAAATGCGCCCAGAATTCCGAGAAGGCTAACCCCTTTGAAAATTTCGAAAAATACGCCCAGAATTCCGAGAAGACTAACCACCTTTGAAAATTTCGAAAAATGCGCCCAGAATTCCGAGAAGGCTAACCACTTTGAAAATTTCGAAAAATGCGCCCAGAATTCCGAGAAGGCTAACCCCTTTGAAAATTTCGAAAAATGCGACCAGAATTCCGAGAAGGCTAACCCCTTTGAAAATTTTGAAAAATGCGCCCAAAATTCCGAGAAGGCTAACACCTTTGAAAATGCGCCCAGAATTCCGAGAAGGCAAACCCCTTTGAAAATTTCGAAAAATGCGCCTAGAATTCCGAGAAGGCTAACCCTATTGAAACTTTCGAAAAATGCGCCCAGAATTCCGAGAAGGCTAACCCCTTTGAAAATTTCGAAAAATGCGCCCAGAATTCCGAGAAGGCTAACCCCTTTGAAAATTTCGAAAAATGCGCCCAGAATTCCGAGAAGGCTAACATCTTTGAAAATTTCGAAAAATGCGGCCAGAATTCCGAGAAGGCTAACCCCTTTGAATATTTCGAAAAATGCGACCAGAATTCCGAGAAGGCCTACCCCTTTGAAAATTTCGAAAAATGCGCCCAGAATTCCGAGAAGGCTAACCCCTTTGAAAATTTCGAAAAATGCGCCCAGAATTCCGAGAAGGATAACCTCTTTGAAAATTTCGAAAAATGCGCCCAGAATTCCGAGAAGGGTAACCCCTTTGAAAATTTCGAAAAATGCGCCCAGAATTCCGAGAAGACTAACCCCTTTGAAAATTTCAAAAAATGCGCCCAGAATTCCGAGAAGGCTAACCCCTTTGAAAATTTCTAAAAATGCGCCCAGAATTCCGAGAAGGCTAACCCCTTTGAAAATTTCGAAAAATGCGCCCAGAATTCCGAGAAGGCTAACCCCTTTGAAAATTTTGAAAAATGCGCCAAGAATTCCGAGAAGGCTAACCCCTTTGAAAATTTCGAAAAATGCGCCCAGAATTCCGAGAAGGCTAACCCCTTTGAAAATTTCGAAAAATGCGTCCAGAATTCCGGGAAGGCTAACCCCTTTGAAAATTTCGAAAAATGCGCCCAGAATTCCGAGAAGGCTAACCCCTTTGAAAATTTCGAAAAATGCGCCCAGAATTCCGAGAAGGCTAACCCCTTTGAATATTTCGAAAAATGCGCCCAGAATTCCGAGAAGGCTAACCCCTTTGAAAATTTCGAAAAATGCGCCCAGAATTCCGAGAAGGCTAACATCTTTGAAAATTTCGAAAAATGCGCCCAGAATTCCGAGAAGGCTAACCCCTTTGAAAATTTCGAAAAATGCGCCCAGAATTCCGAGAAGGCTAACCCCTTTGAAAAATTTGAAAAATGCGCCCAAAATTCCAAGAAGGCTAACCCCTTTGAAAATTTCGAAAAATGGGCCCAGAATTCCGAGAAGCCTAACCCCTTTGAATATTTCGAAAAATGCGCCCAGAATTCCGAGAAGGCTAACCCCTTTGAAAATTTCTAAAAATGCGCCCAGAATTCCGAGAAGGCTAACCCCTTTGAAAATTTCGAAAAATGCGCCCAGAATTCCGAGAAGGCTAACCCCTTTGAAAATTTCGAAAAATGCGCCCAGAATTCCGAGAAGGCTAACCCCTTTGAAAATTTCGAAAAATGCGCCCAGAATTCCGTGAAGGATAACCTCTTTGAAAATTTCGAAAAATGCGCCCAGTATTCCGAGAAGGCTAACCCCTTTGAAAATTTCGAAAAATGCGCCCAGAATTCCGAGAAGGCTAACCCCTTTGAAAATTTCGAAAAATGCGCCCAAAATTCCGAGAAGACTAACCCCTTTGAAAATTTCGAAAAATGCTCCCAGAATTCCGAGAAGGCTAACCCCTTTGAAAATTTCGAAAAATGCGCCCAGAATTCCGAGAAGGCTAACCCCTTGAAAATTTCGAAAAATACGCCCAGAATTCCGAGAAGACTAACCACCTTTGAAAATTTCGAAAAATGCGCCCAGAATTCCGAGAAGGCTAACCCCTTTGAAAATTTCGAAAAATGCGCCCAGAATTCCGAGAAGGCTAACCCCTTTGAAAATTTCGAAAAATGCGACCAGAATTCCGAGAAGGCTAACCCCTTTGAAAATTTTGAAAAATGCGCCCAAAATTCCGAGAAGGCTAACACCTTTGAAAATGCGCCCAGAATTCCGAGAAGGCAAACCCCTTTGAAAATTTCGAAAAATGCGCCTAGAATTCCGTGAAGGCTAACCCTATTGAAACTTTCGAAAAATGCGCCCAGAATTCCGAGAAGGCTAACCCCTTTGAAAATTTCGAAAAATGCGCCCAGAATTCCGAGAAGGCTAACCCCTTTGAAAATTTCGAAAAATGCGCCCAGAATTCCGAGAAGGCTAACATCTTTGAAAATTTCGAAAAATGCGGCCAGAATTCCGAGAAGGCTAACCCCTTTGAATATTTCGAAAAATGCGACCAGAATTCCGAGAAGGCCTACCCCTTTGAAAATTTCGAAAAATGCGCCCAGAATTCCGAGAAGGCTAACCCCTTTGAAAATTTCGAAAAATGCGCCCAGAATTCCGAGAAGGATAACCTCTTTGAAAATTTCGAAAAATGCGCCCAGAATTCCGAGAAGGGTAACCCCTTTGAAAATTTCGAAAAATGCGCCCAGAATTCCGAGAAGACTAACCCCTTTGAAAATTTCAAAAAATGCGCCCAGAATTCCGAGAAGGCTAACCCCTTTGAAAATTTCTAAAAATGCGCCCAGAATTCCGAGAAGGCTAACCCCTTTGAAAATTTCGAAAAATGCGCCCAGAATTCCGAGAAGGCTAACCCCTTTGAAAATTTTGAAAAATGCGCCAAGAATTCCGAGAAGGCTAACCCCTTTGAAAATTTCGAAAAATGCGCCCAGAATTCCGAGAAGGCTAACCCCTTTGAAAATTTCGAAAAATGCGCCCAGAATTCCGAGAAGGCTAACCCCTTTGAATATTTCGAAAAATGCGCCCAGAATTCCGAGAAGGCTAACCCCTTTGAATATTTCGAAAAATGCGGACAGAATTCCGAGAAGGCTAACCCCTTTGAAAATTTCGAAAAATGCGCCCAGAATTCCGAGAAGGCTAACCCCTTTGAAAATTTTGAAAAATGCGCCAAGAATTCCGAGAAGGCTAACCCCTTTTAAAATTTCGAAAAATGCGCCCAGAATTCCGAGAAGGCTAACCCCTTTGAAAATTTCGAAAAATGCGCCCAGAATTCCGGGAAGGCTAACCCCTTTGAAAATTTCGAAAAATGCGCCCAGAATTCCGAGAAGGCTAACCCCTTTGAAAATTTCGAAAAATGCGCCCAGAATTCCGAGAAGGCTAACCCCTTTGAAAATTTCGAAAAATGCGCCCAGAATTCCGAGAAGGCGAACCCCTTTGAAAATTTCGAAAAATGCGCTTAGAATTCCGAGAAGGCTAACCCCTTTGAAAATTTCGAAAAATGGGCCCAGAATTCCGAGAAGCCTAACCCCTTTGAATATTTCGAAAAATGCGCCTAGAATTCCGAGAAGGCTAACCCCTTTGAAAATTTCTAAAAATGCGCCCAGAATTCCGAGAAGGCTAACCCCTTTGAAAATTTCGAAAAATGCGCCCAGAATTCCGAGAAGGCTAACCCCTTTGAAAATTTCGAAAAATGCGCCCAGAATTCCGAGAAGGCTAACCCCTTTGAAAATTTCGAAAAATGCGCCCAAAATTCCGAGAAGACTAACCCCTTTGAAAATTTCGAAAAATGCGCCCAGAATTCCGAGAAGGCTAACCCCTTTGAAAATTTCGAAAAATGCGCCCAGAATTCCGAGAAGGCTAACCCCTCTGAATATTTCGAAAAATGCGGACAGAATTCCGAGAAGGCTAACCCCTTTGAAAATTTTGAAAAATGCGCCCAGAATTCCGAAAAGGCTAACACCTTTGAAAATTTCGAAAATTGCGCCCAGAATTCCGAGAAGGCTAACCCCTTTGAATATTTCGAAAAATGCGCCCAGAATTCCGAGAAGGCTAACCCCTTTGAATATTTCGAAAAATGCGCCCAGAATTCCGAGAAGGCTAACCCCTTTGAAAATTTCGAAAAATGCACCCAGAATTCCGAGAAGGCTAACCCCTTTGAAAATTTTTTGAAAAATGCGCCCAGAATTCCGAGAAGACTAACCACCTTTGAAAATTTCGAAAAATGCGCCCAGAATTCCGAGAAGGCTAACCCCTTTGAATATTTCGAAAAATGCGCCCAGAATTCCGAGAAGGCTAACCCCTTTGAAAATTTCGAAAAATGCGCCCAGAATTCCGAGAAGCCTAACCCCTTTGAATATTTCTAAAAATGCGCCCAGAATTCCGAGAAGACTAACCCCTTTGAAAATTTCGAAAAATGCGCCCAGAATTCCGAGAACTCTAACCCCTTTGAAAATTTCGAAAAATGCGCCCAGAATTCCGAGAAGGCTAACCCCTTTGAAAATTTCGAAAAATGCGCCCAGAATTCAGAGAAGGCAACCCCCTTTGAAAATTTCGAAAAACGCGCCCACAATTCCGAGAAGGCTAACCCCTTTGAAAATTTCGAAAAATGCGCCCAGAATTCAGAGAAGGCTAACCCCTATGAAAATTTCGAAAAATGCGCCCAGAATTCCGAGAAGGCTAACCCCTTTGAAAATTTCGAAAAATGCGCCCAGAATTCCGGGAAGGATAACCTCTTTGAAAATTTCGAAAAATGCGCCCAGAATTCCGAGAAGGCTAACCCCTTTGAATATTTCGAAAAATGCGCCCAGAATTCCGAGAAGGCTAACCCCTTTGAAAATTTTGATAAATGCGCCCAGAATTCCGAAAAGGCAAACCCCTTTGAAAATTTCGAAAAATGCGCCCAGAATTCCGAGAAGGCTAACCCCTTTGAATATTTCGAAAAATGCGCCCAGAATTCCGAGAAGGCTAACCCCTTTGAATATTTCGAAAAATGCGCCCAGAATTCCGAGAAGGCTAACCCCTTTGAAAATTTCGAAAAATGCGCCCAGAATTCCGAGAAGGCTAACCCCTTTGAAAATTTCTAAAAATGCGCCCAGAATTCCGAGAAGACTAACCCCTTTGAAAATTTCGAAAAATGCGCACAGAATTCCGAAAAGGCAAACCCCTTTGAAAATTTCGAAAAATGCGCCCAGAATTCCGAGAAGGCTAACCCCTTTGAAAATTTCGGAAAATGCGCCCAGAATTCCGAGAAGCCTAACCCCTTTGAAAATTTCTAAAAATGCGCCCAGAATTCCGAGAAGGCTAACCCCTTTGAATATTTCGAAAAATGCGCCCAGAATTCTGAGAAGGCTAACCCCTTTGAATATTTCGAAAAATGCGCCCAGAATTCCGAGAAGGCTAACCCCTTTGAAAATTTCGAAAAATGCGCCCAGAATTCCGAGAAGGCTAACCCCTTTGAAAATTTCGAAAAATGCTCCCAGAATTCCGAGAAGACTAACCCCTTTGAAAATTTCGAAAAATGCGCACAGAATTCCGAGAAGGCAAACCCCTTTGAAAATTTCGAAAAATGCGCCCAGAATTCCGAGAAGGCTAACCCCTTTGAAAATTTCGTAAAATGCGCCCAGAATTCCGAAAAGGCTAACCCCTTTGAAAATTTCGAAAAATGCGCCCAGAATTCCGAGAAGGCTAACCCCTTTGAATATTTCGAAAAATGCGCCCAGAATTCCGAGAAGGCTAACCCCTTTGAATATTTCGAAAAATGCGCCCAGAATTCCGAGAAGGCTAACCCCTTTGAAAATTTCGAAAAATGCGCCCAGAATTCCGAGAAGGCTAACCCCTTTGAAAATTTCGAAAAATGCGCCCAGAATTCCGAGAAGGCTAACCCCTTTGAAAATTTCGAAAAATGCGCCCAGAATTCCAAGAAGACTAACCACCTTTGAAAATTTCGAAAAATGCGCCCAGAATTCCGAGAAGGCTAACCCCTCTGAAAATTTCGAAAAATGCGCCCAGAATTCCGAGAAGGCTAACCCCTTTGAATATTTCGAAAAATGCGCCCAGAATTCCGAGAAGGCTAACCCCTTTGAAAAATTTGAAAAATGCGCCCAAAATTCCAAGAAGGCTAACCCCTTTGAAAATTTCAAAAAATGGGCCCAGAATTCCGAGAAGCCTAACCCCTTTCAATATTTCGAAAAATGCGCCCAGAATTCCGAGAAGGCTAACCCCTTTGAAAATTTCTAAAAATGCGCCCAGAATTCCGAGAAGGCTAACCCCTTTGAAAATTTCGAAAAATGCGCCCAGAATTCCGAGAAGGCTAACCCCTTTGAAAATTTCGAAAAATGCGCCCAGAATTCCGAGAAGGCTAACCCCTTTGAAAATTTCGAAAAATGCGCCCAGAATTCCGTGAAGGATAACCTCTTTGAAAATTTCGAAAAATGCGCCCAGTATTCCGAGAAGGCTAACCCCTTTGAAAATTTCGAAAAATGCGCCCAGAATTCCGAGAAGACTAACCCCTTTGAAAATTTCGAAAAATGCGCCCAGAATTCTGAGAAGGCTAACTCCTTTGAAAATTTCGAAAAATGCGCCCAGAATTCCGAGAAGGCTAACCCCTTTGAAAATTTCTAAAAATGCGCCCAGAATTCCGAGAAGGCTAACCCCTTTGAAAATTTCGAAAAATGCGCCCAGAATTCCGAGAAGGCTAACCCCTTTGAAAATTTCGAAAAATGCGCCCAGAATTCCGAGAAGGCTAACCCCTTTGAAAATTTCGAAAAATGCGCCCAAAATTCCGAGAAGACTAACCCCTTTGAAAATTTCGAAAAATGCGCCCAGAATTCCGAGAAGGCTAACCACTTTGAAAATTTCGAAAAATGCGCCCAGAATTCCGAGAAGGCTAACCCCTTTGAAAATTTCGAAAAATACGCCCAGAATTCCGAGAAGACTAACCACCTTTGAAAATTTCGAAAAATGCGCCCAGAATTCCGAGAAGGCTAACCCCTTTGAAAATTTCGAAAAATGCGCCCAGAATTCCGAGAAGGCTAACCCCTTTGAAAATTTCGAAAAATGCGCCCAGAATTCCGAGAAGGCTAACCCCTTTGAAAATTTTGAAAAATGCGCCCAGAATTCCGAGAAGGCTAACACCTTTGAAAATGCGCCCAGAATTCCGAGAAGGCAAACCCCTTTGAAAATTTCGAAAAATGCGCCTAGAATTCCGAGAAGGCTAACCCTATTGAAACTTTCGAAAAATGCGCCCAGAATTCCGAGAAGGCTAACCCCTTTGAAAATTTCGAAAAATGCGCCCAGAATTCCGAGAAGGCTAAGTCCTTTGAAAATTTCGAAAAATGCGCCCAGAATTCCGAGAAGGCTAACATCTTTGAAAATTTCGAAAAATGCGGCCAGAATTCCGAGAAGGCTAACCCCTTTGAATATTTCGAAAAATGCGACCAGAATTCCGAGAAGGCCTACCCCTTTGAAAATTTCGAAAAATGCGCCCAGAATTCCGAGAAGGCTAACCCCTTTGAAAATTTCGAAAAATGCGCCCAGAATTCCGAGAAGGATAACCTCTTTGAAAATTTCGAAAAATGCGCCCAGAATTCCGAGAAGGGTAACCCCTTTGAAAATTTCGAAAAATGCGCCCAGAATTCCGAGAAGACTAACCCCTTTGAAAATTTCGAAAAATGCGCCCAGAATTCCGAGAAGGATAACCTCTTTGAAAATTTCGAAAAATGCGCCCAGAATTCCGAGAAGGGTAACCCCTTTGAAAATTTCGAAAAATGCGTCCAGAATTCCGGGAAGGCTAACCCCTTTGAAAATTTCGAAAAATGCGCCCTGAATTCCGAGAAGGCTAACCCCTTTGAAAATTTCGAAAAATGCGCCCAGAATTCCGAGAAGGCTAACCCCTTTGAATATTTCGAAAAATGCGCCCAGAATTCCGAGAAGGCTAACCCCTTTGAATATTTCGAAAAATGCGGACAGAATTCCGAGAAGGCTAACCCCTTTGAAAATTTCGAAAAATGCGCCCAGAATTCCGAGAAGGCTAACCCCTTTGAAAATTTTGAAAAATGCGCCAAGAATTCCGAGAAGGCTAACCCCTTTGAAAATTTCGAAAAATGCGCCCAGAATTCCGAGAAGGCTAACCCCTTTGAAAATTTCGAAAAATGCGCCCAGAATTCCGGGAAGGCTAACCCCTTTGAAAATTTCGAAAAATGCGCCCAGAATTCCGAGAAGGCTAACCCCTTTGAAAATTTCGAAAAATGCGCCCAGAATTCCGAGAAGGCTAACCCCTTTGAAAATTTCGAAAAATGCACCCAGAATTCCGAGAAGGCTAACCCCTTTGAAAATTTCGAAAAATGCGCCCAGAATTCCGAGAAGGCTAACCCCTTTGAAAATTTCGAAAAATGCGCCCAGAATTCCGAGAAGGCGAACCCCTTTGAAAATTTCGAAAAATGCGCTTAGAATTCCGAGAAGGCTAACCCCTTTGAAAATTTCGAAAAATGGGCCCAGAATTCCGAGAAGCCTAACCCCTTTGAATATTTCGAAAAATGCGCCCAGAATTCCGAGAAGGCTAACCCCTTTGAAAATTTCTAAAAATGCGCCCAGAATTCCGAGAAGGCTAACCCCTTTGAAAATTTCGAAAAATGCGCCCAGAATTCCGAGAAGGCTAACCCCTTTGAAAATTTCGAAAAATGCGCCCAGAATTCCGAGAAGGCTAACCCCTTTGAAAATTTCGAAAAATGCGCCCAAAATTCCGAGAAGACTAACCCCTTTGAAAATTTCGAAAAATGCGCCCAGAATTCCGAGAAGGCTAACCCCTTTGAAAATTTCGAAAAATGCGCCCAGAATTCCGAGAAGGCTAACCCCTTTGAATATTTCGAAAAATGCAGACAGAATTCCGAGAAGGCTAACCCCTTTGAAAATTTTGAAAAATGCGCCCAGAATTCCGAAAAGGCTAACCCCTTTGAAAATTTCGAAAAATGCGCCCAGAATTCCGAGAAGGCTAACCCCTTTGAATATTTCGAAAAATGCGCCCAGAATTCCGAGAAGGCTAACCCCTTTGAATATTTCGAAAAATGCGCCTAGAATTCCGAGAAGGCTAACCCCTTTGAAAATTTCGAAAAATGCGCCCAGAATTCCGAGAAGGCTAACCCCTTTGAAAATTTTTTGAAAAATGCGCCCAGAATTCCGAGAAGACTAACCACCTTTGAAAATTTCGAAAAATGCGCCCAGAATTCCGAGAAGGCTAACCCCTTTGAAAATTTCGAAAAATGCGCCCAGAATTCCGAGAAGGCTAACCCCTTTGAAAATTTCGAAAAATGCGCCCAGAATTCCGAGAAGGCTAACATCTTTGAAAATTTCGAAAAATGCGGCCAGAATTCCGAGAAGGCTAACCCCTTTGAATATTTCGAAAAATGCGACCAGAATTCCGAGAAGGCCTACCCCTTTGAAAATTTCGAAAAATGCGCCCAGAATTCCGAGAAGGCTAACCCCTTTGAAAATTTCGAAAAATGCGCCCAGAATTCCGAGAAGGCTAACCCCTTTGAAAATTTCGAAAAATGCGCCCAGAATTCCGAGAAGGATAACCTCTTTGAAAATTTCGAAAAATGCGCCCAGAATTCCGAGAAGGGTAACCCCTTTGAAAATTTCGAAAAATGCGCCCAGAATTCCGAGAAGGCTAACCCCTTTGAAAATTTCGAAAAATGCGCCCAGAATTCCGAGAAGGCTAACCCCTTTGAAAATTTCGAAAAATGCGCCCAGAATTCCGAGAAGCCTAACCCCTTTGAATATTTCGAAAAATGCGCCCAGAATTCCGAGAAGGCTAACCCCTTTGAAAATTTCGAAAAATGCGCCCAGAATTCCGAGAAGGCTAACCCCTTTGAAAATTTCGAAAAATGCGCCCAGAATTCCGAGAAGGCTAACCCCTTTGAAAATTTCGAAAAATGTGCCCAGAATTCCGAGAAGGCTAACCCCTTTGAAAATTTCGAAAAATGCGCCCAAAATTCCGAGAAGACTAACCCCTTTGAAAATTTCGAAAAATGCGCCCAGAATTCCGAGAAGGCTAACCCCTTTGAAAATTTCGAAAAATGCGCCCAGAATTCCGAGAAGGCTAACCCCTTTGAATATTTCGAAAAATGCGGACAGAATTCCGAGAAGGCTAACCCCTTTGAAAATTTTGAAAAATGCGCCCAGAATTCCGAAAAGGCTAACCCCTTTGAAAATTTCGAAAAATGCGCCCAGAATTCCGAGAAGGCTAACCCCTTTGAATATTTCGAAAAATGCGCCCAGAATTCCGAGAAGGCTAACCCCTTTGAATATTTCGAAAAATGCGCCCAGAATTCCGAGAAGGCTAACCCCTTTGAAAATTTCGAAAAATGCGCCTAGAATTCCGAGAAGGCTAACCCCTTTGAAAATTTTTTGAAAAATGCGCCCAGAATTCCGAGAAGGCTAACCCCTTTGAATATTTCGAAAAATGCGCCCAGAATTCCGAGAAGGCTAACCCCTTTGAAAATTTCGAAAAATGCGCCCAGAATTCCGAGAAGCCTAACCCCTTTGAATATTTCTAAAAATGCGCCCAGAATTCCGAGAAGACTAACCCCTTTGAAAATTTCGAAAAATGCGCCTAGAATTCCGAGAAGGCTAACCCCTTTGAAAATTTCGAAAAATGCGCCCAGAATTCCGAGAAGGCTAACCCCTTTGAAAATTTCGAAAAATGCGCCCAGAATTCCGAGAAGGCTAACCCCTTTGAAAATTTCGAAAAATGCGCCCAGAATTCCGAGAAGGCTAACCCCTTTGAAAATTTCGAAAAATGCGCCCAGAATTCCGAGAAGACTAACCCCTTTGAAAATTTCAAAAAATGCGCCCAGAATTCCGAGAAGGCTAACCCCTTTGAAAATTTCTAAAAATGCGCCCAGAATTCGGAGAAGGCTAACCCCTTTGAAAATTTCGAAAAATGCGCCCAGAATTCCGAGAAGGCTAACCCCTTTGAAAATTTCGAAAAATGCGCCCAGAATTCCGAGAAGGCTAACCCCTTTGAATATTTCGAAAAATGCGCCCAGAATTCCGAGAAGGCTTAACCCCTTTGAAAATTTCAAAAAATGCGCCCAGAATTCCGAGAAGGCTAACCCCTTTGAAAATTTCTAAAAATGAGCCCAGAATTCGGAGAAGGCTAACCCCTTTGAAAATTTCGAAAAATGCGCCCAGAATTCCGAGAAGGCTAACCCCTTTGAAAATTTCTAAAAATGCGCCCAAAATTCCGAGAAGACTAACCCCTTTGAAAATTCCGAAAAATGCGCCCAGAATTCCGAGAAGGCTAACCCCTTTGAAAATTTCGAAAAATGCGCCCAGAATTCCGAGAAAGCTAACCCCTTTGAATATTTCGAAAAATGCGCCCAGAATTCCGAGAAGGCTAACCCCTTTGAATATTTCGAAAAATGCGCCCAGAATTCCGAGAAGGCTAACCCCTTTGAAAATTTTGATAAATGCGCCCAGAATTCCGAAAAGGCTAACCCCTTTGAAAATTTCGAAAAATGCGCCCAGAATTCCGAGAAGGCTAACCCCTTTGAATATTTCGAAAAATGCGCCCAGAATTCCGAGAAGGCTAACCCCTTTGAATATTTCGAAAAATGCGCCCAGAATTCCGAGAAGGCTAACCCCTTTGAAAATTTCGAAAAATGCGCCCAGAATTCCGAGAAGGCTACCCCTTTGAAAATTTCGAAAAATGCGCCCAGAATTCCGAGAAGACTAACCCCTTTGAAAATTTCGAAAAATGCGCACAGAATTCCGAGAAGGCAAACACCTTTGAAAATTTCGAAAAATGCGCCCAGAATTCCGAGAAGGCTAACCCCTTTGAAAATTTCGAAAAATGCGCCCAGAATTCCGAGAAGGCTAACCCCTTTGAAAATTTCGAAAAATGCGCCCAGAATTCCGAGAAGGCTAACCCCTTTGAAAATTTCGAAAAATGCGCCCAGAATTCCGAGAAGCCTAACCCCTTTGAATATTTCGAAAAATGCGCCCAGAATTCCGAGAAGACTAACCCCTTTGAAAATTTCGAAAAATGCGCCCAGAATTCCGAGAAGGCTAACCCCTTTGAAAATTTCGAAAAATGCGCCCAGAATTCCGAGAAGACTAACCCCTTTGAAAATTTCGAAAAATGCGCCCAGAATTCAGAGAAGGCAACCCCCTTTGAAAATTTCGAAAAATGCGCCCAGAATTCCGAGAAAGCTAACCCCTTTGAATATTTCGAAAAATGCGCCCAGAATTCCGAGAAGGCTAACCCCTTTGAATATTTCGAAAAATGCGCCCAGAATTCCGAGAAGGCTAACCCCTTTGAAAATTTCGAAAAATGCGCCCAGAATTCCGAGAAGCCTAACCCCTTTGAATATTTCTAAAAATGCGCCCAGAATTCCGAGAAGACTAACCCCTTTGAAAATTTCGAAAAATGCGCCCAGAATTCCGAGAACTCTAACCCCTTTGAAAATTTCGAAAAATGCGCCCAGAATTCCGAGAAGGCTAACCCCTTTGAAAATTTCGAAAAATGCGCCCAGAATTCAGAGAAGGCAACCCCCTTTGAAAATTTCGAAAAACGCGCCCACAATTCCGAGAAGGCTAACCCCTTTGAAAATTTCGAAAAATGCGCCCAGAATTCAGAGAAGGCTAACCCCTTTGAAAATTTCGAAAAATGCGCCCAGAATTCCGAGAAGGCTAACCCCTTTGAAAATTTCGAAAAATGCGCCCAGAATTCCGGGAAGGATAACCTCTTTGAAAATTTCGAAAAATGCGCCCAGAATTCCGAGAAGGCTAACCCCTTTGAATATTTCGAAAAATGCGCCCAGAATTCCGAGAAGGCTAACCCCTTTGAAAATTTTGATAAATGCGCCCAGAATTCCGAAAAGGCAAACCCCTTTGAAAATTTCGAAAAATGCGCCCAGAATTCCGAGAAGGCTAACCCCTTTGAAAATTTCGAAAAATGCGCCCAGAATTCCGAGAAGACTAACCCCTTTGAAAATTTCGAAAAATGCGCACAGAATTCCGAGAAGGCAAACCCCATTGAAAATTTCGAAAAATGCGCCCAGAATTCCGAGAAGGCTAACCCCTTTGAAAATTTCGGAAAATGCGCCCAGAATTCCGAGAAGCCTAACCCCTTTGAAAATTTCTAAAAATGCGCCCAGAATTCCGAGAAGGCTAACCCCTTTGAATATTTCGAAAAATGCGCCCAGAATTCCGAGAAGGCTAACCCCTTTGAATATTTCGAAAAATGCGCCCAGAATTCCGAGAAGGCTAACCCCTTTGAAAATTTCGAAAAATGCGCCCAGAATTCCGAGAAGACTAACCCCTTTGAAAATTTCGAAAAATGCTCCCAGAATTCCGAGAAGACTAACCCCTTTGAAAATTTCGAAAAATGCGCACAGAATTCCGAGAAGGCTAACCCCTTTGAAAATTTCGAAAAATGCGCCCAGAATTCCGAGAAGGCTAACCCCTTTGAAAATTTCGAAAAATGCGCCCAGAATTCCGAAAAGGCTAACCCCTTTGAATATTTCGAAAAATGCGCCCAGAATTCCGAGAAGGCTAACCCCTTTGAAAATTTCGAAAAATGCGCCCAGAATTCCGAGAAGGCTAACCCCTTTGAAAATTTCTAAAAATGCGCCCAGAATTCCAAGAAGACTAACCACCTTTGAAAATTTCGAAAAATGCGCCCAGAATTCCGAGAAGGCTAACCCCTTTGAAAATTTCGAAAAATGCGCCCAGAATTCCGAGAAGGCTAACCCCTTTGAAAATTTCGAAAAATGCGCCCAGAATTCCGAGAAGGCTAACCCCTTTGAAAATTTCGAAAAATGCGCCCAGAATTCCGAAAAGGCTAACCCCTTTGAATATTTCGAAAAATGCGCCCAGAATTCCGAGAAGGCTAACCCCTTTGAAAATTTCGAAAAATGCGCCCAGAATTCCGAGAAGGCTAACCCCTCTGAAAATTTCGAAAAATGCGCCCAGAATTCCGAGAAGGCTAACCCCTTTGAAAATTTCGAAAAATGCGCCCAGAATTCCGAGAAGGCTAACCCCTTTGAAAATTTCGAAAAATGCGCCCAGAATTCCGAGAAGGCTAACCCCTTTGAAAAATTTGAAAAATGCGCCCAAAATTCCAAGAAGGCTAACCCCTTTGAAAATTTCGAAAAATGGGCCAAGAATTCCGAGAAGCCTAACCCCTTTGAATATTTCGAAAAATGCGCCCAGAATTCCGAGAAGGCTAACCCCTTTGAAAATTTCTAAAAATGCGCCCAGAATTCCAAGAAGGCTAACCCCTTTGAAAATTTCGAAAAATGCGCCCAGAATTCCGAGAAGGCTAACCCCTTTGAAAATTTCGAAAAATGCGCCCAGAATTCCGAGAAGGCTAACCCCTTTGAAAATTTCGAAAAATGCGCCCAGAATTCCGTGAAGGATAACCTCTTTGAAAATTTCGAAAAATGCGCCCAGTATTCCGAGAAGGCTAACCCCTTTGAAAATTTCGAAAAATGCGCCCAGAATTCCGAGAAGACTAACCCCTTTGAAAATTTCGAAAAATGCGCCCAGAATTCTGAGAAGGCTAACTCCTTTGAAAATTTCGAAAAATGCGCCCAGAATTCCGAGAAGGCTAACCCCTTTGAAAATTTCTAAAAATGCGCCCAGAATTCCGAGAAGGCTAACCCCTTTGAAAATTTCGAAAAATGCGCCCAGAATTCCGAGAAGGCTAACCCCTTTGAAAATTTCGAAAAATGCGCCCAGAATTCCGAGAAGGCTAACCCCTTTGAAAATTTCGAAAAATGCGCCCAAAATTCCGAGAAGACTAACCCCTTTGAAAATTTCGAAAAATGCGCCCAGAATTCCGAGAAGGCTAACCCCTTTGAAAATTTCGAAAAATGCGCCCAGAATTCCGAGAAGGCTAACCCCTTTGAAAATTTCGAAAAATACGCCCAGAATTCCGAGAAGACTAACCACCTTTGAAAATTTCGAAAAATGCGCCCAGAATTCCGAGAAGGCTAACCCCTTTGAAAATTTCGAAAAATGCGCCCAGAATTCCGAGAAGGCTAACCCCTTTGAAAATTTCGAAAAATGCGACCAGAATTCCGAGAAGGCTAACCCCTTTGAAAATTTTGAAAAATGCGCCCAAAATTCCGAGAAGGCTAACACCTTTGAAAATGCGCCCAGAATTCCGAGAAGGCAAACCCCTTTGAAAATTTCGAAAAATGCGCCTAGAATTCCGAGAAGGCTAACCCTATTGAAACTTTCGAAAAATGCGCCCAGAATTCCGAGAAGGCTAACCCCTTTGAAAATTTCGAAAAATGCGCCCAGAATTCCGAGAAGGCTAACCCCTTTGAAAATTTCGAAAAATGCGCCCAGAATTCCGAGAAGGCTAACATCTTTGAAAATTTCGAAAAATGCGGCCAGAATTCCGAGAATGCTAACCCTTTTGAATATTTCGAAAAATGCGACCAGAATTCCGAGAAGGCCTACCCCTTTGAAAATTTCGAAAAATGCGCCCAGAATTCCGAGAAGGCCTACCCCTTTGAAAATTTCGAAAAATGCGCCCAGAATTCCGAGAAGACTAACCCCTTTGAAAATTTCAAAAAATGCGCCCAGAATTCCGAGAAGGCTAACCCCTTTGAAAATTTCGAAAAATGCGCCCAGAATTCCGAGAAGGCTAACCCCTTTGAAAATTTTGAAAAATGCGCCAAGAATTCCGAGAAGGCTAACCCCTTTGAAAATTTCGAAAAATGCGCCCAGAATTCCGAGAAGGCTAACCCCTTTGAAAATTTCGAAAAATGCGTCCAGAATTCCGGGAAGGCTAACCCCTTTGAAAATTTCGAAAAATGCGCCCAGAATTCCGAGAAGGCTAACCCCTTTGAAAATTTAGAAAAATGCGCCCAGAATTCCGAGAAGGCTAACCCCTTTGAATATTTCGAAAAATGCGCCCAGAATTCCGAGAAGGCTAACCCCTTTGAATATTTCGAAAAATGCGGACAGAATTCCGAGAAGGCTAACCCCTTTGAAAATTTCGAAAAATGCGCCCAGAATTCCGAGAAGGCTAACCCCTTTGAAAATTTTGAAAAATGCGCCAAGAATTCCGAGAAGGCTAACCCCTTTGAAAATTTCGAAAAATGCGCCCAGAATTCCGAGAAGGCTAACCCCTTTGAAAATTTCGAAAAATGCGCCCAGAATTCCGGGAAGGGTAACCCCTTTGAAAATTTCGAAAAATGCGCCCAGAATTCCGAGAAGGCTAACCCCTTTGAAAATTTCGAAAAATGCGCCCAGAATTCCGAGAAGGCGAACCCCTTTGAAAATTTCGAAAAATGCGCTTAGAATTCCGAGAAGGCTAACCCCTTTGAAAATTTCGAAAAATGGGCCCAGAATTCCGAGAAGCCTAACCCCTTTGAATATTTCGAAAAATGCGCCCAGAATTCCGAGAAGGCTAACCCCTTTGAAAATTTCTAAAAATGCGCCCAGAATTCCGAGAAGGCTAACCCCTTTGAAAATTTCGAAAAATGCGCCCAGAATTCCGAGAAGGCTAACCCCTTTGAAAATTTCGAAAAATGCGCCCAGAATTCCGAGAAGGCTAACCCCTTTGAAAATTTCGAAAAATGCGCCCAAAATTCCGAGAAGACTAACCCCTTTGAAAATTTCGAAAAATGCGCCCAGAATTCCGAGAAGGCTAACCCCTTTGAAAATTTCGAAAAATGCGCCCAGAATTCCGAGAAGGCTAACCCCTTTGAATATTTCGAAAAATGCGGACAGAATTCCGAGAAGGCTAACCCCTTTGAAAATTTTGAAAAATGCGCCCAGAATTCCGAAAAGGCTAACCCCTTTGAAAATTTCGAAAAATGCGCCCAGAATTCCGAGAAGGCTAACCCCTTTGAATATTTCGAAAAATGCGCCCAGAATTCCGAGAAGGCTTAACCCCTTTGAATATTTCGAAAAATGCGCCCAGAATTCCGAGAAGGCTAACCCCTTTGAAAATTTCAAAAAATGCGCCCAGAATTCCGAGAAGGCTAACCCCTTTGAAAATTTCTAAAAATGAGCCCAGAATTCGGAGAAGGCTAACCCCTTTGAAAATTTCGAAAAATGCGCCCAGAATTCCGAGAAGGCTAACCCCTTTGAAAATTTCTAAAAATGCGCCCAAAATTCCGAGAAGACTAACCCCTTTGAAAATTCCGAAAAATGCGCCCAGAATTCCGAGAAGGCTAACCCCTTTGAAAATTTCGAAAAATGCGCCCAGAATTCCGAGAAGGCTAACCCCTTTGAAAATTTCGAAAAATGCGCCCAGAATTCCGAGAAAGCTAACCCCTTTGAATATTTCGAAAAATGCGCCCAGAATTCCGAGAAGGCTAACCCCTTTGAATATTTCGAAAAATGCGCCCAGAATTCCGAGAAGGCTAACCCCTTTGAAAATTTTGATAAATGCGCCCAGAATTCCGAAAAGGCTAACCCCTTTGAAAATTTCGAAAAATGCGCCCAGAATTCCGAGAAGGCTAACCCCTTTGAATATTTCGAAAAATGCGCCCAGAATTCCGAGAAGGCTACCCCTTTGAAAATTTCGAAAAATGCGCCCAGAATTCCGAGAAGACTAACCCCTTTGAAAATTTCGAAAAATGCGCACAGAATTCCGAGAAGGCAAACACCTTTGAAAATTTCGAAAAATGCGCCCAGAATTCCGAGAAGGCTAACCCCTTTGAAAATTTCGAAAAATGCGCCCAGAATTCCGAGAAGGCTAACCCCTTTGAAAATTTCGAAAAATGCGCCCAGAATTCCGAGAAGGCTAACCCCTTTGAAAATTTCGAAATATGCGCCCAGAATTCCGAGAAGCCTAACCCCTTTGAATATTTCGAAAAATGCGCCCAGAATTCCGAGAAGACTAACCCCTTTGAAAATTTCGAAAAATGCGCCCAGAATTCCGAGAAGGCTAACCCCTTTGAAAATTTCGAAAAATGCGCCCAGAATTCAGAGAAGGCAACCCCCTTTGAAAATTTCGAAAAACGCGCCCACAATTCCGAGAAGGCTAACCCCTTTGAAAATTTCGAAAAATGCGCCCAGAATTCCGAGAAGGCTAACCCCTTTGAATATTTCGAAAAATGCGCCCAGAATTCCGAGAAGGCTAACCCCTTTGAAAATTTCGAAAAATGCGCCAGGAATTCCGAGAAGGCTAACCCCTTTGAAAATTTCTAAAAAAGCGCCCAGAATTCCAAGAAGACTAACCACCTTTGAAAATTTCGAAAAATGCGCCCAGAATTCCGAGAAGGCTAACCCCTTTGAAAATTTCGAAAAATGCGCCCAGAATTCCGAGAAGGCTAACCCCTTTGAAAATTTCGAAAAATGCGCCCAGAATTCCGAGAAGGCTAACCCCTCTGAAAATTTCGAAAAATGCGCCCAGAATTCCGAGAAGGCTAACCCCTTTGAAAATTTCGAAAAATGCGCCCAGAATTCCGAGAAGGCTAACCCCTTTGAAAATTTCGAAAAATGCGCCCAGAATTCCGAGAAGGCTAACCCCTTTGAAAAATTTGAAAAATGCGCCCAAAATTCCAAGAAGGCTAACCCCTTTGAAAATTTCGAAAAATGGGCCAAGAATTCCGAGAAGCCTAACCCCTTTGAATATTTCGAAAAATGCGCCCAGAATTCCGAGAAGGCTAACCCCTTTGAAAATTTCTAAAAATGCGCCCAGAATTCCGAGAAGGCTAACCCCTTTGAAAATTTCGAAAAATGCGCCCAGAATTCCGAGAAGGCTAACCCCTTTGAAAATTTCGAAAAATGCGCCCAGAATTCCGAGAAGGCTAACCCCTTTGAAAATTTCGAAAAATGCGCCCAGAATTCCGTGAAGGATAACCTCTTTGAAAATTTCGAAAAATGCGCCCAGTATTCCGAGAAGGCTAACCCCTTTGAAAATTTCGAAAAATGCGCCCAGAATTCCGAGAAGACTAACCCCTTTGAAAATTTCGAAAAATGCGCCCAGAATTCTGAGAAGGCTAACTCCTTTGAAAATTTCGAAAAATGCGCCCAGAATTCCGAGAAGGCTAACCCCTTTGAAAATTTCTAAAAATGCGCCCAGAATTCCGAGAAGGCTAACCCCTTTGAAAATTTCGAAAAATGCGCCCAGAATTCCGAGAAGGCTAACCCCTTTGAAAATTTCGAAAAATGCGCCCAGAATTCCGAGAAGGCTAACCCCTTTGAAAATTTCGAAAAATGCGCCCAAAATTCCGAGAAGACTAACCCCTTTGAAAATTTCGAAAAATGCGCCCAGAATTCCGAGAAGGCTAACCCCTTTGAAAATTTCGAAAAATACGCCCAGAATTCCGAGAAGACTAACCACCTTTGAAAATTTCGAAAAATGCGCCCAGAATTCCGAGAAGGCTAACCCCTTTGAAAATTTCGAAAAATGCGCCCAGAATTCCGAGAAGGCTAACCCCTTTGAAAATTTCGAAAAATGCGACCAGAATTCCGAGAAGGCTAACCCCTTTGAAAATTTTGAAAAATGCGCCCAAAATTCCGAGAAGGCTAACACCTTTGAAAATGCGCCCAGAATTCCGAGAAGGCAAACCCCTTTGAAAATTTCGAAAAATGCGCCTAGAATTCCGAGAAGGCTAACCCTATTGAAACTTTCGAAAAATGCGCCCAGAATTCCGAGAAGGCTAACCCCTTTGAAAATTTCGAAAAATGCGCCCAGAATTCCGAGAAGGCTAACCCCTTTGAAAATTTCGAAAAATGCGCCCAGAATTCCGAGAAGGCTAACATCTTTGAAAATTTCGAAAAATGCGCCCAGAATTCCGAGAAGGCTAACATCTTTGAAAATTTCGAAAAATGCGGCCAGAATTCCGAGAAGGCTAACCCTTTTGAATATTTCGAAAAATGCGACCAGAATTCCGAGAAGGCCTACCCCTTTGAAAATTTCGAAAAATGCGCCCAGAATTCCGAGAAGGCCTACCCCTTTGAAAATTTCGAAAAATGCGCCCAGAATTCCGAGAAGACTAACCCCTTTGAAAATTTCAAAAAATGCGCCCAGAATTCCAAGAAGGCTAACCCCTTTGAAAATTTCGAAAAATGCGCCCAGAATTCCGAGAAGGCTAACCCCTTTGAAAATTTTGAAAAATGCGCCAAGAATTCCGAGAAGGCTAACCCCTTTGAAAATTTCGAAAAATGCGCCCAGAATTCCGAGAAGGCTAACCCCTTTGAAAATTTCGAAAAATGCGTCCAGAATTCCGGGAAGGCTAACCCCTTTGAAAATTTCGAAAAATGCGCCCAGAATTCCGAGAAGGCTAACCCCTTTGAAAATTTCGAAAAATGCGCCCAGAATTCCGAGAAGGCTAACCCCTTTGAATATTTCGAAAAATGCGCCCAGAATTCCGAGAAGGCTAACCCCTTTGAAAATTTCTAAAAATGCGCCCAGAATTCCGAGAAGGCTAACCCCTTTGAAAATTTCGAAAAATGCGCCCAGAATTCCGAGAAGGCTAACCCCTTTGAAAATTTCGAAAAATGCGCCCAGAATTCCGAGAAGGCTAACCCCTTTGAAAATTTCGAAAAATGCGCCCAGAATTCCGTGAAGGATAACCTCTTTGAAAATTTCGAAAAATGCGCCCAGTATTCCGAGAAGGCTAACCCCTTTGAAAATTTCGAAAAATGCGCCCAGAATTCCGAGAAGACTAACCCCTTTGAAAATTTCGAAAAATGCGCCCAGAATTCTGAGAAGGCTAACTCCTTTGAAAATTTCGAAAGATGCGCCCAGAATTCCGAGAAGGCTAACCCCTTTGAAAATTTCTAAAAATGCGCCCAGAATTCCGAGAAGGCTAACCCCTTTGAAAATTTCGAAAAATGCGCCCAGAATTCCGAGAAGGCTAACCCCTTTGAAAATTTCGAAAAATGCGCCCAGAATTCCGAGAAGGCTAACCCCTTTGAAAATTTCGAAAAATGCGCCCAAAATTCCGAGAAGACTAACCCCTTTGAAAATTTCGAAAAATGCGCCCAGAATTCCGAGAAGGCTAACCCCTTTGAAAATTTCGAAAAATACGCCCAGAATTCCGAGAAGACTAACCACCTTTGAAAATTTCGAAAAATGCGCCCAGAATTCCGAGAAGGCTAACCCCTTTGAAAATTTCGAAAAATGCGCCCAGAATTCCGAGAAGGCTAACCCCTTTGAAAATTTCGAAAAATGCGACCAGAATTCCGAGAAGGCTAACCCCTTTGAAAATTTTGAAAAATGCGCCCAAAATTCCGAGAAGGCTAACACCTTTGAAAATGCGCCCAGAATTCCGAGAAGGCAAACCCCTTTGAAAATTTCGAAAAATGCGCCTAGAATTCCGAGAAGGCTAACCCTATTGAAACTTTCGAAAAATGCGCCCAGAATTCCGAGAAGGCTAACCCCTTTGAAAATTTCGAAAAATGCGCCCAGAATTCCGAGAAGGCTAACCCCTTTGAAAATTTCGAAAAATGCGCCCAGAATTCCGAGAAGGCTAACATCTTTGAAAATTTCGAAAAATGCGGCCAGAATTCCGAGAAGGCTAACCCTTTTGAATATTTCGAAAAATGCGACCAGAATTCCGAGAAGGCCTACCCCTTTGAAAATTTCGAAAAATGCGCCCAGAATTCCGAGAAGGCCTACCCCTTTGAAAATTTCGAAAAATGCGCCCAGAATTCCGAGAAGACTAACCCCTTTGAAAATTTCAAAAAATGCGCCCAGAATTCCGAGAAGGCTAACCCCTTTGAAAATTTCGAAAAATGCGCCCAGAATTCCGAGAAGGCTAACCCCTTTGAAAATTTTGAAAAATGCGCCAAGAATTCCGAGAAGGCTAACCCCTTTGAAAATTTCGAAAAATGCGCCCAGAATTCCGAGAAGGCTAACCCCTTTGAAAATTTCGAAAAATGCGTCCAGAATTCCGGGAAGGCTAACCCCTTTGAAAATTTCGAAAAATGCGCCCAGAATTCCGAGAAGGCTAACCCCTTTGAAAATTTCGAAAAATGCGCCCAGAATTCCGAGAAGGCTAACCCCTTTGAATATTTCGAAAAATGCGCCCAGAATTCCGAGAAGGCTAACCCCTTTGAATATTTCGAAAAATGCGGACAGAATTCCGAGAAGGCTAACCCCTTTGAAAATTTCGAAAAATGCGCCCAGAATTCCGAGAAGGCTAACCCCTTTGAAAATTTTGAAAAATGCGCCAAGAATTCCGAGAAGGCTAACCCCTTTGAAAATTTCGAAAAATGCGCCCAGAATTCCGAGAAGGCTAACCCCTTTGAAAATTTCGAAAAATGCGCCCAGAATTCCGGGAAGGCTAACCCCTTTGAAAATTTCGAAAAATGCGCCCAGAATTCCGAGAAGGCTAACCCCTTTGAAAATTTCGAAAAATGCGCCCAGAATTCCGAGAAGGCGAACCCCTTTGAAAATTTCGAAAAATGCGCTTAGAATTCCGAGAAGGCTAACCCCTTTGAAAATTTCGAAAAATGGGCCCAGAATTCCGAGAAGCCTAACCCCTTTGAATATTTCGAAAAATGCGCCCAGAATTCCGAGAAGGCTAACCCCTTTGAAAATTTCTAAAAATGCGCCCAGAATTCCGAGAAGGCTAACCCCTTTGAAAATTTCGAAAAATGCGCCCAGAATTCCGAGAAGGCTAACCCCTTTGAAAATTTCGAAAAATGCGCCCAGAATTCCGAGAAGGCTAACCCCTTTGAAAATTTCGAAAAATGCGCCCAAAATTCCGAGAAGACTAACCCCTTTGAAAATTTCGAAAAATGCGCCCAGAATTCCGAGAAGGCTAACCCCTTTGAAAATTTCGAAAAATGCGCCCAGAATTCCGAGAAGGCTTACCCCTTTGAATATTTCGAAAAATGCGGACAGAATTCCGAGAAGGCTAACCCCTTTGAAAATTTTGAAAAATGCGCCCAGAATTCCGATTTGGCTAACCCCTTTGAAAATTTCGAAAAATGCGCCCAGAATTCCGAGAAGGCTAACCCCTTTGAATATTTCGAAAAATGCGCCCAGAATTCCGAGAAGGCTTAACCCCTTTGAATATTTCGAAAAATGCGCCCAGAATTCCGAGAAGGCTAACCCCTTTGAAAATTTCAAAAAATGCGCCCAGAATTCCGAGAAGGCTAACCCCTTTGAAAATTTCTAAAAATGAGCCCAGAATTCGGAGAAGGCTAACCCCTTTGAAAATTTCGAAAAATGCGCCCAGAATTCCGAGAAGGCTAACCCCTTTGAAAATTTCTAAAAATGCGCCCAAAATTCCGAGAAGACTAACCCCTTTGAAAATTCCGAAAAATGCGCCCAGAATTCCGAGAAGGCTAACCCCTTTGAAAATTTCGAAAAATGCGCCCAGAATTCCGAGAAGGCTAACCCCTTTGAAAATTTCGAAAAATGCGCCCAGAATTCCGAGAAAGCTAACCCCTTTGAATATTTCGAAAAATGCGCCCAGAATTCCGAGAAGGCTAACCCCTTTGAATATTTCGAAAAATGCGCCCAGAATTCCGAGAAGGCTAACCCCTTTGAAAATTTTGATAAATGCGCCCAGAATTCCGAAAAGGCTAACCCCTTTGAAAATTTCGAAAAATGCGCCCAGAATTCCGAGAAGGCTAACCCCTTTGAATATTTCGAAAAATGCGCCCAGAATTCCGAGAAGGCTACCCCTTTGAAAATTTCGAAAAATGCGCCCAGAATTCCGAGAAGACTAACCCCTTTGAAAATTTCGAAAAATGCGCACAGAATTCCGAGAAGGCAAACACCTTTGAAAATTTCGAAAAATGCGCCCAGAATTCCGAGAAGGCTAACCCCTTTGAAAATTTCGAAAAATGCGCCCAGAATTCCGAGAAGGCTAACCCCTTTGAAAATTTCGAAAAATGCGCCCAGAATTCCGAGAAGGCTAACCCCTTTGAAAATTTCGAAAAATGCGCCCAGAATTCCGAGAAGCCTAACCCCTTTGAATATTTCGAAAAATGCGCCCAGAATTCCGAGAAGACTAACCCCTTTGAAAATTTCGAAAAATGCGCCCAGAATTCCGAGAAGGCTAACCTCTTTGAAAATTTCGAAAAATGCGCCCAGAATTCCGAGAAGGCTAACCCCTTTGAAAATTTAGAAAAATGCGCCCAGAATTCAGAGAAGGCAACCCCCTTTGAAAATTTCGAAAAATGCGCCCAGAATTCCGAGAAAGCTAACCCCTTTGAATATTTCGAAAAATGCGCCCAGAATTCCGAGAAGGCTAACCCCTTTGAATATTTCGAAAAATGCGCCCAGAATTCCGAGAAGGCTAACCCCTTTGAAAATTTCGAAAAATGCGCCCAGAATTCCGAGAAGCCTAACCCCTTTGAATATTTCTAAAAATGCGCCCAGAATTCCGAAAAGACTAACCCCTTTGAAAATTTCGAAAAATGCGCCCAGAATTCCGAGAACTCTAACCCCTTTGAAAATTTCGAAAAATGCGCCCAGAATTCCGAGAAGGCTAACCCCTTTGAAAATTTCGAAAAATGCGCCCAGAATTCAGAGAAGGCAACCCCCTTTGAAAATTTCGAAAAACGCGCCCACAATTCCGAGAAGGCTAACCCCTTTGAAAATTTCGAAAAATGCGCCCAGAATTCAGAGAAGGCTAACCCCTTTGAAAATTTCGAAAAATGCGCCCAGAATTCCGAGAAGGCTAACCCCTTTGAAAATTTCGAAAAATGCGCCCAGAATTCCGGGAAGGATAACCTCTTTGAAAATTTCGAAAAATGCGCCCAGAATTCCGAGAAGGCTAACCCCTTTGAATATTTCGAAAAATGCGCCCAGAATTCCGAGAAGGCTAACCCCTTTGAAAATATTGATAAATGCGCCCAGAATTCCGAAAAGGCAAACCCCTTTGAAAATTTCGAAAAATGCGCCCAGAATTCCGAGAAGGCTAACCCCTTTGAATATTTCGAAAAATGAACCAGAATTCCGAGAAGGCTAACCCCTTTGAATATTTCGAAAAATGCGCCCAGAATTCCGAGAAGGCTAACCCCTTTGAAAATTTCGAAAAATGCGCCCAGAATTCCGAGAAGGCTAACCCCTTTGAAAATTTCGAAAAATGCGCCCAGAATTCCGAGAAGACTAACCCCTTTGAAAATTTCGAAAAATGCGCACAGAATTCCGAGAAGGCAAACCCCTTTGAAAATTTCGAAAAATGCGCCCAGAATTCCGAGAAGGCTAACCCCTTTGATAATTTCGGAAAATGCGCCCAGAATTCCGAGAAGGCTAACCCCTTTGAAAATTTCGAAAAATGCGCCCAGAATTCCGAGAAGACTAACCCCTTTGAAAATTTCGAAAAATGCTCCCAGAATTCCGAGAAGACTAACCCCTTTGAAAATTTCGAAAAATGCGCACAGAATTCCGAGAAGGCAAACCCCTTTGAAAATTTCGAAAAATGCGCCCAGAATTCCGAGAAGGCTAACCCCTTTGAAAATTTCGAAAAATGCGCCCAGAATTCCGAGAAGGCTAACCCCTTTGAATATTTCGAAAAATGCGCCCAGAATTCCGAGAAGGCTAACCCCTTTGAAAATTTCGAAAAATGCGCCCAGAATTCCGAGAAGGCTAACCCCTTTGAAAATTTCGAAAAATGCGCCCAGAATTCCAAGAAGACTAACCACCTTTGAAAATTTCGAAAAATGCGCCCAGAATTCCGAGAAGGCTAACCCCTTTGAAAATTTCTAAAAATGCGCCCAGAATTCCGAGAAGGCTAACCCCTTTGAAAATTTCGAAAAATGCGCCCAGAATTCCGAGAAGGCTAACCCCTTTGAAAATTTCGAAAAATGCGCCCAGAATTCCGAGAAGGCTAACCCCTTTGAATATTTCGAAAAATGCGCCCAGAATTCCGAGAAGGCTAACCCCTTTGAAAATTTCTAAAAATGCGCCCAGAATTCCGAGAAGGCTAACCCCTTTGAAAATTTCGAAAAATGCGCCCAGAATTCCGAGAAGGCTAACCCCTTTGAAAATTTCGAAAAATGCGCCCAGAATTCCGAGAAGACTAACCCCTTTGAAAATTTCGAAAAATGCGCCCAGAATTCCGAGAAGGCTAACTCCTTTGAAAATTTCGAAAAATGCGCCCAGAATTCCGAGAAGGCTAACCCCTTTGAAAATTTCGAAAAATGCGCCCAGAATTCCGAGAAGGCTAACCCCTTTGAAAATTTCGAAAAATGCGCCCAGAATTCCGAGAAGGCTAACCCCTTTGAAAATTTCGAAAAATGCGCCCAGAATTCCGAGAAGGCTAACCCCTTTGAAAATTTCGAAAAATGCGCCCAAAATTCCGAGAAGACTAACCCCTTTGAAAATTTCGAAAAATGCGCCCAGAATTCCGAGAAGGCTAACCCCTTTGAAAATTTCGAAAAATGCGCCCAGAATTCCGAGAAGGCTAACCCCTTTGAAAATTTCGAAAAATACGCCCAGAATTCCGAGAAGACTAACCACCTTTGAAAATTTCGAAAAATGCGCCCAGAATTCCGAGAAGGCTAACCCCTTTGAAAATTTCGAAAAATGCGCCCAGAATTCCGAGAAGGCTAACCCCTTTGAAAATTTCGAAAAATGCGCCCAGAATTCCGAGAAGACTAACCCCTTTGAAAATTTCAAAAAATGCGCCCAGAATTCCGAGAAGGCTAACCCCTTTGAAAATTTCTAAAAATGCGCCCAGAATTCCGAGAAGGCTAACCCCTTTGAAAATTTCGAAAAATGCGCCCAGAATTCCGAGAAGGCTAACCCCTTTGAAAATTTTGAAAAATGCGCCAAGAATTCCGAGAAGGCTAACCCCTTTGAAAATTTCGAAAAATGCGCCCAGAATTCCGAGAAGGCTAACCCCTTTGAATATTTCGAAAAATGCGCCCAGAATTCCGAGAAGGCTAACCCCTTTGAATATTTCGAAAAATGCGGACAGAATTCCGAGAAGGCTAACCCCTTTGAAAATTTCGAAAAATGCGCCCAGAATTCCGAGAAGGCTAACCCCTTTGAAAATTTTGAAAAATGCGCCAAGAATTCCGAGAAGGCTAACCCCTTTGAAAATTTCGAAAAATGCGCCCAGAATTCCGAGAAGGCTAACCCCTTTGAAAATTTCGAAAAATGCGCCCAGAATTCCGGGAAGGCTAACCCCTTTGAAAATTTCGAAAAATGCGCCCAGAATTCCGAGAAGGCTAACACCTTTGAAAATTTCGAAAAATGCGCCCAGAATTCCGAGAAGGCGAACCCCTTTGAAAATTTCGAAAAATGCGCTTAGAATTCCGAGAAGGCTAACCCCTTTGAAAATTTCGAAAAATGGGCCCAGAATTCCGAGAAGCCTAACCCCTTTGAATATTTCGAAAAATGCGCCCAGAATTCCGAGAAGGCTAACCCCTTTGAAAATTTCTAAAAAT
Source organism: Ectobius pallidus (assembly GCA_964059195.1). Lineage (NCBI taxonomy): Eukaryota > Metazoa > Arthropoda > Insecta > Blattodea > Ectobiidae > Ectobius > Ectobius pallidus. The sequence goes on along the minus strand of CAXKWD010000004.1, from coordinate 20,936,231 downwards.
GCGCCCAGAATTCCGAGAAGGCTAACCCCTTTGAAAATTTCGAAAAATGCGCCCAGAATTCCGAGAAGGCTAACCCCTTTGAAAATTTCGAAAAATGCGCCCAGAATTCCGAGAAGGCTAACCCCTTTGAAAATTTCGAAAAATGCGCCCAAAATTCCGAGAAGACTAACCCCTTTGAAAATTTCGAAAAATGCGCCCAGAATTCCGAGAAGGCTAACCCCTTTGAAAATTTCGAAAAATGCGCCCAGAATTCCGAGAAGGCTAACCCCTTTGAATATTTCGAAAAATGCGGACAGAATTCCGAGAAGGCTAACCCCTTTGAAAATTTTGAAAAATGAGCCCAGAATTCGGAGAAGGCTAACCCCTTTGAAAATTTCGAAAAATGCGCCCAGAATTCCGAGAAGGCTAACCCCTTTGAAAATTTCTAAAAATGCGCCCAAAATTCCGAGAAGACTAACCCCTTTGAAAATTCCGAAAAATGCGCCCAGAATTCCGAGAAGGCTAACCCCTTTGAAAATTTCGAAAAATGCGCCCAGAATTCCGAGAAGGCTAACCCCTTTGAAAATTTCGAAAAATGCGCCCAGAATTCCGAGAAAGCTAACCCCTTTGAATATTTCGAAAAATGCGCCCAGAATTCCGAGAAGGCTAACCCCTTTGAATATTTCGAAAAATGCGCCCAGAATTCCGAGAAGGCTAACCCCTTTGAAAATTTTGATAAATGCGCCCAGAATTCCGAAAAGGCTAACCCCTTTGAAAATTTCGAAAAATGCGCCCAGAATTCCGAGAAGGCTAACCCCTTTGAATATTTCGAAAAATGCGCCCAGAATTCCGAGAAGGCTACCCCTTTGAAAATTTCGAAAAATGCGCCCAGAATTCCGAGAAGACTAACCCCTTTGAAAATTTCGAAAAATGCGCACAGAATTCCGAGAAGGCAAACACCTTTGAAAATTTCGAAAAATGCGCCCAGAATTCCGAGAAGGCTAACCCCTTTGAAAATTTCGAAAAATGCGCCCAGAATTCCGAGAAGGCTAACCCCTTTGAAAATTTCGAAAAATGCGCCCAGAATTCCGAGAAGGCTAACCCCTTTGAAAATTTCGAAAAATGCGCCCAGAATTCCGAGAAGCCTAACCCCTTTGAATATTTCGAAAAATGCGCCCAGAATTCCGAGAAGACTAACCCCTTTGAAAATTTCGAAAAATGCGCCCAGAATTCCGAGAAGGCTAACCTCTTTGAAAATTTCGAAAAATGCGCCCAGAATTCCGAGAAGGCTAACCCCTTTGAAAATTTCGAAAAATGCGCCCAGAATTCAGAGAAGGCAACCCCCTTTGAAAATTTCGAAAAATGCGCCCAGAATTCCGAGAAAGCTAACCCCTTTGAATATTTCGAAAAATGCGCCCAGAATTCCGAGAAGGCTAACCCCTTTGAATATTTCGAAAAATGCGCCCAGAATTCCGAGAAGGCTAACCCCTTTGAAAATTTCTAAAAATGCGCCCAAAATTCCGAGAAGACTAACCCCTTTGAAAATTCCGAAAAATGCGCCCAGAATTCCGAGAAGGCTAACCCCTTTGAAAATTTCGAAAAATGCGCCCAGAATTCCGAGAAGGCTAACCCCTTTGAAAATTTCGAAAAATGCGCCCAGAATTCCGAGAAAGCTAACCCCTTTGAATATTTCGAAAAATGCGCCCAGAATTCCGAGAAGGCTAACCCCTTTGAATATTTCGAAAAATGCGCCCAGAATTCCGAGAAGGCTAACCCCTTTGAAAATTTTGATAAATGCGCCCAGAATTCCGAAAAGGCTAACCCCTTTGAAAATTTCGAAAAATGCGCCCAGAATTCCGAGAAGGCTAACCCCTTTGAATATTTCGAAAAATGCGCCCAGAATTCCGAGAAGGCTACCCCTTTGAAAATTTCGAAAAATGCGCCCAGAATTCCGAGAAGACTAACCCCTTTGAAAATTTCGAAAAATGCGCACAGAATTCCGAGAAGGCAAACACCTTTGAAAATTTCGAAAAATGCGCCCAGAATTCCGAGAAGGCTAACCCCTTTGAAAATTTCGAAAAATGCGCCCAGAATTCCGAGAAGGCTAACCCCTTTGAAAATTTCGAAAAATGCGCCCAGAATTCCGAGAAGGCTAACCCCTTTGAAAATTTCGAAAAATGCGCCCAGAATTCCGAGAAGCCTAACCCCTTTGAATATTTCGAAAAATGCGCCCAGAATTCCGAGAAGACTAACCCCTTTGAAAATTTCGAAAAATGCGCCCAGAATTCCGAGAAGGCTAACCTCTTTGAAAATTTCGAAAAATGCGCCCAGAATTCCGAGAAGGCTAACCCCTTTGAAAATTTCGAAAAATGCGCCCAGAATTCAGAGAAGGCAACCCCCTTTGAAAATTTCGAAAAATGCGCCCAGAATTCCGAGAAAGCTAACCCCTTTGAATATTTCGAAAAATGCGCCCAGAATTCCGAGAAGGCTAACCCCTTTGAATATTTCGAAAAATGCGCCCAGAATTCCGAGAAGGCTAACCCCTTTGAAAATTTCGAAAAATGCGCCCAGAATTCCGAGAAGCCTAACCCCTTTGAATATTTCTAAAAATGCGCCCAGAATTCCGAAAAGACTAACCCCTTTGAAAATTTCGAAAAATGCGCCCAGAATTCCGAGAACTCTAACCCCTTTGAAAATTTCGAAAAATGCGCCCAGAATTCCGAGAAGGCTAACCCCTTTGAAAATTTCGAAAAATGCGCCCAGAATTCAGAGAAGGCAACCCCCTTTGAAAATTTCGAAAAACGCGCCCACAATTCCGAGAAGGCTAACCCCTTTGAAAATTTCGAAAAATGCGCCCAGAATTCAGAGAAGGCTAACCCCTTTGAAAATTTCGAAAAATGCGCCCAGAATTCCGAGAAGGCTAACCCCTTTGAAAATTTCGAAAAATGCGCCCAGAATTCCGGGAAGGATAACCTCTTTGAAAATTTCGAAAAATGCGCCCAGAATTCCGAGAAGGCTAACCCCTTTGAATATTTCGAAAAATGCGCCCAGAATTCCGAGAAGGCTAACCCCTTTGAAAATATTGATAAATGCGCCCAGAATTCCGAAAAGGCAAACCCCTTTGAAAATTTCGAAAAATGCGCCCAGAATTCCGAGAAGGCTAACCCCTTTGAATATTTCGAAAAATGAACCAGAATTCCGAGAAGGCTAACCCCTTTGAATATTTCGAAAAATGCGCCCAGAATTCCGAGAAGGCTAACCCCTTTGAAAATTTCGAAAAATGCGCCCAGAATTCCGAGAAGGCTAACCCCTTTGAAAATTTCGAAAAATGCGCCCAGAATTCCGAGAAGACTAACCCCTTTGAAAATTTCGAAAAATGCGCACAGAATTCCGAGAAGGCAAACCCCTTTGAAAATTTCGAAAAATGCGCCCAGAATTCCGAGAAGGCTAACCCCTTTGATAATTTCGGAAAATGCGCCCAGAATTCCGAGAAGGCTAACCCCTTTGAAAATTTCGAAAAATGCGCCCAGAATTCCGAGAAGACTAACCCCTTTGAAAATTTCGAAAAATGCTCCCAGAATTCCGAGAAGACTAACCCCTTTGAAAATTTCGAAAAATGCGCACAGAATTCCGAGAAGGCAAACCCCTTTGAAAATTTCGAAAAATGCGCCCAGAATTCCGAGAAGGCTAACCCCTTTGAAAATTTCGAAAAATGCGCCCAGAATTCCGAGAAGGCTAACCCCTTTGAATATTTCGAAAAATGCGCCCAGAATTCCGAGAAGGCTAACCCCTTTGAAAATTTCGAAAAATGCGCCCAGAATTCCGAGAAGGCTAACCCCTTTGAAAATTTCGAAAAATGCGCCCAGAATTCCAAGAAGACTAACCACCTTTGAAAATTTCGAAAAATGCGCCCAGAATTCCGAGAAGGCTAACCCCTTTGAAAATTTCTAAAAATGCGCCCAGAATTCCGAGAAGGCTAACCCCTTTGAAAATTTCGAAAAATGCGCCCAGAATTCCGAGAAGGCTAACCCCTTTGAAAATTTCGAAAAATGCGCCCAGAATTCCGAGAAGGCTAACCCCTTTGAATATTTCGAAAAATGCGCCCAGAATTCCGAGAAGGCTAACCCCTTTGAAAATTTCTAAAAATGCGCCCAGAATTCCGAGAAGGCTAACCCCTTTGAAAATTTCGAAAAATGCGCCCAGAATTCCGAGAAGGCTAACCCCTTTGAAAATTTCGAAAAATGCGCCCAGAATTCCGAGAAGACTAACCCCTTTGAAAATTTCGAAAAATGCGCCCAGAATTCCGAGAAGGCTAACTCCTTTGAAAATTTCGAAAAATGCGCCCAGAATTCCGAGAAGGCTAACCCCTTTGAAAATTTCGAAAAATGCGCCCAGAATTCCGAGAAGGCTAACCCCTTTGAAAATTTCGAAAAATGCGCCCAGAATTCCGAGAAGGCTAACCCCTTTGAAAATTTCGAAAAATGCGCCCAGAATTCCGAGAAGGCTAACCCCTTTGAAAATTTCGAAAAATGCGCCCAAAATTCCGAGAAGACTAACCCCTTTGAAAATTTCGAAAAATGCGCCCAGAATTCCGAGAAGGCTAACCCCTTTGAAAATTTCGAAAAATGCGCCCAGAATTCCGAGAAGGCTAACCCCTTTGAAAATTTCGAAAAATACGCCCAGAATTCCGAGAAGACTAACCACCTTTGAAAATTTCGAAAAATGCGCCCAGAATTCCGAGAAGGCTAACCCCTTTGAAAATTTCGAAAAATGCGCCCAGAATTCCGAGAAGGCTAACCCCTTTGAAAATTTCGAAAAATGCGCCCAGAATTCCGAGAAGACTAACCCCTTTGAAAATTTCAAAAAATGCGCCCAGAATTCCGAGAAGGCTAACCCCTTTGAAAATTTCTAAAAATGCGCCCAGAATTCCGAGAAGGCTAACCCCTTTGAAAATTTCGAAAAATGCGCCCAGAATTCCGAGAAGGCTAACCCCTTTGAAAATTTTGAAAAATGCGCCAAGAATTCCGAGAAGGCTAACCCCTTTGAAAATTTCGAAAAATGCGCCCAGAATTCCGAGAAGGCTAACCCCTTTGAATATTTCGAAAAATGCGCCCAGAATTCCGAGAAGGCTAACCCCTTTGAATATTTCGAAAAATGCGGACAGAATTCCGAGAAGGCTAACCCCTTTGAAAATTTCGAAAAATGCGCCCAGAATTCCGAGAAGGCTAACCCCTTTGAAAATTTTGAAAAATGCGCCAAGAATTCCGAGAAGGCTAACCCCTTTGAAAATTTCGAAAAATGCGCCCAGAATTCCGAGAAGGCTAACCCCTTTGAAAATTTCGAAAAATGCGCCCAGAATTCCGGGAAGGCTAACCCCTTTGAAAATTTCGAAAAATGCGCCCAGAATTCCGAGAAGGCTAACACCTTTGAAAATTTCGAAAAATGCGCCCAGAATTCCGAGAAGGCGAACCCCTTTGAAAATTTCGAAAAATGCGCTTAGAATTCCGAGAAGGCTAACCCCTTTGAAAATTTCGAAAAATGGGCCCAGAATTCCGAGAAGCCTAACCCCTTTGAATATTTCGAAAAATGCGCCCAGAATTCCGAGAAGGCTAACCCCTTTGAAAATTTCTAAAAATGCGCCCAGAATTCCGAGAAGGCTAACCCCTTTGAAAATTTCGAAAAATGCGCCCAGAATTCCGAGAAGGCTAACCCCTTTGAAAATTTCGAAAAATGCGCCCAGAATTCCGAGAAGGCTAACCCCTTTGAAAATTTCGAAAAATGCGCCCAAAATTCCGAGAAGACTAACCCCTTTGAAAATTTCGAAAAATGCGCCCAGAATTCCGAGAAGGCTAACCCCTTTGAAAATTTCGAAAAATGCGCCCAGAATTCCGAGAAGGCTAACCCCTTTGAATATTTCGAAAAATGCGGACAGAATTCCGAGAAGGCTAACCCCTTTGAAAATTTTGAAAAATGAGCCCAGAATTCGGAGAAGGCTAACCCCTTTGAAAATTTCGAAAAATGCGCCCAGAATTCCGAGAAGGCTAACCCCTTTGAAAATTTCTAAAAATGCGCCCAAAATTCCGAGAAGACTAACCCCTTTGAAAATTCCGAAAAATGCGCCCAGAATTCCGAGAAGGCTAACCCCTTTGAAAATTTCGAAAAATGCGCCCAGAATTCCGAGAAGGCTAACCCCTTTGAAAATTTCGAAAAATGCGCCCAGAATTCCGAGAAAGCTAACCCCTTTGAATATTTCGAAAAATGCGCCCAGAATTCCGAGAAGGCTAACCCCTTTGAATATTTCGAAAAATGCGCCCAGAATTCCGAGAAGGCTAACCCCTTTGAAAATTTTGATAAATGCGCCCAGAATTCCGAAAAGGCTAACCCCTTTGAAAATTTCGAAAAATGCGCCCAGAATTCCGAGAAGGCTAACCCCTTTGAATATTTCGAAAAATGCGCCCAGAATTCCGAGAAGGCTACCCCTTTGAAAATTTCGAAAAATGCGCCCAGAATTCCGAGAAGACTAACCCCTTTGAAAATTTCGAAAAATGCGCACAGAATTCCGAGAAGGCAAACACCTTTGAAAATTTCGAAAAATGCGCCCAGAATTCCGAGAAGGCTAACCCCTTTGAAAATTTCGAAAAATGCGCCCAGAATTCCGAGAAGGCTAACCCCTTTGAAAATTTCGAAAAATGCGCCCAGAATTCCGAGAAGGCTAACCCCTTTGAAAATTTCGAAAAATGCGCCCAGAATTCCGAGAAGCCTAACCCCTTTGAATATTTCGAAAAATGCGCCCAGAATTCCGAGAAGACTAACCCCTTTGAAAATTTCGAAAAATGCGCCCAGAATTCCGAGAAGGCTAACCTCTTTGAAAATTTCGAAAAATGCGCCCAGAATTCCGAGAAGGCTAACCCCTTTGAAAATTTCGAAAAATGCGCCCAGAATTCAGAGAAGGCAACCCCCTTTGAAAATTTCGAAAAATGCGCCCAGAATTCCGAGAAAGCTAACCCCTTTGAATATTTCGAAAAATGCGCCCAGAATTCCGAGAAGGCTAACCCCTTTGAATATTTCGAAAAATGCGCCCAGAATTCCGAGAAGGCTAACCCCTTTGAAAATTTCGAAAAATGCGCCCAGAATTCCGAGAAGCCTAACCCCTTTGAATATTTCTAAAAATGCGCCCAGAATTCCGAAAAGACTAACCCCTTTGAAAATTTCGAAAAATGCGCCCAGAATTCCGAGAACTCTAACCCCTTTGAAAATTTCGAAAAATGCGCCCAGAATTCCGAGAAGGCTAACCCCTTTGAAAATTTCGAAAAATGCGCCCAGAATTCAGAGAAGGCAACCCCCTTTGAAAATTTCGAAAAACGCGCCCACAATTCCGAGAAGGCTAACCCCTTTGAAAATTTCGAAAAATGCGCCCAGAATTCAGAGAAGGCTAACCCCTTTGAAAATTTCGAAAAATGCGCCCAGAATTCCGGGAAGGATAACCTCTTTGAAAATTTCGAAAAATGCGCCCAGAATTCCGAGAAGGCTAACCCCTTTGAATATTTCGAAAAATGCGCCCAGAATTCCGAGAAGGCTAACCCCTTTGAAAATATTGATAAATGCGCCCAGAATTCCGAAAAGGCAAACCCCTTTGAAAATTTCGAAAAATGCGCCCAGAATTCCGAGAAGGCTAACCCCTTTGAATATTTCGAAAAATGAACCAGAATTCCGAGAAGGCTAACCCCTTTGAATATTTCGAAAAATGCGCCCAGAATTCCGAGAAGGCTAACCCCTTTGAAAATTTCGAAAAATGCGCCCAGAATTCCGAGAAGGCTAACCCCTTTGAAAATTTCGAAAAATGCGCCCAGAATTCCGAGAAGACTAACCCCTTTGAAAATTTCGAAAAATGCGCACAGAATTCCGAGAAGGCAAACCCCTTTGAAAATTTCGAAAAATGCGCCCAGAATTCCGAGAAGGCTAACCCCTTTGAAAATTTCGGAAAATGCGCCCAGAATTCCGAGAAGGCTAACCCCTTTGAAAATTTCGAAAAATGCGCCCAGAATTCCGAGAAGACTAACCCCTTTGAAAATTTCGAAAAATGCTCCCAGAATTCCGAGAAGACTAACCCCTTTGAAAATTTCGAAAAATGCGCACAGAATTCCGAGAAGGCAAACCCCTTTGAAAATTTCGAAAAATGCGCCCAGAATTCCGAGAAGGCTAACCCCTTTGAAAATTTCGAAAAATGCGCCCAGAATTCCGAAAAGGCTAACCCCTTTGAAAATTTCGAAAAATGCGCCCAGAATTCCGAGAAGGCTAACCCCTTTGAATATTTCGAAAAATGCGCCCAGAATTCCGAGAAGCCTAACCCCTTTGAATATTTCGAAAAATGCGCCCAGAATTCCGAGAAGGCTAACCCCTTTGAAAATTTCGAAAAATGCGCCCAGAATTCCGAGAAGGCTAACCCCTTTGAAAATTTCGAAAAATGCGCCCAGAATTCCAAGAAGACTAACCACCTTTGAAAATTTCGAAAAATGCGCCCAGAATTCCGAGAAGGCTATCCCCTTTGAAAATTTCGAAAAATGCGCCCAGAATTCCGAGAAGGCTAACCCCTTTGAAAATTTCGAAAAATGCGCCCAGAATTCCGAGAAGGCTAACCCCTCTGAAAATTTCGAAAAATGCGCCCAGAATTCCGAGAAGGCTAACCCCTTTGAAAATTTCGAAAAATGCGCCCAGAATTCCGAGAAGGCTAACCCCTTTGAAAAATTTGAAAAATGCGCCAAAAATTCCAAGAAGGCTAACCCCTTTGAAAATTTCGAAAAATGGGCCCAGAATTCCGAGAAGCCTAACCCCTTTGAATATTTCGAAAAATGCGCCCAGAATTCCGAGAAGGCTAACCCCTTTGAAAATTTCTAAAAATGCGCCCAGAATTCCGAGAAGGCTAACCCCTTTGAAAATTTCGAAAAATGCGCCCAGAATTCCGAGAAGGCTAACCCCTTTGAAAATTTCGAAAAATGCGCCCAGAATTCCGAGAAGGCTAACCCCTTTGAATATTTCGAAAAATGCGCCCAGAATTCCGAGAAGGCTAACCCCTTTGAAAATTTCGGAAAATGCGCCCAGAATTCCGAGAAGGCTAACCCCTTTGAAAATTTCGAAAAATGCGCCCAGAATTCCGAGAAGACTAACCCCTTTGAAAATTTCGAAAAATGCTCCCAGAATTCCGAGAAGACTAACCCCTTTGAAAATTTCGAAAAATGCGCACAGAATTCCGAGAAGGCAAACCCCTTTGAAAATTTCGAAAAATGCGCCCAGAATTCAGAGAAGGCTAACCCCTTTGAAAATTTCGAAAAATGCGCCCAGAATTCCGAGAAGGCTAACCCCTTTGAAAATTTCGAAAAATGCGCCCAGAATTCCGGGAAGGATAACCTCTTTGAAAATTTCGAAAAATGCGCCCAGAATTCCGAGAAGGCTAACCCCTTTGAATATTTCGAAAAATGCGCCCAGAATTCCGAGAAGGCTAACCCCTTTGAAAATATTGATAAATGCGCCCAGAATTCCGAAAAGGCAAACCCCTTTGAAAATTTCGAAAAATGCGCCCAGAATTCCGAGAAGGCTAACCCCTTTGAATATTTCGAAAAATGAACCAGAATTCCGAGAAGGCTAACCCCTTTGAATATTTCGAAAAATGCGCCCAGAATTCCGAGAAGGCTAACCCCTTTGAAAATTTCGAAAAATGCGCCCAGAATTCCGAGAAGGCTAACCCCTTTGAAAATTTCGAAAAATGCGCCCAGAATTCCGAGAAGACTAACCCCTTTGAAAATTTCGAAAAATGCGCACAGAATTCCGAGAAGGCAAACCCCTTTGAAAATTTCGAAAAATGCGCCCAGAATTCCGAGAAGGCTAACCCCTTTGATAATTTCGGAAAATGCGCCCAGAATTCCGAGAAGGCTAACCCCTTTGAAAATTTCGAAAAATGCGCCCAGAATTCCGAGAAGACTAACCCCTTTGAAAATTTCGAAAAATGCTCCCAGAATTCCGAGAAGACTAACCCCTTTGAAAATTTCGAAAAATGCGCACAGAATTCCGAGAAGGCAAACCCCTTTGAAAATTTCGAAAAATGCGCCCAGAATTCCGAGAAGGCTAACCCCTTTGAAAATTTCGAAAAATGCGCCCAGAATTCCGAGAAGGCTAACCCCTTTGAATATTTCGAAAAATGCGCCCAGAATTCCGAGAAGGCTAACCCCTTTGAAAATTTCGAAAAATGCGCCCAGAATTCCGAGAAGGCTAACCCCTTTGAAAATTTCGAAAAATGCGCCCAGAATTCCAAGAAGACTAACCACCTTTGAAAATTTCGAAAAATGCGCCCAGAATTCCGAGAAGGCTAACCCCTTTGAAAATTTCTAAAAATGCGCCCAGAATTCCGAGAAGGCTAACCCCTTTGAAAATTTCGAAAAATGCGCCCAGAATTCCGAGAAGGCTAACCCCTTTGAAAATTTCGAAAAATGCGCCCAGAATTCCGAGAAGGCTAACCCCTTTGAATATTTCGAAAAATGCGCCCAGAATTCCGAGAAGGCTAACCCCTTTGAAAATTTCTAAAAATGCGCCCAGAATTCCGAGAAGGCTAACCCCTTTGAAAATTTCGAAAAATGCGCCCAGAATTCCGAGAAGGCTAACCCCTTTGAAAATTTCGAAAAATGCGCCCAGAATTCCGAGAAGACTAACCCCTTTGAAAATTTCGAAAAATGCGCCCAGAATTCCGAGAAGGCTAACTCCTTTGAAAATTTCGAAAAATGCGCCCAGAATTCCGAGAAGGCTAACCCCTTTGAAAATTTCGAAAAATGCGCCCAGAATTCCGAGAAGGCTAACCCCTTTGAAAATTTCGAAAAATGCGCCCAGAATTCCGAGAAGGCTAACCCCTTTGAAAATTTCGAAAAATGCGCCCAGAATTCCGAGAAGGCTAACCCCTTTGAAAATTTCGAAAAATGCGCCCAAAATTCCGAGAAGACTAACCCCTTTGAAAATTTCGAAAAATGCGCCCAGAATTCCGAGAAGGCTAACCCCTTTGAAAATTTCGAAAAATGCGCCCAGAATTCCGAGAAGGCTAACCCCTTTGAAAATTTCGAAAAATACGCCCAGAATTCCGAGAAGACTAACCACCTTTGAAAATTTCGAAAAATGCGCCCAGAATTCCGAGAAGGCTAACCCCTTTGAAAATTTCGAAAAATGCGCCCAGAATTCCGAGAAGGCTAACCCCTTTGAAAATTTCGAAAAATGCGCCCAGAATTCCGAGAAGACTAACCCCTTTGAAAATTTCAAAAAATGCGCCCAGAATTCCGAGAAGGCTAACCCCTTTGAAAATTTCTAAAAATGCGCCCAGAATTCCGAGAAGGCTAACCCCTTTGAAAATTTCGAAAAATGCGCCCAGAATTCCGAGAAGGCTAACCCCTTTGAAAATTTTGAAAAATGCGCCAAGAATTCCGAGAAGGCTAACCCCTTTGAAAATTTCGAAAAATGCGCCCAGAATTCCGAGAAGGCTAACCCCTTTGAATATTTCGAAAAATGCGCCCAGAATTCCGAGAAGGCTAACCCCTTTGAATATTTCGAAAAATGCGGACAGAATTCCGAGAAGGCTAACCCCTTTGAAAATTTCGAAAAATGCGCCCAGAATTCCGAGAAGGCTAACCCCTTTGAAAATTTTGAAAAATGCGCCAAGAATTCCGAGAAGGCTAACCCCTTTGAAAATTTCGAAAAATGCGCCCAGAATTCCGAGAAGGCTAACCCCTTTGAAAATTTCGAAAAATGCGCCCAGAATTCCGGGAAGGCTAACCCCTTTGAAAATTTCGAAAAATGCGCCCAGAATTCCGAGAAGGCTAACACCTTTGAAAATTTCGAAAAATGCGCCCAGAATTCCGAGAAGGCGAACCCCTTTGAAAATTTCGAAAAATGCGCTTAGAATTCCGAGAAGGCTAACCCCTTTGAAAATTTCGAAAAATGGGCCCAGAATTCCGAGAAGCCTAACCCCTTTGAATATTTCGAAAAATGCGCCCAGAATTCCGAGAAGGCTAACCCCTTTGAAAATTTCTAAAAATGCGCCCAGAATTCCGAGAAGGCTAACCCCTTTGAAAATTTCGAAAAATGCGCCCAGAATTCCGAGAAGGCTAACCCCTTTGAAAATTTCGAAAAATGCGCCCAGAATTCCGAGAAGGCTAACCCCTTTGAAAATTTCGAAAAATGCGCCCAAAATTCCGAGAAGACTAACCCCTTTGAAAATTTCGAAAAATGCGCCCAGAATTCCGAGAAGGCTAACCCCTTTGAAAATTTCGAAAAATGCGCCCAGAATTCCGAGAAGGCTAACCCCTTTGAATATTTCGAAAAATGCGGACAGAATTCCGAGAAGGCTAACCCCTTTGAAAATTTTGAAAAATGAGCCCAGAATTCGGAGAAGGCTAACCCCTTTGAAAATTTCGAAAAATGCGCCCAGAATTCCGAGAAGGCTAACCCCTTTGAAAATTTCTAAAAATGCGCCCAAAATTCCGAGAAGACTAACCCCTTTGAAAATTCCGAAAAATGCGCCCAGAATTCCGAGAAGGCTAACCCCTTTGAAAATTTCGAAAAATGCGCCCAGAATTCCGAGAAGGCTAACCCCTTTGAAAATTTCGAAAAATGCGCCCAGAATTCCGAGAAAGCTAACCCCTTTGAATATTTCGAAAAATGCGCCCAGAATTCCGAGAAGGCTAACCCCTTTGAATATTTCGAAAAATGCGCCCAGAATTCCGAGAAGGCTAACCCCTTTGAAAATTTTGATAAATGCGCCCAGAATTCCGAAAAGGCTAACCCCTTTGAAAATTTCGAAAAATGCGCCCAGAATTCCGAGAAGGCTAACCCCTTTGAATATTTCGAAAAATGCGCCCAGAATTCCGAGAAGGCTACCCCTTTGAAAATTTCGAAAAATGCGCCCAGAATTCCGAGAAGACTAACCCCTTTGAAAATTTCGAAAAATGCGCACAGAATTCCGAGAAGGCAAACACCTTTGAAAATTTCGAAAAATGCGCCCAGAATTCCGAGAAGGCTAACCCCTTTGAAAATTTCGAAAAATGCGCCCAGAATTCCGAGAAGGCTAACCCCTTTGAAAATTTCGAAAAATGCGCCCAGAATTCCGAGAAGGCTAACCCCTTTGAAAATTTCGAAAAATGCGCCCAGAATTCCGAGAAGCCTAACCCCTTTGAATATTTCGAAAAATGCGCCCAGAATTCCGAGAAGACTAACCCCTTTGAAAATTTCGAAAAATGCGCCCAGAATTCCGAGAAGGCTAACCTCTTTGAAAATTTCGAAAAATGCGCCCAGAATTCCGAGAAGGCTAACCCCTTTGAAAATTTCGAAAAATGCGCCCAGAATTCAGAGAAGGCAACCCCCTTTGAAAATTTCGAAAAATGCGCCCAGAATTCCGAGAAAGCTAACCCCTTTGAATATTTCGAAAAATGCGCCCAGAATTCCGAGAAGGCTAACCCCTTTGAATATTTCGAAAAATGCGCCCAGAATTCCGAGAAGGCTAACCCCTTTGAAAATTTCTAAAAATGCGCCCAAAATTCCGAGAAGACTAACCCCTTTGAAAATTCCGAAAAATGCGCCCAGAATTCCGAGAAGGCTAACCCCTTTGAAAATTTCGAAAAATGCGCCCAGAATTCCGAGAAGGCTAACCCCTTTGAAAATTTCGAAAAATGCGCCCAGAATTCCGAGAAAGCTAACCCCTTTGAATATTTCGAAAAATGCGCCCAGAATTCCGAGAAGGCTAACCCCTTTGAATATTTCGAAAAATGCGCCCAGAATTCCGAGAAGGCTAACCCCTTTGAAAATTTTGATAAATGCGCCCAGAATTCCGAAAAGGCTAACCCCTTTGAAAATTTCGAAAAATGCGCCCAGAATTCCGAGAAGGCTAACCCCTTTGAATATTTCGAAAAATGCGCCCAGAATTCCGAGAAGGCTACCCCTTTGAAAATTTCGAAAAATGCGCCCAGAATTCCGAGAAGACTAACCCCTTTGAAAATTTCGAAAAATGCGCACAGAATTCCGAGAAGGCAAACACCTTTGAAAATTTCGAAAAATGCGCCCAGAATTCCGAGAAGGCTAACCCCTTTGAAAATTTCGAAAAATGCGCCCAGAATTCCGAGAAGGCTAACCCCTTTGAAAATTTCGAAAAATGCGCCCAGAATTCCGAGAAGGCTAACCCCTTTGAAAATTTCGAAAAATGCGCCCAGAATTCCGAGAAGCCTAACCCCTTTGAATATTTCGAAAAATGCGCCCAGAATTCCGAGAAGACTAACCCCTTTGAAAATTTCGAAAAATGCGCCCAGAATTCCGAGAAGGCTAACCTCTTTGAAAATTTCGAAAAATGCGCCCAGAATTCCGAGAAGGCTAACCCCTTTGAAAATTTCGAAAAATGCGCCCAGAATTCAGAGAAGGCAACCCCCTTTGAAAATTTCGAAAAATGCGCCCAGAATTCCGAGAAAGCTAACCCCTTTGAATATTTCGAAAAATGCGCCCAGAATTCCGAGAAGGCTAACCCCTTTGAATATTTCGAAAAATGCGCCCAGAATTCCGAGAAGGCTAACCCCTTTGAAAATTTCGAAAAATGCGCCCAGAATTCCGAGAAGCCTAACCCCTTTGAATATTTCTAAAAATGCGCCCAGAATTCCGAAAAGACTAACCCCTTTGAAAATTTCGAAAAATGCGCCCAGAATTCCGAGAACTCTAACCCCTTTGAAAATTTCGAAAAATGCGCCCAGAATTCCGAGAAGGCTAACCCCTTTGAAAATTTCGAAAAATGCGCCCAGAATTCAGAGAAGGCAACCCCCTTTGAAAATTTCGAAAAACGCGCCCACAATTCCGAGAAGGCTAACCCCTTTGAAAATTTCGAAAAATGCGCCCAGAATTCAGAGAAGGCTAACCCCTTTGAAAATTTCGAAAAATGCGCCCAGAATTCCGAGAAGGCTAACCCCTTTGAAAATTTCGAAAAATGCGCCCAGAATTCCGGGAAGGATAACCTCTTTGAAAATTTCGAAAAATGCGCCCAGAATTCCGAGAAGGCTAACCCCTTTGAATATTTCGAAAAATGCGCCCAGAATTCCGAGAAGGCTAACCCCTTTGAAAATATTGATAAATGCGCCCAGAATTCCGAAAAGGCAAACCCCTTTGAAAATTTCGAAAAATGCGCCCAGAATTCCGAGAAGGCTAACCCCTTTGAATATTTCGAAAAATGAACCAGAATTCCGAGAAGGCTAACCCCTTTGAATATTTCGAAAAATGCGCCCAGAATTCCGAGAAGGCTAACCCCTTTGAAAATTTCGAAAAATGCGCCCAGAATTCCGAGAAGGCTAACCCCTTTGAAAATTTCGAAAAATGCGCCCAGAATTCCGAGAAGACTAACCCCTTTGAAAATTTCGAAAAATGCGCACAGAATTCCGAGAAGGCAAACCCCTTTGAAAATTTCGAAAAATGCGCCCAGAATTCCGAGAAGGCTAACCCCTTTGATAATTTCGGAAAATGCGCCCAGAATTCCGAGAAGGCTAACCCCTTTGAAAATTTCGAAAAATGCGCCCAGAATTCCGAGAAGACTAACCCCTTTGAAAATTTCGAAAAATGCTCCCAGAATTCCGAGAAGACTAACCCCTTTGAAAATTTCGAAAAATGCGCACAGAATTCCGAGAAGGCAAACCCCTTTGAAAATTTCGAAAAATGCGCCCAGAATTCCGAGAAGGCTAACCCCTTTGAAAATTTCGAAAAATGCGCCCAGAATTCCGAGAAGGCTAACCCCTTTGAATATTTCGAAAAATGCGCCCAGAATTCCGAGAAGGCTAACCCCTTTGAAAATTTCGAAAAATGCGCCCAGAATTCCGAGAAGGCTAACCCCTTTGAAAATTTCGAAAAATGCGCCCAGAATTCCAAGAAGACTAACCACCTTTGAAAATTTCGAAAAATGCGCCCAGAATTCCGAGAAGGCTAACCCCTTTGAAAATTTCTAAAAATGCGCCCAGAATTCCGAGAAGGCTAACCCCTTTGAAAATTTCGAAAAATGCGCCCAGAATTCCGAGAAGGCTAACCCCTTTGAAAATTTCGAAAAATGCGCCCAGAATTCCGAGAAGGCTAACCCCTTTGAATATTTCGAAAAATGCGCCCAGAATTCCGAGAAGGCTAACCCCTTTGAAAATTTCTAAAAATGCGCCCAGAATTCCGAGAAGGCTAACCCCTTTGAAAATTTCGAAAAATGCGCCCAGAATTCCGAGAAGGCTAACCCCTTTGAAAATTTCGAAAAATGCGCCCAGAATTCCGAGAAGACTAACCCCTTTGAAAATTTCGAAAAATGCGCCCAGAATTCCGAGAAGGCTAACTCCTTTGAAAATTTCGAAAAATGCGCCCAGAATTCCGAGAAGGCTAACCCCTTTGAAAATTTCGAAAAATGCGCCCAGAATTCCGAGAAGGCTAACCCCTTTGAAAATTTCGAAAAATGCGCCCAGAATTCCGAGAAGGCTAACCCCTTTGAAAATTTCGAAAAATGCGCCCAGAATTCCGAGAAGGCTAACCCCTTTGAAAATTTCGAAAAATGCGCCCAAAATTCCGAGAAGACTAACCCCTTTGAAAATTTCGAAAAATGCGCCCAGAATTCCGAGAAGGCTAACCCCTTTGAAAATTTCGAAAAATGCGCCCAGAATTCCGAGAAGGCTAACCCCTTTGAAAATTTCGAAAAATACGCCCAGAATTCCGAGAAGACTAACCACCTTTGAAAATTTCGAAAAATGCGCCCAGAATTCCGAGAAGGCTAACCCCTTTGAAAATTTCGAAAAATGCGCCCAGAATTCCGAGAAGGCTAACCCCTTTGAAAATTTCGAAAAATGCGCCCAGAATTCCGAGAAGACTAACCCCTTTGAAAATTTCAAAAAATGCGCCCAGAATTCCGAGAAGGCTAACCCCTTTGAAAATTTCTAAAAATGCGCCCAGAATTCCGAGAAGGCTAACCCCTTTGAAAATTTCGAAAAATGCGCCCAGAATTCCGAGAAGGCTAACCCCTTTGAAAATTTTGAAAAATGCGCCAAGAATTCCGAGAAGGCTAACCCCTTTGAAAATTTCGAAAAATGCGCCCAGAATTCCGAGAAGGCTAACCCCTTTGAATATTTCGAAAAATGCGCCCAGAATTCCGAGAAGGCTAACCCCTTTGAATATTTCGAAAAATGCGGACAGAATTCCGAGAAGGCTAACCCCTTTGAAAATTTCGAAAAATGCGCCCAGAATTCCGAGAAGGCTAACCCCTTTGAAAATTTTGAAAAATGCGCCAAGAATTCCGAGAAGGCTAACCCCTTTGAAAATTTCGAAAAATGCGCCCAGAATTCCGAGAAGGCTAACCCCTTTGAAAATTTCGAAAAATGCGCCCAGAATTCCGGGAAGGCTAACCCCTTTGAAAATTTCGAAAAATGCGCCCAGAATTCCGAGAAGGCTAACACCTTTGAAAATTTCGAAAAATGCGCCCAGAATTCCGAGAAGGCGAACCCCTTTGAAAATTTCGAAAAATGCGCTTAGAATTCCGAGAAGGCTAACCCCTTTGAAAATTTCGAAAAATGGGCCCAGAATTCCGAGAAGCCTAACCCCTTTGAATATTTCGAAAAATGCGCCCAGAATTCCGAGAAGGCTAACCCCGTTGAAAATTTCTAAAAATGCGCCCAGAATTCCGAGAAGGCTAACCCCTTTGAAAATTTCGAAAAATGCGCCCAGAATTCCGAGAAGGCTAACCCCTTTGAAAATTTCGAAAAATGCGCCCAGAATTCCGAGAAGGCTAACCCCTTTGAAAATTTCGAAAAATGCGCCCAAAATTCCGAGAAGACTAACCCCTTTGAAAATTTCGAAAAATGCGCCCAGAATTCCGAGAAGGCTAACCCCTTTGAAAATTTCGAAAAATGCGCCCAGAATTCCGAGAAGGCTAACCCCTTTGAATATTTCGAAAAATGCGGACAGAATTCCGAGAAGGCTAACCCCTTTGAAAATTTTGAAAAATGAGCCCAGAATTCGGAGAAGGCTAACCCCTTTGAAAATTTCGAAAAATGCGCCCAGAATTCCGAGAAGGCTAACCCCTTTGAAAATTTCTAAAAATGCGCCCAAAATTCCGAGAAGACTAACCCCTTTGAAAATTCCGAAAAATGCGCCCAGAATTCCGAGAAGGCTAACCCCTTTGAAAATTTCGAAAAATGCGCCCAGAATTCCGAGAAGGCTAACCCCTTTGAAAATTTCGAAAAATGCGCCCAGAATTCCGAGAAAGCTAACCCCTTTGAATATTTCGAAAAATGCGCCCAGAATTCCGAGAAGGCTAACCCCTTTGAATATTTCGAAAAATGCGCCCAGAATTCCGAGAAGGCTAACCCCTTTGAAAATTTTGATAAATGCGCCCAGAATTCCGAAAAGGCTAACCCCTTTGAAAATTTCGAAAAATGCGCCCAGAATTCCGAGAAGGCTAACCCCTTTGAATATTTCGAAAAATGCGCCCAGAATTCCGAGAAGGCTACCCCTTTGAAAATTTCGAAAAATGCGCCCAGAATTCCGAGAAGACTAACCCCTTTGAAAATTTCGAAAAATGCGCACAGAATTCCGAGAAGGCAAACACCTTTGAAAATTTCGAAAAATGCGCCCAGAATTCCGAGAAGGCTAACCCCTTTGAAAATTTCGAAAAATGCGCCCAGAATTCCGAGAAGGCTAACCCCTTTGAAAATTTCGAAAAATGCGCCCAGAATTCCGAGAAGGCTAACCCCTTTGAAAATTTCGAAAAATGCGCCCAGAATTCCGAGAAGCCTAACCCCTTTGAATATTTCGAAAAATGCGCCCAGAATTCCGAGAAGACTAACCCCTTTGAAAATTTCGAAAAATGCGCCCAGAATTCCGAGAAGGCTAACCTCTTTGAAAATTTCGAAAAATGCGCCCAGAATTCCGAGAAGGCTAACCCCTTTGAAAATTTCGAAAAATGCGCCCAGAATTCAGAGAAGGCAACCCCCTTTGAAAATTTCGAAAAATGCGCCCAGAATTCCGAGAAAGCTAACCCCTTTGAATATTTCGAAAAATGCGCCCAGAATTCCGAGAAGGCTAACCCCTTTGAATATTTCGAAAAATGCGCCCAGAATTCCGAGAAGGCTAACCCCTTTGAAAATTTCGAAAAATGCGCCCAGAATTCCGAGAAGCCTAACCCCTTTGAATATTTCTAAAAATGCGCCCAGAATTCCGAAAAGACTAACCCCTTTGAAAATTTCGAAAAATGCGCCCAGAATTCCGAGAACTCTAACCCCTTTGAAAATTTCGAAAAATGCGCCCAGAATTCCGAGAAGGCTAACCCCTTTGAAAATTTCGAAAAATGCGCCCAGAATTCAGAGAAGGCAACCCCCTTTGAAAATTTCGAAAAACGCGCCCACAATTCCGAGAAGGCTAACCCCTTTGAAAATTTCGAAAAATGCGCCCAGAATTCAGAGAAGGCTAACCCCTTTGAAAATTTCGAAAAATGCGCCCAGAATTCCGGGAAGGATAACCTCTTTGAAAATTTCGAAAAATGCGCCCAGAATTCCGAGAAGGCTAACCCCTTTGAATATTTCGAAAAATGCGCCCAGAATTCCGAGAAGGCTAACCCCTTTGAAAATATTGATAAATGCGCCCAGAATTCCGAAAAGGCAAACCCCTTTGAAAATTTCGAAAAATGCGCCCAGAATTCCGAGAAGGCTAACCCCTTTGAATATTTCGAAAAATGAACCAGAATTCCGAGAAGGCTAACCCCTTTGAATATTTCGAAAAATGCGCCCAGAATTCCGAGAAGGCTAACCCCTTTGAAAATTTCGAAAAATGCGCCCAGAATTCCGAGAAGGCTAACCCCTTTGAAAATTTCGAAAAATGCGCCCAGAATTCCGAGAAGACTAACCCCTTTGAAAATTTCGAAAAATGCGCACAGAATTCCGAGAAGGCAAACCCCTTTGAAAATTTCGAAAAATGCGCCCAGAATTCCGAGAAGGCTAACCCCTTTGAAAATTTCGGAAAATGCGCCCAGAATTCCGAGAAGGCTAACCCCTTTGAAAATTTCGAAAAATGCGCCCAGAATTCCGAGAAGACTAACCCCTTTGAAAATTTCGAAAAATGCTCCCAGAATTCCGAGAAGACTAACCCCTTTGAAAATTTCGAAAAATGCGCACAGAATTCCGAGAAGGCAAACCCCTTTGAAAATTTCGAAAAATGCGCCCAGAATTCCGAGAAGGCTAACCCCTTTGAAAATTTCGAAAAATGCGCCCAGAATTCCGAAAAGGCTAACCCCTTTGAAAATTTCGAAAAATGCGCCCAGAATTCCGAGAAGGCTAACCCCTTTGAATATTTCGAAAAATGCGCCCAGAATTCCGAGAAGCCTAACCCCTTTGAATATTTCGAAAAATGCGCCCAGAATTCCGAGAAGGCTAACCCCTTTGAAAATTTCGAAAAATGCGCCCAGAATTCCGAGAAGGCTAACCCCTTTGAAAATTTCGAAAAATGCGCCCAGAATTCCAAGAAGACTAACCACCTTTGAAAATTTCGAAAAATGCGCCCAGAATTCCGAGAAGGCTATCCCCTTTGAAAATTTCGAAAAATGCGCCCAGAATTCCGAGAAGGCTAACCCCTTTGAAAATTTCGAAAAATGCGCCCAGAATTCCGAGAAGGCTAACCCCTCTGAAAATTTCGAAAAATGCGCCCAGAATTCCGAGAAGGCTAACCCCTTTGAAAATTTCGAAAAATGCGCCCAGAATTCCGAGAAGGCTAACCCCTTTGAAAAATTTGAAAAATGCGCCCAAAATTCCAAGAAGGCTAACCCCTTTGAAAATTTCGAAAAATGGGCCCAGAATTCCGAGAAGCCTAACCCCTTTGAATATTTCGAAAAATGCGCCCAGAATTCCGAGAAGGCTAACCCCTTTGAAAATTTCTAAAAATGCGCCCAGAATTCCGAGAAGGCTAACCCCTTTGAAAATTTCGAAAAATGCGCCCAGAATTCCGAGAAGGCTAACCCCTTTGAAAATTTCGAAAAATGCGCCCAGAATTCCGAGAAGGCTAACCCCTTTGAATATTTCGAAAAATGCGCCCAGAATTCCGAGAAGGCTAACCCCTTTGAAAATTTCGGAAAATGCGCCCAGAATTCCGAGAAGGCTAACCCCTTTGAAAATTTCGAAAAATGCGCCCAGAATTCCGAGAAGACTAACCCCTTTGAAAATTTCGAAAAATGCTCCCAGAATTCCGAGAAGACTAACCCCTTTGAAAATTTCGAAAAATGCGCACAGAATTCCGAGAAGGCAAACCCCTTTGAAAATTTCGAAAAATGCGCCCAGAATTCCGAGAAGGCTAACCCCTTTGAAAATTTCGAAAAATGCGCCCAGAATTCCGAAAAGGCTAACCCCTTTGAAAATTTCGAAAAATGCGCCCAGAATTCCGAGAAGGCTAACCCCTTTGAATATTTCGAAAAATGCGCCCAGAATTCCGAGAAGCCTAACCCCTTTGAATATTTCGAAAAATGCGCCCAGAATTCCGAGAAGGCTAACCCCTTTGAAAATTTCGAAAAATGCGCCCAGAATTCCGAGAAGGCTAACCCCTTTGAAAATTTCGAAAAATGCGCCCAGAATTCCGAGAAGGCTAACCCCTTTGAAAATTTCGAAAAATACGCCCAGAATTCCGAGAAGACTAACCACCTTTGAAAATTTCGAAAAATGCGCCCAGAATTCCGAGAAGGCTAACCCCTTTGAAAATTTCGAAAAATGCGCCCAGAATTCCGAGAAGGCTAACCCCTTTGAAAATTTCGAAAAATGCGCCCAGAATTCCGAGAAGGCTAACCCCTTTGAAAATTTCGAAAAATGCGCCCAGAATTCCGAGAAGGCTAACCCCTTTGAAAATTTCGAAAAATGCGCCCAAAATTCCGAGAAGACTAACCCCTTTGAAAATTTCGAAAAATGCGCCCAGAATTCCGAGAAGGCTAACCCCTTTGAAAATTTCGAAAAATGCGCCCAGAATTCCGAGAAGGCTAACCCCTTTGAAAATTTCGAAAAATACGCCCAGAATTCCGAGAAGACTAACCACCTTTGAAAATTTCGAAAAATGCGCCCAGAATTCCGAGAAGGCTAACCCCTTTGAAAATTTCGAAAAATGCGCCCAGAATTCCGAGAAGGCTAACCCCTTTGAAAATTTCGAAAAATGCGCCCAGAATTCCGAGAAGACTAACCCCTTTGAAAATTTCAAAAAATGCGCCCAGAATTCCGAGAAGGCTAACCCCTTTGAAAATTTCTAAAAATGCGCCCAGAATTCCGAGAAGGCTAACCCCTTTGAAAATTTCGAAAAATGCGCCCAGAATTCCGAGAAGGCTAACCCCTTTGAAAATTTTGAAAAATGCGCCAAGAATTCCGAGAAGGCTAACCCCTTTGAAAATTTCGAAAAATGCGCCCAGAATTCCGAGAAGGCTAACCCCTTTGAATATTTCGAAAAATGCGCCCAGAATTCCGAGAAGGCTAACCCCTTTGAATATTTCGAAAAATGCGGACAGAATTCCGAGAAGGCTAACCCCTTTGAAAATTTCGAAAAATGCGCCCAGAATTCCGAGAAGGCTAACCCCTTTGAAAATTTTGAAAAATGCGCCAAGAATTCCGAGAAGGCTAACCCCTTTGAAAATTTCGAAAAATGCGCCCAGAATTCCGAGAAGGCTAACCCCTTTGAAAATTTCGAAAAATGCGCCCAGAATTCCGGGAAGGCTAACCCCTTTGAAAATTTCGAAAAATGCGCCCAGAATTCCGAGAAGGCTAACACCTTTGAAAATTTCGAAAAATGCGCCCAGAATTCCGAGAAGGCGAACCCCTTTGAAAATTTCGAAAAATGCGCTTAGAATTCCGAGAAGGCTAACCCCTTTGAAAATTTCGAAAAATGGGCCCAGAATTCCGAGAAGCCTAACCCCTTTGAATATTTCGAAAAATGCGCCCAGAATTCCGAGAAGGCTAACCCCTTTGAAAATTTCTAAAAATGCGCCCAGAATTCCGAGAAGGCTAACCCCTTTGAAAATTTCGAAAAATGCGCCCAGAATTCCGAGAAGGCTAACCCCTTTGAAAATTTCGAAAAATGCGCCCAGAATTCCGAGAAGGCTAACCCCTTTGAAAATTTCGAAAAATGCGCCCAAACTTCCGAGAAGACTAACCCCTTTGAAAATTTCGAAAAATGCGCCCAGAATTCCGAGAAGGCTAACCCCTTTGAAAATTTCGAAAAATGCGCCCAGAATTCCGAGAAGGCTAACCCCTTTGAATATTTCGAAAAATGCGGACAGAATTCCGAGAAGGCTAACCCCTTTGAAAATTTTGAAAAATGAGCCCAGAATTCGGAGAAGGCTAACCCCTTTGAAAATTTCGAAAAATGCGCCCAGAATTCCGAGAAGGCTAACCCCTTTGAAAATTTCTAAAAATGCGCCCAAAATTCCGAGAAGACTAACCCCTTTGAAAATTCCGAAAAATGCGCCCAGAATTCCGAGAAGGCTAACCCCTTTGAAAATTTCGAAAAATGCGCCCAGAATTCCGAGAAGGCTAACCCCTTTGAAAATTTCGAAAAATGCGCCCAGAATTCCGAGAAAGCTAACCCCTTTGAATATTTCGAAAAATGCGCCCAGAATTCCGAGAAGGCTAACCCCTTTGAATATTTCGAAAAATGCGCCCAGAATTCCGAGAAGGCTAACCCCTTTGAAAATTTTGATAAATGCGCCCAGAATTCCGAAAAGGCTAACCCCTTTGAAAATTTCGAAAAATGCGCCCAGAATTCCGAGAAGGCTAACCCCTTTGAATATTTCGAAAAATGCGCCCAGAATTCCGAGAAGGCTACCCCTTTGAAAATTTCGAAAAATGCGCCCAGAATTCCGAGAAGACTAACCCCTTTGAAAATTTCGAAAAATGCGCACAGAATTCCGAGAAGGCAAACACCTTTGAAAATTTCGAAAAATGCGCCCAGAATTCCGAGAAGGCTAACCCCTTTGAAAATTTCGAAAAATGCGCCCAGAATTCCGAGAAGGCTAACCCCTTTGAAAATTTCGAAAAATGCGCCCAGAATTCCGAGAAGGCTAACCCCTTTGAAAATTTCGAAAAATGCGCCCAGAATTCCGAGAAGCCTAACCCCTTTGAATATTTCGAAAAATGCGCCCAGAATTCCGAGAAGACTAACCCCTTTGAAAATTTCGAAAAATGCGCCCAGAATTCCGAGAAGGCTAACCTCTTTGAAAATTTCGAAAAATGCGCCCAGAATTCCGAGAAGGCTAACCCCTTTGAAAATTTCGAAAAATGCGCCCAGAATTCAGAGAAGGCAACCCCCTTTGAAAATTTCGAAAAATGCGCCCAGAATTCCGAGAAAGCTAACCCCTTTGAATATTTCGAAAAATGCGCCCAGAATTCCGAGAAGGCTAACCCCTTTGAATATTTCGAAAAATGCGCCCAGAATTCCGAGAAGGCTAACCCCTTTGAAAATTTCGAAAAATGCGCCCAGAATTCCGAGAAGCCTAACCCCTTTGAATATTTCTAAAAATGCGCCCAGAATTCCGAAAAGACTAACCCCTTTGAAAATTTCGAAAAATGCGCCCAGAATTCCGAGAACTCTAACCCCTTTGAAAATTTCGAAAAATGCGCCCAGAATTCCGAGAAGGCTAACCCCTTTGAAAATTTCGAAAAATGCGCCCAGAATTCAGAGAAGGCAACCCCCTTTGAAAATTTCGAAAAACGCGCCCACAATTCCGAGAAGGCTAACCCCTTTGAAAATTTCGAAAAATGCGCCCAGAATTCAGAGAAGGCTAACCCCTTTGAAAATTTCGAAAAATGCGCCCAGAATTCCGAGAAGGCTAACCCCTTTGAAAATTTCGAAAAATGCGCCCAGAATTCCGGGAAGGATAACCTCTTTGAAAATTTCGAAAAATGCGCCCAGAATTCCGAGAAGGCTAACCCCTTTGAATATTTCGAAAAATGCGCCCAGAATTCCGAGAAGGCTAACCCCTTTGAAAATATTGATAAATGCGCCCAGAATTCCGAAAAGGCAAACCCCTTTGAAAATTTCGAAAAATGCGCCCAGAATTCCGAGAAGGCTAACCCCTTTGAATATTTCGAAAAATGAACCAGAATTCCGAGAAGGCTAACCCCTTTGAATATTTCGAAAAATGCGCCCAGAATTCCGAGAAGGCTAACCCCTTTGAAAATTTCGAAAAATGCGCCCAGAATTCCGAGAAGGCTAACCCCTTTGAAAATTTCGAAAAATGCGCCCAGAATTCCGAGAAGACTAACCCCTTTGAAAATTTCGAAAAATGCGCACAGAATTCCGAGAAGGCAAACCCCTTTGAAAATTTCGAAAAATGCGCCCAGAATTCCGAGAAGGCTAACCCCTTTGAAAATTTCGAAAAATGCGCCCAGAATTCCGAGAAGGCTAACCCCTTTGAAAATTTCGAAAAATGCGCCCAGAATTCCGAGAAGACTAACCCCTTTGAAAATTTCGAAAAATGCTCCCAGAATTCCGAGAAGACTAACCCCTTTGAAAATTTCGAAAAATGCGCACAGAATTCCGAGAAGGCAAACCCCTTTGAAAATTTCGAAAAATGCGCCCAGAATTCCGAGAAGGCTAACCCCTTTGAAAATTTCGAAAAATGCGCCCAGAATTCCGAAAAGGCTAACCCCTTTGAAAATTTCGAAAAATGCGCCCAGAATTCCGAGAAGGCTAACCCCTTTGAATATTTCGAAAAATGCGCCCAGAATTCCGAGAAGCCTAACCCCTTTGAATATTTCGAAAAATGCGCCCAGAATTCCGAGAAGGCTAACCCCTTTGAAAATTTCGAAAAATGCGCCCAGAATTCCGAGAAGGCTAACCCCTTTGAAAATTTCGAAAAATGCGCCCAGAATTCCAAGAAGACTAACCACCTTTGAAAATTTCGAAAAATGCGCCCAGAATTCCGAGAAGGCTAACCCCTTTGAAAATTTCGAAAAATGCGCCCAGAATTCCGAGAAGGCTAACCCCTTTGAAAATTTCGAAAAATGCGCCCAGAATTCCGAGAAGGCTAACCCCTCTGAAAATTTCGAAAAATGCGCCCAGAATTCCGAGAAGGCTAACCCCTTTGAAAATTTCGAAAAATGCGCCCAGAATTCCGAGAAGGCTAACCCCTTTGAAAAATTTGAAAAATGCGCCCAAAATTCCAAGAAGGCTAACCCCTTTGAAAATTTCGAAAAATGGGCCCAGAATTCCGAGAAGCCTAACCCCTTTGAATATTTCGAAAAATGCGCCCAGAATTCCGAGAAGGCTAACCCCTTTGAAAATTTCTAAAAATGCGCCCAGAATTCCGAGAAGGCTAACCCCTTTGAAAATTTCGAAAAATGCGCCCAGAATTCCGAGAAGGCTAACCCCTTTGAAAATTTCGAAAAATGCGCCCAGAATTCCGAGAAGGCTAACCCCTTTGAATATTTCGAAAAATGCGCCCAGAATTCCGAGAAGGCTAACCCCTTTGAAAATTTCGGAAAATGCGCCCAGAATTCCGAGAAGGCTAACCCCTTTGAAAATTTCGAAAAATGCGCCCAGAATTCCGAGAAGACTAACCCCTTTGAAAATTTCGAAAAATGCTCCCAGAATTCCGAGAAGACTAACCCCTTTGAAAATTTCGAAAAATGCGCACAGAATTCCGAGAAGGCAAACCCCTTTGAAAATTTCGAAAAATGCGCCCAGAATTCCGAGAAGGCTAACCCCTTTGAAAATTTCGAAAAATGCTCCCAGAATTCCGAGAAGACTAACCCCTTTGAAAATTTCGAAAAATGCGCACAGAATTCCGAGAAGGCAAACCCCTTTGAAAATTTCGAAAAATGCGCCCAGAATTCCGAGAAGGCTAACCCCCTTGAAAATTTCGAAAAATGCGCCCAGAATTCCGAAAAGGCTAACCCCTTTGAAAATTTCGAAAAATGCGCCCAGAATTCCGAGAAGGCTAACCCCTTTGAATATTTCGAAAAATGCGCCCAGAATTCCGAGAAGCCTAACCCCTTTGAATATTTCGAAAAATGCGCCCAGAATTCCGAGAAGGCTAACCCCTTTGAAAATTTCGAAAAATGCGCCCAGAATTCCGAGAAGGCTAACCCCTTTGAAAATTTCGAAAAATGCGCCCAGAATTCCGAGAAGGCTAACCCCTTTGAAAATTTCGAAAAATACGCCCAGAATTCCGAGAAGACTAACCACCTTTGAAAATTTCGAAAAATGCGCCCAGAATTCCGAGAAGGCTAACCCCTTTGAAAATTTCGAAAAATGCGCCCAGAATTCCGAGAAGGCTAACCCCTTTGAAAATTTCGAAAAATGCGCCCAGAATTCCGAGAAGACTAACCCCTTTGAAAATTTCAAAAAATGCGCCCAGAATTCCGAGAAGGCTAACCCCTTTGAAAATTTCTAAAAATGCGCCCAGAATTCCGAGAAGGCTAACCCCTTTGAAAATTTCGAAAAATGCGCCCAGAATTCCGAGAAGGCTAACCCCTTTGAAAATTTTGAAAAATGCGCCAAGAATTCCGAGAAGGCTAACCCCTTTGAAAATTTCGAAAAATGCGCCCAGAATTCCGAGAAGGCTAACCCCTTTGAATATTTCGAAAAATGCGCCCAGAATTCCGAGAAGGCTAACCCCTTTGAATATTTCGAAAAATGCGGACAGAATTCCGAGAAGGCTAACCCCTTTGAAAATTTCGAAAAAATGCGCCCAGAATTCCGAGAAGGCTAACCCCTTTGAAAATTTTGAAAAATGCGCCAAGAATTCCGAGAAGGCTAACCCCTTTGAAAATTTCGAAAAATGCGCCCAGAATTCCGAGAAGGCTAACCCCTTTGAAAATTTCGAAAAATGCGCCCAGAATTCCGGGAAGGCTAACCCCTTTGAAAATTTCGAAAAATGCGCCCAGAATTCCGAGAAGGCTAACACCTTTGAAAATTTCGAAAAATGCGCCCAGAATTCCGAGAAGGCGAACCCCTTTGAAAATTTCGAAAAATGCGCTTAGAATTCCGAGAAGGCTAACCCCTTTGAAAATTTCGAAAAATGGGCCCAGAATTCCGAGAAGCCTAACCCCTTTGAATATTTCGAAAAATGCGCCCAGAATTCCGAGAAGGCTAACCCCTTTGAAAATTTCTAAAAATGCGCCCAGAATTCCGAGAAGGCTAACCCCTTTGAAAATTTCGAAAAATGCGCCCAGAATTCCGAGAAGGCTAACCCCTTTGAAAATTTCGAAAAATGCGCCCAGAATTCCGAGAAGGCTAACCCCTTTGAAAATTTCGAAAAATGCGCCCAAAATTCCGAGAAGACTAACCCCTTTGAAAATTTCGAAAAATGCGCCCAGAATTCCGAGAAGGCTAACCCCTTTGAAAATTTCGAAAAATGCGCCCAGAATTCCGAGAAGGCTAACCCCTTTGAATATTTCGAAAAATGCGGACAGAATTCCGAGAAGGCTAACCCCTTTGAAAATTTTGAAAAATGCGCCCAGAATTCCGAAAAGGCTAACCCCTTTGAAAATTTCGAAAAATGCGCCTAGAATTCCGAGAAGGCTAACCCCTTTGAATATTTCGAAAAATGCGCCCAGAATTCCGAGAAGGCTAACCCCTTTGAATATTTCGAAAAATGCGCCCAGAATTCCGAGAAGGCTAACCCCTTTGAAAATTTCGAAAAATGCGCCCAGAATTCCGAGAAGGCTAACCCCTTTGAAAATTTTTTGAAAAATGCGCCCAGAATTCCGAGAAGACTAACCACCTTTGAAAATTTCGAAAAATGCGCCCAGAATTCCGAGAAGGCTAACCCCTTTGAATATTTCGAAAAATGCGCCCAGAATTCCGAGAAGGCTAACCCCTTTGAAAATTTCGAAAAATGCGCCCAGAATTCCGAGAAGCCTAACCCCTTTGAATATTTCTAAAAATGCGCCCAGAATTCCGAGAAGACTAACCCCTTTGAAAATTTCGAAAAATGCGCCCAGAATTCCGAGAACTCTAACCCCTTTGAAAATTTCGAAAAATGCGCCCAGAATTCCGAGAAGGCTAACCCCTTTGAAAATTTCGAAAAATGCGCCCAGAATTCAGAGAAGGCAACCCCCTTTGAAAATTTCGAAAAACGCGCCCACAATTCCGAGAAGGCTAACCCCTTTGAAAATTTCGAAAAATGCGCCCAGAATTCAGAGAAGGCAACCCCCTTTGAAAATTTCGAAAAATGCGCCCAGAATTCCGAGAAAGCTAACCCCTTTGAATATTTCGAAAAATGCGCCCAGAATTCCGAGAAGGCTAACCCCTTTGAATATTTCGAAAAATGCGCCCAGAATTCCGAGAAGGCTAACCCCTTTGAAAATTTCGAAAAATGCGCCCAGAATTCCGAGAAGCCTAACCCCTTTGAATATTTCTAAAAATGCGCCCAGAATTCCGAAAAGACTAACCCCTTTGAAAATTTCGAAAAATGCGCCCAGAATTCCGAGAACTCTAACCCCTTTGAAAATTTCGAAAAATGCGCCCAGAATTCCGAGAAGGCTAACCCCTTTGAAAATTTCGAAAAATGCGCCCAGAATTCAGAGAAGGCAACCCCCTTTGAAAATTTCGAAAAACGCGCCCACAATTCCGAGAAGGCTAACCCCTTTGAAAATTCCGAAAAATGCGCCCAGAATTCAGAGAAGGCTAACCCCTTTGAAAATTTCGAAAAATGCGCCCAGAATTCCGAGAAGGCTAACCCCTTTGAAAATTTCGAAAAATGCGCCCAGAATTCCGGGAAGGATAACCTCTTTGAAAATTTCGAAAAATGCGCCCAGAATTCCGAGAAGGCTAACCCCTTTGAATATTTCGAAAAATGCGCCCAGAATTCCGAGAAGGCTAACCCCTTTGAAAATATTGATAAATGCGCCCAGAATTCCGAAAAGGCAAACCCCTTTGAAAATTTCGAAAAATGCGCCCAGAATTCCGAGAAGGCTAACCCCTTTGAATATTTCGAAAAATGAACCAGAATTCCGAGAAGGCTAACCCCTTTGAATATTTCGAAAAATGCGCCCAGAATTCCGAGAAGGCAAACCCCTTTGAAAATTTCGAAAAATGCGCCCAGAATTCCGAGAAGGCTAACCCCTTTGAAAATTTCGAAAAATGCGCCCAGAATTCCGAGAAGACTAACCCCTTTGAAAATTTCGAAAAATGCGCACAGAATTCCGAGAAGGCAAACCCCTTTGAAAATTTCGAAAAATGCGCCCAGAATTCCGAGAAGGCTAACCCCTTTGAAAATTTCGGAAAATGCGCCCAGAATTCCGAGAAGGCTAACCCCTTTGAAAATTTCGAAAAATGCGCCCAGAATTCCGAGAAGACTAACCCCTTTGAAAATTTCGAAAAATGCTCCCAGAATTCCGAGAAGACTAACCCCTTTGAAAATTTCGAAAAATGCGCACAGAATTCCGAGAAGGCAAACCCCTTTGAAAATTTCGAAAAATGCGCCCAGAATTCCGAGAAGGCTAACCCCTTTGAAAATTTCGAAAAATGCGCCCAGAATTCCGAAAAGGCTAACCCCTTTGAAAATTTCGAAAAATGCGCCCAGAATTCCTAGAAGGCTAACCCCTTTGAATATTTCGAAAAATGCGCCCAGAATTCCGAGAAGGCTAACCCCTTTGAATATTTCGAAAAATGCGCCCAGAATTCCGAGAAGGCTAACCCCTTTGAAAATTTCGAAAAATGCGCCCAGAATTCCGAGAAGGCTAACCCCTTTGAAAATTTCGAAAAATGCGCCCAGAATTCCAAGAAGACTAACCACCTTTGAAAATTTCGAAAAATGCGCCCAGAATTCCGAGAAGGCTAACCCCTTTGAAAATTTCGAAAAATGCGCCCAGAATTCCGAGAAGGCTAACCCCTTTGAAAATTTCGAAAAATGCGCCCAGAATTCCGAGAAGGCTAACCCCTCTGAAAATTTCGAAAAATGCGCCCAGAATTCCGAGAAGGCTAACCCCTTTGAAAATTTCGAAAAATGCGCCCAGAATTCCGAGAAGGCTAACCCCTTTGAAAAATTTGAAAAATGCGCCCAAAATTCCAAGAAGGCTAACCCCTTTGAAAATTTCGAAAAATGGGCCCAGAATTCCGAGAAGCCTAACCCCTTTGAATATTTCGAAAAATGCGCCCAGAATTCCGAGAAGGCTAACCCCTTTGAAAATTTCTAAAAATGCGCCCAGAATTCCGAGAAGGCTAACCCCTTTGAAAATTTCGAAAAATGCGCCCAGAATTCCGAGAAGGCTAACCCCTTTGAAAATTTCGAAAAATGCGCCCAGAATTCCGAGAAGGCTAACCCCTTTGAATATTTCGAAAAATGCGCCCAGAATTCCGAGAAGGCTAACCCCTTTGAAAATTTCTAAAAATTCTAGAATTCCGAGAAGGCTAACCCCTTTGAAAATTTCGAAAAATGGGCCCAGAATTCCGAGAAGCCTAACCCCTTTGAATATTTCGAAAAATGCGCCCAGAATTCCGAGAAGGCTAACCCCTTTGAAAATTTCTAAAAATGCGCCCAGAATTCCGAGAAGGCTAACCCCTTTGAAAATTTCGAAAAATGCGCCCAGAATTCCGAGAAGGCTAACCCCTTTGAAAATTTCGAAAAATGCGCCCAGAATTCCGAGAAGGCTAACCCCTTTGAAAATTTCGAAAAATGCGCCCAAAATTCCGAGAAGACTAACCCCTTTGAAAATTTCGAAAAATGCGCCCAGAATTCCGAGAAGGCTAACCCCTTTGAAAATTTCGAAAAATGCGCCCAGAATTCCGAGAAGGCTAACCCCTTTGAATATTTCGAAAAATGCGGACAGAATTCCGAGAAGGCTAACCCCTTTGAAAATTTTGAAAAATGCGCCCAGAATTCCGAAAAGGCTAACCCCTTTGAAAATTTCGAAAAATGCGCCCAGAATTCCGAGAAGGCTAACCCCTTTGAATATTTCGAAAAATGCGCCCAGAATTCCGAGAAGGCTAACCCCTTTGAATATTTCGAAAAATGCGCCCAGAATTCCGAGAAGGCTAACCCCTTTGAAAATTTCGAAAAATGCGCCCAGAATTCCGAGAAGGCTAACCCCTTTGAAAATTTTTTGAAAAATGCGCCCAGAATTCCGAGAAGACTAACCACCTTTGAAAATTTCGAAAAATGCGCCCAGAATTCCGAGAAGGCTAACCCCTTTGAATATTTCGAAAAATGCGCCCAGAATTCCGAGAAGGCTAACCCCTTTGAAAATTTCGAAAAATGCGCCCAGAATTCCGAGAAGCCTAACCCCTTTGAATATTTCTAAAAATGCGCCCAGAATTCCGAGAAGACTAACCCCTTTGAAAATTTCGAAAAATGCGCCCAGAATTCCGAGAACTCTAACCCCTTTGAAAATTTCGAAAAATGCGCCCAGAATTCCGAGAAGGCTAACCCCTTTGAAAATTTCGAAAAATGCGCCCAGAATTCAGAGAAGGCAACCCCCTTTGAAAATTTCGAAAAACGCGCCCACAATTCCGAGAAGGCTAACCCCTTTGAAAATTTCGAAAAATGCGCCCAGAATTCAGAGAAGGCTAACCCCTATGAAAATTTCGAAAAATGCGCCCAGAATTCCGAGAAGGCTAACCCCTTTGAAAATTTCGAAAAATGCGCCCAGAATTCCGGGAAGGATAACCTCTTTGAAAATTTCGAAAAATGCGCCCAGAATTCCGAGAAGGCTAACCCCTTTGAATATTTCGAAAAATGCGCCCAGAATTCCGAGAAGGCTAACCCCTTTGAAAATTTTGATAAATGCGCCCAGAATTCCGAAAAGGCAAACCCCTTTGAAAATTTCGAAAAATGCGCCCAGAATTCCGAGAAGGCTAACCCCTTTGAAAATTTCGAAAAATGCGCCCAGAATTCCGAGAAGGCTAACCCCTTTGAAAATTTCGAAAAATGCGCCCAGAATTCCAAGAAGACTAACCACCTTTGAAAATTTCGAAAAATGCGCCCAGAATTCCGAGAAGGCTAACCCCTTTGAAAATTTCGAAAAATGCGCCCAGAATTCCGAGAAGGCTAACCCCTTTGAAAATTTCGAAAAATGCGCCCAGAATTCCGAGAACGCTAACCCCTCTGAAAATTTCGAAAAATGCGCCCAGAATTCCGAGAAGGCTAACCCCTTTGAAAATTTCGAAAAATGCGCCCAGAATTCCGAGAAGGCTAACCCCTTTGAAAAATTTGAAAAATGCGCCCAAAATTCCAAGAAGGCTAACCCCTTTGAAAATTTCGAAAAATGGGCCCAGAATTCCGAGAAGCCTAACCCCTTTGAATATTTCGAAAAATGCGCCCAGAATTCCGAGAAGGCTAACCCCTTTGAAAATTTCTAAAAATGCGCCCAGAATTCCGAGAAGGCTAACCCCTTTGAAAATTTCGAAAAATGCGCCCAGAATTCCGAGAAGGCTAACCCCTTTGAAAATTACGAAAAATGCGCCCAGAATTCCGAGAAGGCTAACCCCTTTGAAAATTTCGAAAAATGCGCCCAGAATTCCGTGAAGGATAACCTCTTTGAAAATTTCGAAAAATGCGCCCAGTATTCCGAGAAGGCTAACCCCTTTGAAAATTTCGAAAAATGCGCCCAGAATTCCGAGAAGACTAACCCCTTTGAAAATTTCGAAAAATGCGCCCAGAATTCTGAGAAGGCTAACTCCTTTGAAAATTTCGAAAAATGCGCCCAGAATTCCGAGAATGCTAACCCCTTTGAAAATTTCTAAAAATGCGCCCAGAATTCCGAGAAGGCTAACCCCTTTGAAAATTTCGAAAAATGCGCCCAGAATTCCGAGAAGGCTAACCCCTTTGAAAATTTCGAAAAATGCGCCCAAAATTCCGAGAAGACTAACCCCTTTGAAAATTTCGAAAAATGCGCCCAGAATTCCGAGAAGGCTAACCCCTTTGAAAATTTCGAAAAATGCGCCCAGAATTCCGAGAAGGCTAACCCCTTTGAAAATTTCGAAAAATACGCCCAGAATTCCGAGAAGACTAACCACCTTTGAAAATTTCGAAAAATGCGCCCAGAATTCCGAGAAGGCTAACCCCTTTGAAAATTTCGAAAAATGCGCCCAGAATTCCGAGAAGGCTAACCCCTTTGAAAATTTCGAAAAATGCGACCAGAATTCCGAGAAGGCTAACCCCTTTGAAAATTTTGAAAAATGCGCCCAAAATTCCGAGAAGGCTAACACCATTGAAAATGCGCCCAGAATTCCGAGAAGGCAAACCCCTTTGAAAATTTCGAAAAATGCGCCTAGAATTCCGAGAAGGCTAACCCTATTGAAACTTTCGAAAAATGCGCCCAGAATTCCGAGAAGGCTAACCCCTTTGAAAATTTCGAAAAATGCGCCCAGAATTCCGAGAAGGCTAACCCCTTTGAAAATTTCGAAAAATGCGCCCAGAATTCCGAGAAGGCTAACACCTTTGAAAATGCGCCAAGGAATTCCGAGAAGGCAAACCCCTTTGAAAATTTCGAAAAATGCGCCTAGAATTCCGAGAAGGCTAACCCTATTGAAACTTTCGAAAAATTCGCCCAGAATTCCGAGAAGGCTAACCCCTTTGAAAATTTCGAAAAATGCGCCCAGAATTCCGAGAAGGCTAACCCCTTTGAAAATTTCGAAAAATGCGCCCAGAATTCCGAGAAGGCTAACATCTTTGAAAATTTCGAAAAATGCGGCCAGAATTCCGAGAAGGCTAACCCCTTTGAAAATTTTGAAAAATGCGCCCAGAATTCCGAAAAGGCTAACCCCTTTGAAAATTTCGAAAAATGCGCCTAGAATTCCGAGAAGGCTAACCCCTTTGAATATTTCGAAAAATGCGCCCAGAATTCCGAGAAGGCTAACCCCTTTGAATATTTCGAAAAATGCGCCCAGAATTCCGAGAAGGCTAACCCCTTTGAAAATTTCGAAAAATGCGCCCAGAATTCCGAGAAGGCTAACCCCTTTGAAAATTTTTTGAAAAATGCGCCCAGAATTCCGAGAAGACTAACCACCTTTGAAAATTTCGAAAAATGCGCCCAGAATTCCGAGAAGGCTAACCCCTTTGAATATTTCGAAAAATGCGCCCAGAATTCCGAGAAGGCTAACCCCTTTGAAAATTTCGAAAAATGCGCCCAGAATTCCGAGAAGCCT
This sequence comes from Ectobius pallidus, assembly GCA_964059195.1. Lineage (NCBI taxonomy): Eukaryota > Metazoa > Arthropoda > Insecta > Blattodea > Ectobiidae > Ectobius > Ectobius pallidus. The sequence continues at coordinate 20,901,131 of CAXKWD010000004.1, read as the reverse complement.
AACCCCTTTGAATATTTCTAAAAATGCGCCCAGAATTCCGAGAAGACTAACCCCTTTGAAAATTTCGAAAAATGCGCCCAGAATTCCGAGAACTCTAACCCCTTTGAAAATTTCGAAAAATGCGCCCAGAATTCCGAGAAGGCTAACCCCTTTGAAAATTTCGAAAAATGCGCCCAGAATTCAGAGAAGGCAACCCCCTTTGAAAATTTCGAAAAACGCGCCCACAATTCCGAGAAGGCTAACCCCTTTGAAAATTTCGAAAAATGCGCCCAGAATTCAGAGAAGGCAACCCCCTTTGAAAATTTCGAAAAATGCGCCCAGAATTCCGAGAAAGCTAACCCCTTTGAATATTTCGAAAAATGCGCCCAGAATTCCGAGAAGGCTAACCCCTTTGAATATTTCGAAAAATGCGCCCAGAATTCCGAGAAGGCTAACCCCTTTGAAAATTTCGAAAAATGCGCCCAGAATTCCGAGAAGCCTAACCCCTTTGAATATTTCTAAAAATGCGCCCAGAATTCCGAAAAGACTAACCCCTTTGAAAATTTCGAAAAATGCGCCCAGAATTCCGAGAACTCTAACCCCTTTGAAAATTTCGAAAAATGCGCCCAGAATTCCGAGAAGGCTAACCCCTTTGAAAATTTCGAAAAATGCGCCCAGAATTCAGAGAAGGCAACCCCCTTTGAAAATTTCGAAAAACGCGCCCACAATTCCGAGAAGGCTAACCCCTTTGAAAATTCCGAAAAATGCGCCCAGAATTCAGAGAAGGCTAACCCCTTTGAAAATTTCGAAAAATGCGCCCAGAATTCCGAGAAGGCTAACCCCTTTGAAAATTTCGAAAAATGCGCCCAGAATTCCGGGAAGGATAACCTCTTTGAAAATTTCGAAAAATGCGCCCAGAATTCCGAGAAGGCTAACCCCTTTGAATATTTCGAAAAATGCGCCCAGAATTCCGAGAAGGCTAACCCCTTTGAAAATATTGATAAATGCGCCCAGAATTCCGAAAAGGCAAACCCCTTTGAAAATTTCGAAAAATGCGCCCAGAATTCCGAGAAGGCTAACCCCTTTGAATATTTCGAAAAATGAACCAGAATTCCGAGAAGGCTAACCCCTTTGAATATTTCGAAAAATGCGCCCAGAATTCCGAGAAGGCAAACCCCTTTGAAAATTTCGAAAAATGCGCCCAGAATTCCGAGAAGGCTAACCCCTTTGAAAATTTCGAAAAATGCGCCCAGAATTCCGAGAAGACTAACCCCTTTGAAAATTTCGAAAAATGCGCACAGAATTCCGAGAAGGCAAACCCCTTTGAAAATTTCGAAAAATGCGCCCAGAATTCCGAGAAGGCTAACCCCTTTGAAAATTTCGGAAAATGCGCCCAGAATTCCGAGAAGGCTAACCCCTTTGAAAATTTCGAAAAATGCGCCCAGAATTCCGAGAAGACTAACCCCTTTGAAAATTTCGAAAAATGCTCCCAGAATTCCGAGAAGACTAACCCCTTTGAAAATTTCGAAAAATGCGCACAGAATTCCGAGAAGGCAAACCCCTTTGAAAATTTCGAAAAATGCGCCCAGAATTCCGAGAAGGCTAACCCCTTTGAAAATTTCGAAAAATGCGCCCAGAATTCCGAAAAGGCTAACCCCTTTGAAAATTTCGAAAAATGCGCCCAGAATTCCTAGAAGGCTAACCCCTTTGAATATTTCGAAAAATGCGCCCAGAATTCCGAGAAGGCTAACCCCTTTGAATATTTCGAAAAATGCGCCCAGAATTCCGAGAAGGCTAACCCCTTTGAAAATTTCGAAAAATGCGCCCAGAATTCCGAGAAGGCTAACCCCTTTGAAAATTTCGAAAAATGCGCCCAGAATTCCAAGAAGACTAACCACCTTTGAAAATTTCGAAAAATGCGCCCAGAATTCCGAGAAGGCTAACCCCTTTGAAAATTTCGAAAAATGCGCCCAGAATTCCGAGAAGGCTAACCCCTTTGAAAATTTCGAAAAATGCGCCCAGAATTCCGAGAAGGCTAACCCCTCTGAAAATTTCGAAAAATGCGCCCAGAATTCCGAGAAGGCTAACCCCTTTGAAAATTTCGAAAAATGCGCCCAGAATTCCGAGAAGGCTAACCCCTTTGAAAAATTTGAAAAATGCGCCCAAAATTCCAAGAAGGCTAACCCCTTTGAAAATTTCGAAAAATGGGCCCAGAATTCCGAGAAGCCTAACCCCTTTGAATATTTCGAAAAATGCGCCCAGAATTCCGAGAAGGCTAACCCCTTTGAAAATTTCTAAAAATGCGCCCAGAATTCCGAGAAGGCTAACCCCTTTGAAAATTTCGAAAAATGCGCCCAGAATTCCGAGAAGGCTAACCCCTTTGAAAATTTCGAAAAATGCGCCCAGAATTCCGAGAAGGCTAACCCCTTTGAATATTTCGAAAAATGCGCCCAGAATTCCGAGAAGGCTAACCCCTTTGAAAATTTCTAAAAATTCTAGAATTCCGAGAAGGCTAACCCCTTTGAAAATTTCGAAAAATGGGCCCAGAATTCCGAGAAGCCTAACCCCTTTGAATATTTCGAAAAATGCGCCCAGAATTCCGAGAAGGCTAACCCCTTTGAAAATTTCTAAAAATGCGCCCAGAATTCCGAGAAGGCTAACCCCTTTGAAAATTTCGAAAAATGCGCCCAGAATTCCGAGAAGGCTAACCCCTTTGAAAATTTCGAAAAATGCGCCCAGAATTCCGAGAAGGCTAACCCCTTTGAAAATTTCGAAAAATGCGCCCAAAATTCCGAGAAGACTAACCCCTTTGAAAATTTCGAAAAATGCGCCCAGAATTCCGAGAAGGCTAACCCCTTTGAAAATTTCGAAAAATGCGCCCAGAATTCCGAGAAGGCTAACCCCTTTGAATATTTCGAAAAATGCGGACAGAATTCCGAGAAGGCTAACCCCTTTGAAAATTTTGAAAAATGCGCCCAGAATTCCGAAAAGGCTAACCCCTTTGAAAATTTCGAAAAATGCGCCCAGAATTCCGAGAAGGCTAACCCCTTTGAATATTTCGAAAAATGCGCCCAGAATTCCGAGAAGGCTAACCCCTTTGAATATTTCGAAAAATGCGCCCAGAATTCCGAGAAGGCTAACCCCTTTGAAAATTTCGAAAAATGCGCCCAGAATTCCGAGAAGGCTAACCCCTTTGAAAATTTTTTGAAAAATGCGCCCAGAATTCCGAGAAGACTAACCACCTTTGAAAATTTCGAAAAATGCGCCCAGAATTCCGAGAAGGCTAACCCCTTTGAATATTTCGAAAAATGCGCCCAGAATTCCGAGAAGGCTAACCCCTTTGAAAATTTCGAAAAATGCGCCCAGAATTCCGAGAAGCCTAACCCCTTTGAATATTTCTAAAAATGCGCCCAGAATTCCGAGAAGACTAACCCCTTTGAAAATTTCGAAAAATGCGCCCAGAATTCCGAGAACTCTAACCCCTTTGAAAATTTCGAAAAATGCGCCCAGAATTCCGAGAAGGCTAACCCCTTTGAAAATTTCGAAAAATGCGCCCAGAATTCAGAGAAGGCAACCCCCTTTGAAAATTTCGAAAAACGCGCCCACAATTCCGAGAAGGCTAACCCCTTTGAAAATTTCGAAAAATGCGCCCAGAATTCAGAGAAGGCTAACCCCTATGAAAATTTCGAAAAATGCGCCCAGAATTCCGAGAAGGCTAACCCCTTTGAAAATTTCGAAAAATGCGCCCAGAATTCCGGGAAGGATAACCTCTTTGAAAATTTCGAAAAATGCGCCCAGAATTCCGAGAAGGCTAACCCCTTTGAATATTTCGAAAAATGCGCCCAGAATTCCGAGAAGGCTAACCCCTTTGAAAATTTTGATAAATGCGCCCAGAATTCCGAAAAGGCAAACCCCTTTGAAAATTTCGAAAAATGCGCCCAGAATTCCGAGAAGGCTAACCCCTTTGAAAATTTCGAAAAATGCGCCCAGAATTCCGAGAAGGCTAACCCCTTTGAAAATTTCGAAAAATGCGCCCAGAATTCCAAGAAGACTAACCACCTTTGAAAATTTCGAAAAATGCGCCCAGAATTCCGAGAAGGCTAACCCCTTTGAAAATTTCGAAAAATGCGCCCAGAATTCCGAGAAGGCTAACCCCTTTGAAAATTTCGAAAAATGCGCCCAGAATTCCGAGAACGCTAACCCCTCTGAAAATTTCGAAAAATGCGCCCAGAATTCCGAGAAGGCTAACCCCTTTGAAAATTTCGAAAAATGCGCCCAGAATTCCGAGAAGGCTAACCCCTTTGAAAAATTTGAAAAATGCGCCCAAAATTCCAAGAAGGCTAACCCCTTTGAAAATTTCGAAAAATGGGCCCAGAATTCCGAGAAGCCTAACCCCTTTGAATATTTCGAAAAATGCGCCCAGAATTCCGAGAAGGCTAACCCCTTTGAAAATTTCTAAAAATGCGCCCAGAATTCCGAGAAGGCTAACCCCTTTGAAAATTTCGAAAAATGCGCCCAGAATTCCGAGAAGGCTAACCCCTTTGAAAATTACGAAAAATGCGCCCAGAATTCCGAGAAGGCTAACCCCTTTGAAAATTTCGAAAAATGCGCCCAGAATTCCGTGAAGGATAACCTCTTTGAAAATTTCGAAAAATGCGCCCAGTATTCCGAGAAGGCTAACCCCTTTGAAAATTTCGAAAAATGCGCCCAGAATTCCGAGAAGACTAACCCCTTTGAAAATTTCGAAAAATGCGCCCAGAATTCTGAGAAGGCTAACTCCTTTGAAAATTTCGAAAAATGCGCCCAGAATTCCGAGAATGCTAACCCCTTTGAAAATTTCTAAAAATGCGCCCAGAATTCCGAGAAGGCTAACCCCTTTGAAAATTTCGAAAAATGCGCCCAGAATTCCGAGAAGGCTAACCCCTTTGAAAATTTCGAAAAATGCGCCCAAAATTCCGAGAAGACTAACCCCTTTGAAAATTTCGAAAAATGCGCCCAGAATTCCGAGAAGGCTAACCCCTTTGAAAATTTCGAAAAATGCGCCCAGAATTCCGAGAAGGCTAACCCCTTTGAAAATTTCGAAAAATACGCCCAGAATTCCGAGAAGACTAACCACCTTTGAAAATTTCGAAAAATGCGCCCAGAATTCCGAGAAGGCTAACACCATTGAAAATGCGCCCAGAATTCCGAGAAGGCAAACCCCTTTGAAAATTTCGAAAAATGCGCCTAGAATTCCGAGAAGGCTAACCCTATTGAAACTTTCGAAAAATGCGCCCAGAATTCCGAGAAGGCTAACCCCTTTGAAAATTTCGAAAAATGCGCCCAGAATTCCGAGAAGGCTAACCCCTTTGAAAATTTCGAAAAATGCGCCCAGAATTCCGAGAAGGCTAACACCTTTGAAAATGCGCCAAGGAATTCCGAGAAGGCAAACCCCTTTGAAAATTTCGAAAAATGCGCCTAGAATTCCGAGAAGGCTAACCCTATTGAAACTTTCGAAAAATTCGCCCAGAATTCCGAGAAGGCTAACCCCTTTGAAAATTTCGAAAAATGCGCCCAGAATTCCGAGAAGGCTAACCCCTTTGAAAATTTCGAAAAATGCGCCCAGAATTCCGAGAAGGCTAACATCTTTGAAAATTTCGAAAAATGCGGCCAGAATTCCGAGAAGGCTAACCCTTTTGAATATTTCGAAAAATGCGACCAGAATTCCGAGAAGGCCTACCCCTTTGAAATTTTCGAAAAATGCGCCCAGAATTCCGAGAAGACTAACCCCTTTGAAAATTTCAAAAAATGCGCCCAGAATTCCGAGAAGGCTAACCCCTTTGAAAATTTCTAAAAATGCGCCCAGAATTCCGAGAAGGCTAACCCCTTTGAAAATTTCGAAAAATGCGCCCAGAATTCCGAGAAGGCTAACCCCTTTGAAAATTTTGAAAAATGCGCCAAGAATTCCGAGAAGGCTAACCCCTTTGAAAATTTCGAAAAATGCGCCCAGAATTCCGAGAAGGCTAACCCCTTTGAAAATTTCGAAAAATGCGTCCAGAATTCCGGGAAGGCTAACCCCTTTGAAAATTTCGAAAAATGCGCCCAGAATTCCGAGAAGGCTAACCCCTTTGAAAATTTCGAAAAATGCGCCCAGAATTCCGAGAAGGCTAACCCCTTTGAATATTTCGAAAAATGCGCCCAGAATTCCGAGAAGGCTAACCCCTTTGAATATTTCGAAAAATGCGCCCAGAATTCCGAGATGGCTAACCCCTTTGAATATTTCGAAAAATGCGCCCAGAATTCCGAGAAGGCTAACCCCTTTGAAAATTTCGAAAAATGCGCCCAGAATTCCGAGAAGGCTAACCCCTTTGAAAATTTCGAAAAATGCGCCCAGAATTCCGAGAAGACTAACCCCTTTGAAAATTTCGAAAAATGCGCACAGAATTCCGAGAAGGCAAACCCCTTTGAAAATTTCGAAAAATGCGCCCAGAATTCCGAGAAGGCTAACCCCTTTGAAAATTTCGGAAAATGCGCCCAGAATTCCGAGAAGCCTAACCCCTTTGAAAATTTCTAAAAATGCGCCCAGAATTCCGAGAAGGCTAACCCCTTTGAATATTTCGAAAAATGCGCCCAGAATTCCGAGAAGGCTAACCCCTTTGAATATTTCGAAAAATGCGCCCAGAATTCCGAGAAGGCTAACCCCTTTGAAAATTTCGAAAAATGCGCCCAGAATTCCGAGAAGACTAACCCCTTTGAAAATTTCGAAAAATGCTCCCAGAATTCCGAGAAGACTAACCCCTTTGAAAATTTCGAAAAATGCGCACAGAATTCCGAGAAGGCAAACCCCTTTGAAAATTTCGAAAAATGCGCCCAGAATTCCGAGAAGGCTAACCCCTTTGAAAATTTCGAAAAATGCGCCCAGAATTCCGAAAAGGCTAACCCCTTTGAAAATTTCGAAAAATGCGCCCAGAATTCCGAGAAGGCTAACCCCTTTGAATATTTCGAAAAATGCGCCCAGAATTCCGAGAAGGCTAACCCCTTTGAAAATTTCGAAAAATGCGCCCAGAATTCCGAGAAGGCTAACCCCTTTGAAAATTTCGAAAAATGCGCCCAGAATTCCGAGAAGACTAACCCCTTTGAAAATTTCGAAAAATGCGCACAGAATTCCGAGAAGGCAAACCCCTTTGAAAATTTCGAAAAATGCGCCCAGAATTCCGAGAAGGCTAACCCCTTTGAAAATTTCGGAAAATGCGCCCAGAATTCCGAGAAGCCTAACCCCTTTGAAAATTTCTAAAAATGCGCCCAGAATTCCGAGAAGGCTAACCCCTTTGAATATTTCGAAAAATGCGCCCAGAATTCCGAGAAGGCTAACCCCTTTGAATATTTCGAAAAATGCGCCCAGAATTCCGAGAAGGCTAACCCCTTTGAAAATTTCGAAAAATGCGCCCAGAATTCCGAGAAGACTAACCCCTTTGAAAATTTCGAAAAATGCTCCCAGAATTCCGAGAAGACTAACCCCTTTGAAAATTTCGAAAAATGCGCACAGAATTCCGAGAAGGCAAACCCCTTTGAAAATTTCGAAAAATGCGCCCAGAATTCCGAGAAGGCTAACCCCTTTGAAAATTTCGAAAAATGCGCCCAGAATTCCGAAAAGGCTAACCCCTTTGAAAATTTCGAAAAATGCGCCCAGAATTCCGAGAAGGCTAACCCCTTTGAATATTTCGAAAAATGCGCCCAGAATTCCGAGAAGGCTAACCCCTTTGAATATTTCGAAAAATGCGCCCAGAATTCCGAGAAGGCTAACCCCTTTGAAAATTTCGAAAAATGCGCCCAGAATTCCGAGAAGGCTAACCCCTTTGAAAATTTCGAAAAATGCGCCCAGAATTCCAAGAAGACTAACCACCTTTGAAAATTTCGAAAAATGCGCCCAGAATTCCGAGAAGGCTAACCCCTTTGAAAATTTCGAAAAATGCGCCCAGAATTCCGAGAAGGCTAACCCCTTTGAAAATTTCGAAAAATGCGCCCAGAATTCCGAGAAGGCTAACCCCTCTGAAAATTTCGAAAAATGCGCCCAGAATTCCGAGAAGGCTAACCCCTTTGAAAATTTCGAAAAATGCGCCCAGAATTCCGAGAAGGCTAACCCCTTTGAAAAATTTGAAAAATGCGCCCAAAATTCCAAGAAGGCTAACCCCTTTGAAAATTTCGAAAAATGCGCCCAGAATTCCGAGAAGCCTAACCCCTTTGAATATTTCGAAAAATGCGCCCAGAATTCCGAGAAGGCTAACCCCTTTGAAAATTTCTAAAAATGCGCCCAGAATTCCGAGAAGGCTAACCCCTTTGAAAATTTCGAAAAATGCGCCCAGAATTCCGAGAAGGCTAACCCCTTTGAATATTTCGAAAAATGCGCCCAGAATTCCGAGAAGGCTAACCCCTTTGAAAATTTCGAAAAATGCGCCCAGAATTCCGAGAAGGCTAACCCCTTTGAAAATTTCGAAAAATGCGCCCAGAATTCCGAGAAGACTAACCCCTTTGAAAATTTCGAAAAATGCGCACAGAATTCCGAGAAGGCAAACCCCTTTGAAAATTTCGAAAAATGCGCCCAGAATTCCGAGAAGGCTAACCCCTTTGAAAATTTCGGAAAATGCGCCCAGAATTCCGAGAAGCCTAACCCCTTTGAAAATTTCTAAAAATGCGCCCAGAATTCCGAGAAGGCTAACCCCTTTGAATATTTCGAAAAATGCGCCCAGAATTCCGAGAAGGCTAACCCCTTTGAATATTTCGAAAAATGCGCCCAGAATTCCGAGAAGGCTAACCCCTTTGAAAATTTCGAAAAATGCGCCCAGAATTCCGAGAAGACTAACCCCTTTGAAAATTTCGAAAAATGCTCCCAGAATTCCGAGAAGACTAACCCCTTTGAAAATTTCGAAAAATGCGCACAGAATTCCGAGAAGGCAAACCCCTTTGAAAATTTCGAAAAATGCGCCCAGAATTCCGAGAAGGCTAACCCCTTTGAAAATTTAGAAAAATGCGCCCAGAATTCCGAAAAGGCTAACCCCTTTGAAAATTTCGAAAAATGCGCCCAGAATTCCGAGAAGGCTAACCCCTTTGAATATTTCGAAAAATGCGCCCAGAATTCCGAGAAGGCTAACCCCTTTGAAAATTTCGAAAAATGCGCCCAGAATTCCGAGAAGGCTAACCCCTTTGAAAATTTCGAAAAATGCGCCCAGAATTCCGAGAAGACTAACCCCTTTGAAAATTTCGAAAAATGCGCACAGAATTCCGAGAAGGCAAACCCCTTTGAAAATTTCGAAAAATGCGCCCAGAATTCCGAGAAGGCTAACCCCTTTGAAAATTTCGGAAAATGCGCCCAGAATTCCGAGAAGCCTAACCCCTTTGAAAATTTCTAAAAATGCGCCCAGAATTCCGAGAAGGCTAACCCCTTTGAATATTTCGAAAAATGCGCCCAGAATTCCGAGAAGGCTAACCCCTTTGAATATTTCGAAAAATGCGCCCAGAATTCCGAGAAGGCTAACCCCTTTGAAAATTTCGAAAAATGCGCCCAGAATTCCGAGAAGACTAACCCCTTTGAAAATTTCGAAAAATGCTCCCAGAATTCCGAGAAGACTAACCCCTTTGAAAATTTCGAAAAATGCGCACAGAATTCCGAGAAGGCAAACCCCTTTGAAAATTTCGAAAAATGCGCCCAGAATTCCGAGAAGGCTAACCCCTTTGAAAATTTCGAAAAATGCGCCCAGAATTCCGAAAAGGCTAACCCCTTTGAAAATTTCGAAAAATGCGCCCAGAATTCCGAGAAGGCTAACCCCTTTGAATATTTCGAAAAATGCGCCCAGAATTCCGAGAAGGCTAACCCCTTTGAATATTTCGAAAAATGCGCCCAGAATTCCGAGAAGGCTAACCCCTTTGAAAATTTCGAAAAATGCGCCCAGAATTCCGAGAAGGCTAACCCCTTTGAAAATTTCGAAAAATGCGCCCAGAATTCCAAGAAGACTAACCACCTTTGAAAATTTCGAAAAATGCGCCCAGAATTCCGAGAAGGCTAACCCCTTTGAAAATTTCGAAAAATGCGCCCAGAATTCCGAGAAGGCTAACCCCTTTGAAAATTTCGAAAAATGCGCCCAGAATTCCGAGAAGGCTAACCCCTCTGAAAATTTCGAAAAATGCGCCCAGAATTCCGAGAAGGCTAACCCCTTTGAAAATTTCGAAAAATGCGCCCAGAATTCCGAGAAGGCTAACCCCTTTGAAAAATTTGAAAAATGCGCCCAAAATTCCAAGAAGGCTAACCCCTTTGAAAATTTCGAAAAATGCGCCCAGAATTCCGAGAAGCCTAACCCCTTTGAATATTTCGAAAAATGCGCCCAGAATTCCGAGAAGGCTAACCCCTTTGAAAATTTCTAAAAATGCGCCCAGAATTCCGAGAAGGCTAACCCCTTTGAAAATTTCGAAAAATGCGCCCAGAATTCCGAGAAGGCTAACCCCTTTGAATATTTCGAAAAATGCGCCCAGAATTCCGAGAAGGCTAACCCCTTTGAAAATTTCGAAAAATGCGCCCAGAATTCCGAGAAGGCTAACCCCTTTGAAAATTTCGAAAAATGCGCCCAGAATTCCGAGAAGACTAACCCCTTTGAAAATTTCGAAAAATGCGCACAGAATTCCGAGAAGGCAAACCCCTTTGAAAATTTCGAAAAATGCGCCCAGAATTCCGAGAAGGCTAACCCCTTTGAAAATTTCGGAAAATGCGCCCAGAATTCCGAGAAGCCTAACCCCTTTGAAAATTTCTAAAAATGCGCCCAGAATTCCGAGAAGGCTAACCCCTTTGAATATTTCGAAAAATGCGCCCAGAATTCCGAGAAGGCTAACCCCTTTGAATATTTCGAAAAATGCGCCCAGAATTCCGAGAAGGCTAACCCCTTTGAAAATTTCGAAAAATGCGCCCAGAATTCCGAGAAGACTAACCCCTTTGAAAATTTCGAAAAATGCTCCCAGAATTCCGAGAAGACTAACCCCTTTGAAAATTTCGAAAAATGCGCACAGAATTCCGAGAAGGCAAACCCCTTTGAAAATTTCGAAAAATGCGCCCAGAATTCCGAGAAGGCTAACCCCTTTGAAAATTTAGAAAAATGCGCCCAGAATTCCGAAAAGGCTAACCCCTTTGAAAATTTCGAAAAATGCGCCCAGAATTCCGAGAAGGCTAACCCCTTTGAATATTTCGAAAAATGCGCCCAGAATTCCGAGAAGGCTAACCCCTTTGAATATTTCGAAAAATGCGCCCAGAATTCCGAGAAGGCTAACCCCTTTGAAAATTTCGAAAAATGCGCCCAGAATTCCGAGAAGGCTAACCCCTTTGAAAATTTCGAAAAATGCGCCCAGAATTCCAAGAAGACTAACCACCTTTGAAAATTTCGAAAAATGCGCCCAGAATTCCGAGAAGGCTAACCCCTTTGAAAATTTCGAAAAATGCGCCCAGAATTCCGAGAAGGCTAACCCCTTTGAAAATTTCGAAAAATGCGCCCAGAATTCCGAGAAGGCTAACCCCTCTGAAAATTTCGAAAAATGCGCCCAGAATTCCGAGAAGGCTAACCCCTTTGAAAATTTCGAAAAATGCGCCCAGAATTCCGAGAAGGCTAACCCCTTTGAAAAATTTGAAAAATGCGCCCAAAATTCCAAGAAGGCTAACCCCTTTGAAAATTTCGAAAAATGGGCCCAGAATTCCGAGAAGCCTAACCCCTTTGAATATTTCGAAAAATGCGCCCAGAATTCCGAGAAGGCTAACCCCTTTGAAAATTTCTAAAAATGCGCCCAGAATTCCGAGAAGGCTAACCCCTTTGAAAATTTCGAAAAATGCGCCCAGAATTCCGAGAAGGCTAACCCCTTTGAAAATTTCGAAAAATGCGCCCAGAATTCCGAGAAGGCTAACCCCTTTGAATATTTCGAAAAATGCGCCCAGAATTCCGAGAAGGCTAACCCCTTTGAAAATTTCTAAAAATGCGCCCAGAATTCCGAGAAGGCTAACCCCTTTGAAAATTTCGAAAAATGCGCCCAGAATTCCGAGAAGGCTAACCCCTTTGAAAATTTCGAAAAATGCGCCCAGAATTCCGAGAAGACTAACCCCTTTGAAAATTTCGAAAAATGCGCCCAGAATTCTGAGAAGGCTAACTCCTTTGAAAATTTCGAAAAATGCGCCCAAAATTCCGAGAAGACTAACCCCTTTGAAAATTTCGAAAAATGCGCCCAGAATTCCGAGAAGGCTAACCCCTTTGAAAATTTCGAAAAATGCGCCCAGAATTCCGAGAAGGCTAACCCCTTTGAAAATTTCGAAAAATACGCCCAGAATTCCGAGAAGACTAACCACCTTTGAAAATTTCGAAAAATGCGCCCAGAATTCCGAGAAGGCTAACCCCTTTGAAAATTTCGAAAAATGCGCCCAGAATTCCGAGAAGGCTAACCCCTTTGAAAATTTCGAAAAATGCGACCAGAATTCCGAGAAGGCTAACCCCTTTGAAAATTTTGAAAAATGCGCCCAAAATTCCGAGAAGGCTAACACCATTGAAAATGCGCCCAGAATTCCGAGAAGGCAAACCCCTTTGAAAATTTCGAAAAATGCGCCTAGAATTCCGAGAAGGCTAACCCTATTGAAACTTTCGAAAAATGCGCCCAGAATTCCGAGAAGGCTAACCCCTTTGAAAATTTCGAAAAATGCGCCCAGAATTCCGAGAAGGCTAACCCCTTTGAAAATTTCGAAAAATGCGCCCAGAATTCCGAGAAGGCTAACACCTTTGAAAATGCGCCAAGGAATTCCGAGAAGGCAAACCCCTTTGAAAATTTCGAAAAATGCGCCTAGAATTCCGAGAAGGCTAACCCTATTGAAACTTTCGAAAAATTCGCCCAGAATTCCGAGAAGGCTAACCCCTTTGAAAATTTCGAAAAATGCGCCCAGAATTCCGAGAAGGCTAACCCCTTTGAAAATTTCGAAAAATGCGCCCAGAATTCCGAGAAGGCTAACATCTTTGAAAATTTCGAAAAATGCGGCCAGAATTCCGAGAAGGCTAACCCTTTTGAATATTTCGAAAAATGCGACCAGAATTCCGAGAAGGCCTACCCCTTTGAAATTTTCGAAAAATGCGCCCAGAATTCCGAGAAGACTAACCCCTTTGAAAATTTCAAAAAATGCGCCCAGAATTCCGAGAAGGCTAACCCCTTTGAAAATTTCTAAAAATGCGCCCAGAATTCCGAGAAGGCTAACCCCTTTGAAAATTTCGAAAAATGCGCCCAGAATTCCGAGAAGGCTAACCCCTTTGAAAATTTTGAAAAATGCGCCAAGAATTCCGAGAAGGCTAACCCCTTTGAAAATTTCGAAAAATGCGCCCAGAATTCCGAGAAGGCTAACCCCTTTGAAAATTTCGAAAAATGCGTCCAGAATTCCGGGAAGGCTAACCCCTTTGAAAATTTCGAAAAATGCGCCCAGAATTCCGAGAAGACTAACCCCTTTGAAAATTTCGAAAAATGCTCCCAGAATTCCGAGAAGACTAACCCCTTTGAAAATTTCGAAAAATGCGCACAGAATTCCGAGAAGGCAAACCCCTTTGAAAATTTCGAAAAATGCGCCCAGAATTCCGAGAAGGCTAACCCCTTTGAAAATTTCGAAAAATGCGCCCAGAATTCCGAAAAGGCTAACCCCTTTGAAAATTTCGAAAAATGCGCCCAGAATTCCGAGAAGGCTAACCCCTTTGAATATTTCGAAAAATGCGCCCAGAATTCCGAGAAGGCTAACCCCTTTGAATATTTCGAAAAATGCGCCCAGAATTCCGAGAAGGCTAACCCCTTTGAAAATTTCGAAAAATGCGCCCAGAATTCCGAGAAGGCTAACCCCTTTGAAAATTTCGAAAAATGCGCCCAGAATTCCAAGAAGACTAACCACCTTTGAAAATTTCGAAAAATGCGCCCAGAATTCCGAGAAGGCTAACCCCTTTGAAAATTTCGAAAAATGCGCCCAGAATTCCGAGAAGGCTAACCCCTTTGAAAATTTCGAAAAATGCGCCCAGAATTCCGAGAAGGCTAACCCCTCTGAAAATTTCGAAAAATGCGCCCAGAATTCCGAGAAGGCTAACCCCTTTGAAAATTTCGAAAAATGCGCCCAGAATTCCGAGAAGGCTAACCCCTTTGAAAAATTTGAAAAATGCGCCCAAAATTCCAAGAAGGCTAACCCCTTTGAAAATTTCGAAAAATGGGCCCAGAATTCCGAGAAGCCTAACCCCTTTGAATATTTCGAAAAATGCGCCCAGAATTCCGAGAAGGCTAACCCCTTTGAAAATTTCTAAAAATGCGCCCAGAATTCCGAGAAGGCTAACCCCTTTGAAAATTTCGAAAAATGCGCCCAGAATTCCGAGAAGGCTAACCCCTTTGAAAATTTCGAAAAATGCGCCCAGAATTCCGAGAAGGCTAACCCCTTTGAATATTTCGAAAAATGCGCCCAGAATTCCGAGAAGGCTAACCCCTTTGAAAATTTCTAAAAATGCGCCCAGAATTCCGAGAAGGCTAACCCCTTTGAAAATTTCGAAAAATGCGCCCAGAATTCCGAGAAGGCTAACCCCTTTGAAAATTTCGAAAAATGCGCCCAGAATTCCGAGAAGACTAACCCCTTTGAAAATTTCGAAAAATGCGCCCAGAATTCTGAGAAGGCTAACTCCTTTGAAAATTTCGAAAAATGCGCCCAAAATTCCGAGAAGACTAACCCCTTTGAAAATTTCGAAAAATGCGCCCAGAATTCCGAGAAGGCTAACCCCTTTGAAAATTTCGAAAAATGCGCCCAGAATTCCGAGAAGGCTAACCCCTTTGAAAATTTCGAAAAATACGCCCAGAATTCCGAGAAGACTAACCACCTTTGAAAATTTCGAAAAATGCGCCCAGAATTCCGAGAAGGCTAACCCCTTTGAAAATTTCGAAAAATGCGCCCAGAATTCCGAGAAGGCTAACCCCTTTGAAAATTTCGAAAAATGCGACCAGAATTCCGAGAAGGCTAACCCCTTTGAAAATTTTGAAAAATGCGCCCAAAATTCCGAGAAGGCTAACACCATTGAAAATGCGCCCAGAATTCCGAGAAGGCAAACCCCTTTGAAAATTTCGAAAAATGCGCCTAGAATTCCGAGAAGGCTAACCCTATTGAAACTTTCGAAAAATGCGCCCAGAATTCCGAGAAGGCTAACCCCTTTGAAAATTTCGAAAAATGCGCCCAGAATTCCGAGAAGGCTAACCCCTTTGAAAATTTCGAAAAATGCGCCCAGAATTCCGAGAAGGCTAACACCTTTGAAAATGCGCCAAGGAATTCCGAGAAGGCAAACCCCTTTGAAAATTTCGAAAAATGCGCCTAGAATTCCGAGAAGGCTAACCCTATTGAAACTTTCGAAAAATTCGCCCAGAATTCCGAGAAGGCTAACCCCTTTGAAAATTTCGAAAAATGCGCCCAGAATTCCGAGAAGGCTAACCCCTTTGAAAATTTCGAAAAATGCGCCCAGAATTCCGAGAAGGCTAACATCTTTGAAAATTTCGAAAAATGCGGCCAGAATTCCGAGAAGGCTAACCCTTTTGAATATTTCGAAAAATGCGACCAGAATTCCGAGAAGGCCTACCCCTTTGAAATTTTCGAAAAATGCGCCCAGAATTCCGAGAAGACTAACCCCTTTGAAAATTTCAAAAAATGCGCCCAGAATTCCGAGAAGGCTAACCCCTTTGAAAATTTCGAAAAATGCGCCCAGAATTCCGAGAAGGCTAACCCCTTTGAAAATTTTGAAAAATGCGCCAAGAATTCCGAGAAGGCTAACCCCTTTGAAAATTTCGAAAAATGCGCCCAGAATTCCGAGAAGGCTAACCCCTTTGAAAATTTTGAAAAATGCGCCAAGAATTCCGAGAAGGCTAACCCCTTTGAAAATTTCGAAAAATGCGCCCAGAATTCCGAGAAGACTAACCCCTTTGAAAATTTCGAAAAATGCGCACAGAATTCCGAGAAGGCAAACCCCTTTGAAAATTTCGAAAAATGCGCCCAGAATTCCGAGAAGGCTAACCCCTTTGAAAATTTCGGAAAATGCGCCCAGAATTCCGAGAAGCCTAACCCCTTTGAAAATTTCTAAAAATGCGCCCAGAATTCCGAGAAGGCTAACCCCTTTGAATATTTCGAAAAATGCGCCCAGAATTCCGAGAAGGCTAACCCCTTTGAATATTTCGAAAAATGCGCCCAGAATTCCGAGAAGGCTAACCCCTTTGAAAATTTCGAAAAATGCGCCCAGAATTCCGAGAAGACTAACCCCTTTGAAAATTTCGAAAAATGCTCCCAGAATTCCGAGAAGACTAACCCCTTTGAAAATTTCGAAAAATGCGCACAGAATTCCGAGAAGGCAAACCCCTTTGAAAATTTCGAAAAATGCGCCCAGAATTCCGAGAAGGCTAACCCCTTTGAAAATTTCGAAAAATGCGCCCAGAATTCCGAAAAGGCTAACCCCTTTGAAAATTTCGAAAAATGCGCCCAGAATTCCGAGAAGGCTAACCCCTTTGAATATTTCGAAAAATGCGCCCAGAATTCCGAGAAGGCTAACCCCTTTGAAAATTTCGAAAAATGCGCCCAGAATTCCGAGAAGGCTAACCCCTTTGAAAATTTCGAAAAATGCGCCCAGAATTCCGAGAAGACTAACCCCTTTGAAAATTTCGAAAAATGCGCACAGAATTCCGAGAAGGCAAACCCCTTTGAAAATTTCGAAAAATGCGCCCAGAATTCCGAGAAGGCTAACCCCTTTGAAAATTTCGGAAAATGCGCCCAGAATTCCGAGAAGCCTAACCCCTTTGAAAATTTCTAAAAATGCGCCCAGAATTCCGAGAAGGCTAACCCCTTTGAATATTTCGAAAAATGCGCCCAGAATTCCGAGAAGGCTAACCCCTTTGAATATTTCGAAAAATGCGCCCAGAATTCCGAGAAGGCTAACCCCTTTGAAAATTTCGAAAAATGCGCCCAGAATTCCGAGAAGACTAACCCCTTTGAAAATTTCGAAAAATGCTCCCAGAATTCCGAGAAGACTAACCCCTTTGAAAATTTCGAAAAATTCGCACAGAATTCCGAGAAGGCAAACCCCTTTGAAAATTTCGAAAAATGCGCCCAGAATTCCGAGAAGGCTAACCCCTTTGAAAATTTCGAAAAATGCGCCCAGAATTCCGAAAAGGCTAACCCCTTTGAAAATTTCGAAAAATGCGCCCAGAATTCCGAGAAGGCTAACCCCTTTGAATATTTCGAAAAATGCGCCCAGAATTCCGAGAAGGCTAACCCCTTTGAATATTTCGAAAAATGCGCCCAGAATTCCGAGAAGGCTAACCCCTTTGAAAATTTCGAAAAATGCGCCCAGAATTCCGAGAAGGCTAACCCCTTTGAAAATTTCGAAAAATGCGCCCAGAATTCCAAGAAGACTAACCACCTTTGAAAATTTCGAAAAATGCGCCCAGAATTCCGAGAAGGCTAACCCCTTTGAAAATTTCGAAAAATGCGCCCAGAATTCCGAGAAGGCTAACCCCTTTGAAAATTTCGAAAAATGCGCCCAGAATTCCGAGAAGGCTAACCCCTCTGAAAATTTCGAAAAATGCGCCCAGAATTCCGAGAAGGCTAACCCCTTTGAAAATTTCGAAAAATGCGCCCAGAATTCCGAGAAGGCTAACCCCTTTGAAAAATTTGAAAAATGCGCCCAAAATTCCAAGAAGGCTAACCCCTTTGAAAATTTCGAAAAATGCGCCCAGAATTCCGAGAAGCCTAACCCCTTTGAATATTTCGAAAAATGCGCCCAGAATTCCGAGAAGGCTAACCCCTTTGAAAATTTCTAAAAATGCGCCCAGAATTCCGAGAAGGCTAACCCCTTTGAAAATTTCGAAAAATGCGCCCAGAATTCCGAGAAGGCTAACCCCTTTGAATATTTCGAAAAATGCGCCCAGAATTCCGAGAAGGCTAACCCCTTTGAAAATTTCGAAAAATGCGCCCAGAATTCCGAGAAGGCTAACCCCTTTGAAAATTTCGAAAAATGCGCCCAGAATTCCGAGAAGACTAACCCCTTTGAAAATTTCGAAAAATGCGCACAGAATTCCGAGAAGGCAAACCCCTTTGAAAATTTCGAAAAATGCGCCCAGAATTCCGAGAAGGCTAACCCCTTTGAAAATTTCGGAAAATGCGCCCAGAATTCCGAGAAGCCTAACCCCTTTGAAAATTTCTAAAAATGCGCCCAGAATTCCGAGAAGGCTAACCCCTTTGAATATTTCGAAAAATGCGCCCAGAATTCCGAGAAGGCTAACCCCTTTGAATATTTCGAAAAATGCGCCCAGAATTCCGAGAAGGCTAACCCCTTTGAAAATTTCGAAAAATGCGCCCAGAATTCCGAGAAGACTAACCCCTTTGAAAATTTCGAAAAATGCTCCCAGAATTCCGAGAAGACTAACCCCTTTGAAAATTTCGAAAAATGCGCACAGAATTCCGAGAAGGCAAACCCCTTTGAAAATTTCGAAAAATGCGCCCAGAATTCCGAGAAGGCTAACCCCTTTGAAAATTTCGAAAAATGCGCCCAGAATTCCGAAAAGGCTAACCCCTTTGAAAATTTCGAAAAATGCGCCCAGAATTCCGAGAAGGCTAACCCCTTTGAATATTTCGAAAAATGCGCCCAGAATTCCGAGAAGGCTAACCCCTTTGAATATTTCGAAAAATGCGCCCAGAATTCCGAGAAGGCTAACCCCTTTGAAAATTTCGAAAAATGCGCCCAGAATTCCGAGAAGGCTAACCCCTTTGAAAATTTCGAAAAATGCGCCCAGAATTCCAAGAAGACTAACCACCTTTGAAAATTTCGAAAAATGCGCCCAGAATTCCGAGAAGGCTAACCCCTTTGAAAATTTCGAAAAATGCGCCCAGAATTCCGAGAAGGCTAACCCCTTTGAAAATTTCGAAAAATGCGCCCAGAATTCCGAGAAGGCTAACCCCTCTGAAAATTTCGAAAAATGCGCCCAGAATTCCGAGAAGGCTAACCCCTTTGAAAATTTCGAAAAATGCGCCCAGAATTCCGAGAAGGCTAACCCCTTTGAAAAATTTGAAAAATGCGCCCAAAATTCCAAGAAGGCTAACCCCTTTGAAAATTTCGAAAAATGGGCCCAGAATTCCGAGAAGCCTAACCCCTTTGAATATTTCGAAAAATGCGCCCAGAATTCCGAGAAGGCTAACCCCTTTGAAAATTTCTAAAAATGCGCCCAGAATTCCGAGAAGGCTAACCCCTTTGAAAATTTCGAAAAATGCGCCCAGAATTCCGAGAAGGCTAACCCCTTTGAAAATTTCGAAAAATGCGCCCAGAATTCCGAGAAGGCTAACCCCTTTGAATATTTCGAAAAATGCGCCCAGAATTCCGAGAAGGCTAACCCCTTTGAAAATTTATAAAAATGCGCCCAGAATTCCGAGAAGGCTAACCCCTTTGAAAATTTCGAAAAATGCGCCCAGAATTCCGAGAAGGCTAACCCCTTTGAAAATTTCGAAAAATGCGCCCAGAATTCCGAGAAGACTAACCCCTTTGAAAATTTCGAAAAATGCGCCCAGAATTCTGAGAAGGCTAACTCCTTTGAAAATTTCGAAAAATGCGCCCAGAATTCCGAGAAGGCTAACCCCTTTGAAAATTTCTAAAAATGCGCCCAGAATTCCGAGAAGACTAACCACCTTTGAAAATTTCGAAAAATGCGCCCAGAATTCCGAGAAGGCTAACCCCTTTGAAAATTTCGAAAAATGCGCCCAGAATTCCGAGAAGGCTAACCCCTTTGAAAATTTCGAAAAATGCGCCCAGAATTCCGAGAAGACTAACCCCTTTGAAAATTTCAAAAAATGCGCCCAGAATTCCGAGAAGGCTAACCCCTTTGAAAATTTCTAAAAATGCGCCCAGAATTCCGAGAAGGCTAACCCCTTTGAAAATTTCGAAAAATGCGCCCAGAATTCCGAGAAGGCTAACCCCTTTGAAAATTTTGAAAAATGCGCCAAGAATTCCGAGAAGGCTAACCCCTTTGAAAATTTCGAAAAATGCGCCCAGAATTCCGAGAAGGCTAACCCCTTTGAAAATTTCGAAAAATGCGTCCAGAATTCCGGGAAGGCTAACCCCTTTAAAAATTTCGAAAAATGCGCCCAGAATTCCGAGAAGGCTAACCCCTTTGAAAATTTCGAAAAATGCGCCCAGAATTCCGAGAAGGCTAACCCCTTTGAATATTTCGAAAAATGCGGACAGAATTCCGAGAAGGCTAACCCCTTTGAAAATTTCGAAAAATGCGCCCAGAATTCCGAGAAGGCTAACCCCTTTGAAAATTTTGAAAAATGCGCCAAGAATTCCGAGAAGGCTAACCCCTTTGAAAATTTCGAAAAATGCGCCCAGAATTCCGAGAAGGCTAACCCCTTTGAAAATTTCGAAAAATGCGCCCAGAATTCCGGGAAGGCTAACCCCTTTGAAAATTTCGAAAAATGCGCCCAGAATTCCGAGAAGGCTAACACCTTTGAAAATTTCGAAAAATGCGCCCAGAATTCCGAGAAGGCGAACCCCTTTGAAAATTTCGAAAAATGCGCTTAGAATTCCGAGAAGGCTAACCCCTTTGAAAATTTCGAAAAATGGGCCCAGAATTCCGAGAAGCCTAACCCCTTTGAATATTTCGAAAAATGCGCCCAGAATTCCGAGAAGGCTAACCCCTTTGAAAATTTCTAAAAATGCGCCCAGAATTCCGAGAAGGCTAACCCCTTTGAAAATTTCGAAAAATGCGCCCAGAATTCCGAGAAGGCTAACCCCTTTGAAAATTTCGAAAAATGCGCCCAGAATTCCGAGAAGGCTAACCCCTTTGAAAATTTCGAAAAATGCGCCCAGAATTCCGAGAAGGCTAACCCCTTTGAAAATTTCGAAAAATGCGCCCAGAATTCCGAGAAGGCTAACCCCTTTGAATATTTCGAAAAATGCGCCCAGAATTCCGAGAAGGCTAACCCCTTTGAATATTTCGAAAAATGCGCCCAGAATTCCGAGAAGGCTAACCCCTTTGAAAATTTCGAAAAATGCGCCCAGAATTCCGAGAAGGCTAACCCCTTTGAAAATTTTTTGAAAAATGCGCCCAGAATTCCGAGAAGACTAACCACCTTTGAAAATTTCGAAAAATGCGCCCAGAATTCCGAGAAGGCTAACCCCTTTGAATATTTCGAAAAATGCGCCCAGAATTCCGAGAAGGCTAACCCCTTTGAAAATTTCGAAAAATGCGCCCAGAATTCCGAGAAGCCTAACCCCTTTGAATATTTCGAAAAATGCGGACAGAATTCCGAGAAGGCTAACCCCTTTGAAAATTTCGAAAAATGCGCCCAGAATTCCGAGAAGGCTAACCCCTTTGAAAATTTTGAAAAATGCGCCAAGAATTCCGAGAAGGCTAACCCCTTTGAAAATTTCGAAAAATGCGCCCAGAATTCCGAGAAGGCTAACCCCTTTGAAAATTTCGAAAAATGCGCCCAGAATTCCGGGAAGGCTAACCCCTTTGAAAATTTCGAAAAATGCGCCCAGAATTCCGAGAAGGCTAACACCTTTGAAAATTTCGAAAAATGCGCCCAGAATTCCGAGAAGGCGAACCCCTTTGAAAATTTCGAAAAATGCGCTTAGAATTCCGAGAAGGCTAACCCCTTTGAAAATTTCGAAAAATGGGCCCAGAATTCCGAGAAGCCTAACCCCTTTGAATATTTCGAAAAATGCGCCCAGAATTCCGAGAAGGCTAACCCCTTTGAAAATTTCTAAAAATGCGCCCAGAATTCCGAGAAGGCTAACCCCTTTGAAAATTTCGAAAAATGCGCCCAGAATTCCGAGAAGGCTAACCCCTTTGAAAATTTCGAAAAATGCGCCCAGAATTCCGAGAAGGCTAACCCCTTTGAAAATTTCGAAAAATGCGCCCAAAATTCCGAGAAGACTAACCCCTTTGAAAATTTCGAAAAATGCGCCCAGAATTCCGAGAAGGCTAACCCCTTTGAAAATTTCGAAAAATGCGCCCAGAATTCCGAGAAGGCTAACCCCTTTGAATATTTCGAAAAATGCGGACAGAATTCCGAGAAGGCTAACCCCTTTGAAAATTTTGAAAAATGCGCCCAGAATTCCGAAAAGGCTAACCCCTTTGAAAATTTCGAAAAATGCGCCCAGAATTCCGAGAAGGCTAACCCCTTTGAAAATTTCGAAAAATACGCCCAGAATTCCGAGAAGACTAACCACCTTTGAAAATTTCGAAAAATGCGCCCAGAATTCCGAGAAGGCTAACCCCTTTGAAAATTTCGAAAAATGCGCCCAGAATTCCGAGAAGGCTAACCCCTTTGAAAATTTCGAAAAATGCGACCAGAATTCCGAGAAGGCTAACCCCTTTGAAAATTTTGAAAAATGCGCCCAAAATTCCGAGAAGGCTAACACCATTGAAAATGCGCCCAGAATTCCGAGAAGGCAAACCCCTTTGAAAATTTCGAAAAATGCGCCTAGAATTCCGAGAAGGCTAACCCTATTGAAACTTTCGAAAAATGCGCCCAGAATTCCGAGAAGGCTAACCCCTTTGAAAATTTCGAAAAATGCGCCCAGAATTCCGAGAAGGCTAACCCCTTTGAAAATTTCGAAAAATGCGCCCAGAATTCCGAGAAGGCTAACACCTTTGAAAATGCGCCAAGGAATTCCGAGAAGGCAAACCCCTTTGAAAATTTCGAAAAATGCGCCTAGAATTCCGAGAAGGCTAACCCTATTGAAACTTTCGAAAAATTCGCCCAGAATTCCGAGAAGGCTAACCCCTTTGAAAATTTCGAAAAATGCGCCCAGAATTCCGAGAAGGCTAACCCCTTTGAAAATTTCGAAAAATGCGCCCAGAATTCCGAGAAGGCTAACATCTTTGAAAATTTCGAAAAATGCGGCCAGAATTCCGAGAAGGCTAACCCTTTTGAATATTTCGAAAAATGCGACCAGAATTCCGAGAAGGCCTACCCCTTTGAAATTTTCGAAAAATGCGCCCAGAATTCCGAGAAGACTAACCCCTTTGAAAATTTCAAAAAATGCGCCCAGAATTCCGAGAAGGCTAACCCCTTTGAAAATTTCGAAAAATGCGCCCAGAATTCCGAGAAGGCTAACCCCTTTGAAAATTTTGAAAAATGCGCCAAGAATTCCGAGAAGGCTAACCCCTTTGAAAATTTCGAAAAATGCGCCCAGAATTCCGAGAAGGCTAACCCCTTTGAAAATTTCGAAAAATGCGTCCAGAATTCCGGGAAGGCTAACCCCTTTGAAAATTTCGAAAAATGCGCCCAGAATTCCGAGAAGGCTAACCCCTTTGAAAATTTCGAAAAATGCGCCCAGAATTCCGAGAAGGCTAACCCCTTTGAAAATTTCGAAAAATGCGCCCAGAATTCCGAGAAGGCTAACCCCTTTGAATATTTCGAAAAATGCGCCCAGAATTCCGAGAAGGCTAACCCCTTTGAATATTTCGAAAAATGCGCCCAGAATTCCGAGAAGGCTAACCCCTTTGAAAATTTCGAAAAATGCGCCCAGAATTCCGAGAAGGCTAACCCCTTTGAAAATTTCGAAAAATGCGCCCAGAATTCCGAGAAGACTAACCCCTTTGAAAATTTCGAAAAATGCGCACAGAATTCCGAGAAGGCAAACCCCTTTGAAAATTTCGAAAAATGCGCCCAGAATTCCGAGAAGGCTAACCCCTTTGAAAATTTCGGAAAATGCGCCCAGAATTCCGAGAAGCCTAACCCCTTTGAAAATTTCTAAAAATGCGCCCAGAATTCCGAGAAGGCTAACCCCTTTGAATATTTCGAAAAATGCGCCCAGAATTCCGAGAAGGCTAACCCCTTTGAATATTTCGAAAAATGCGCCCAGAATTCCGAGAAGGCTAACCCCTTTGAAAATTTCGAAAAATGCGCCCAGAATTCCGAGAAGACTAACCCCTTTGAAAATTTCGAAAAATGCTCCCAGAATTCCGAGAAGACTAACCCCTTTGAAAATTTCGAAAAATGCGCACAGAATTCCGAGAAGGCAAACCCCTTTGAAAATTTCGAAAAATGCGCCCAGAATTCCGAGAAGGCTAACCCCTTTGAAAATTTCGAAAAATGCGCCCAGAATTCCGAAAAGGCTAACCCCTTTGAAAATTTCGAAAAATGCGCCCAGAATTCCGAGAAGGCTAACCCCTTTGAATATTTCGAAAAATGCGCCCAGAATTCCGAGAAGGCTAACCCCTTTGAAAATTTCGAAAAATGCGCCCAGAATTCCGAGAAGGCTAACCCCTTTGAAAATTTCGAAAAATGCGCCCAGAATTCCGAGAAGACTAACCCCTTTGAAAATTTCGAAAAATGCGCACAGAATTCCGAGAAGGCAAACCCCTTTGAAAATTTCGAAAAATGCGCCCAGAATTCCGAGAAGGCTAACCCCTTTGAAAATTTCGGAAAATGCGCCCAGAATTCCGAGAAGCCTAACCCCTTTGAAAATTTCTAAAAATGCGCCCAGAATTCCGAGAAGGCTAACCCCTTTGAATATTTCGAAAAATGCGCCCAGAATTCCGAGAAGGCTAACCCCTTTGAATATTTCGAAAAATGCGCCCAGAATTCCGAGAAGGCTAACCCCTTTGAAAATTTCGAAAAATGCGCCCAGAATTCCGAGAAGACTAACCCCTTTGAAAATTTCGAAAAATGCTCCCAGAATTCCGAGAAGACTAACCCCTTTGAAAATTTCGAAAAATTCGCACAGAATTCCGAGAAGGCAAACCCCTTTGAAAATTTCGAAAAATGCGCCCAGAATTCCGAGAAGGCTAACCCCTTTGAAAATTTCGAAAAATGCGCCCAGAATTCCGAAAAGGCTAACCCCTTTGAAAATTTCGAAAAATGCGCCCAGAATTCCGAGAAGGCTAACCCCTTTGAATATTTCGAAAAATGCGCCCAGAATTCCGAGAAGGCTAACCCCTTTGAATATTTCGAAAAATGCGCCCAGAATTCCGAGAAGGCTAACCCCTTTGAAAATTTCGAAAAATGCGCCCAGAATTCCGAGAAGGCTAACCCCTTTGAAAATTTCGAAAAATGCGCCCAGAATTCCAAGAAGACTAACCACCTTTGAAAATTTCGAAAAATGCGCCCAGAATTCCGAGAAGGCTAACCCCTTTGAAAATTTCGAAAAATGCGCCCAGAATTCCGAGAAGGCTAACCCCTTTGAAAATTTCGAAAAATGCGCCCAGAATTCCGAGAAGGCTAACCCCTCTGAAAATTTCGAAAAATGCGCCCAGAATTCCGAGAAGGCTAACCCCTTTGAAAATTTCGAAAAATGCGCCCAGAATTCCGAGAAGGCTAACCCCTTTGAAAAATTTGAAAAATGCGCCCAAAATTCCAAGAAGGCTAACCCCTTTGAAAATTTCGAAAAATGCGCCCAGAATTCCGAGAAGCCTAACCCCTTTGAATATTTCGAAAAATGCGCCCAGAATTCCGAGAAGGCTAACCCCTTTGAAAATTTCTAAAAATGCGCCCAGAATTCCGAGAAGGCTAACCCCTTTGAAAATTTCGAAAAATGCGCCCAGAATTCCGAGAAGGCTAACCCCTTTGAATATTTCGAAAAATGCGCCCAGAATTCCGAGAAGGCTAACCCCTTTGAAAATTTCGAAAAATGCGCCCAGAATTCCGAGAAGGCTAACCCCTTTGAAAATTTCGAAAAATGCGCCCAGAATTCCGAGAAGACTAACCCCTTTGAAAATTTCGAAAAATGCGCACAGAATTCCGAGAAGGCAAACCCCTTTGAAAATTTCGAAAAATGCGCCCAGAATTCCGAGAAGGCTAACCCCTTTGAAAATTTCGGAAAATGCGCCCAGAATTCCGAGAAGCCTAACCCCTTTGAAAATTTCTAAAAATGCGCCCAGAATTCCGAGAAGGCTAACCCCTTTGAATATTTCGAAAAATGCGCCCAGAATTCCGAGAAGGCTAACCCCTTTGAATATTTCGAAAAATGCGCCCAGAATTCCGAGAAGGCTAACCCCTTTGAAAATTTCGAAAAATGCGCCCAGAATTCCGAGAAGACTAACCCCTTTGAAAATTTCGAAAAATGCTCCCAGAATTCCGAGAAGACTAACCCCTTTGAAAATTTCGAAAAATGCGCACAGAATTCCGAGAAGGCAAACCCCTTTGAAAATTTCGAAAAATGCGCCCAGAATTCCGAGAAGGCTAACCCCTTTGAAAATTTCGAAAAATGCGCCCAGAATTCCGAAAAGGCTAACCCCTTTGAAAATTTCGAAAAATGCGCCCAGAATTCCGAGAAGGCTAACCCCTTTGAATATTTCGAAAAATGCGCCCAGAATTCCGAGAAGGCTAACCCCTTTGAATATTTCGAAAAATGCGCCCAGAATTCCGAGAAGGCTAACCCCTTTGAAAATTTCGAAAAATGCGCCCAGAATTCCGAGAAGGCTAACCCCTTTGAAAATTTCGAAAAATGCGCCCAGAATTCCAAGAAGACTAACCACCTTTGAAAATTTCGAAAAATGCGCCCAGAATTCCGAGAAGGCTAACCCCTTTGAAAATTTCGAAAAATGCGCCCAGAATTCCGAGAAGGCTAACCCCTTTGAAAATTTCGAAAAATGCGCCCAGAATTCCGAGAAGGCTAACCCCTCTGAAAATTTCGAAAAATGCGCCCAGAATTCCGAGAAGGCTAACCCCTTTGAAAATTTCGAAAAATGCGCCCAGAATTCCGAGAAGGCTAACCCCTTTGAAAAATTTGAAAAATGCGCCCAAAATTCCAAGAAGGCTAACCCCTTTGAAAATTTCGAAAAATGGGCCCAGAATTCCGAGAAGCCTAACCCCTTTGAATATTTCGAAAAATGCGCCCAGAATTCCGAGAAGGCTAACCCCTTTGAAAATTTCTAAAAATGCGCCCAGAATTCCGAGAAGGCTAACCCCTTTGAAAATTTCGAAAAATGCGCCCAGAATTCCGAGAAGGCTAACCCCTTTGAAAATTTCGAAAAATGCGCCCAGAATTCCGAGAAGGCTAACCCCTTTGAATATTTCGAAAAATGCGCCCAGAATTCCGAGAAGGCTAACCCCTTTGAAAATTTATAAAAATGCGCCCAGAATTCCGAGAAGGCTAACCCCTTTGAAAATTTCGAAAAATGCGCCCAGAATTCCGAGAAGGCTAACCCCTTTGAAAATTTCGAAAAATGCGCCCAGAATTCCGAGAAGACTAACCCCTTTGAAAATTTCGAAAAATGCGCCCAGAATTCTGAGAAGGCTAACTCCTTTGAAAATTTCGAAAAATGCGCCCAGAATTCCGAGAAGGCTAACCCCTTTGAAAATTTCTAAAAATGCGCCCAGAATTCCGAGAAGACTAACCACCTTTGAAAATTTCGAAAAATGCGCCCAGAATTCCGAGAAGGCTAACCCCTTTGAAAATTTCGAAAAATGCGCCCAGAATTCCGAGAAGGCTAACCCCTTTGAAAATTTCGAAAAATGCGCCCAGAATTCCGAGAAGACTAACCCCTTTGAAAATTTCAAAAAATGCGCCCAGAATTCCGAGAAGGCTAACCCCTTTGAAAATTTCTAAAAATGCGCCCAGAATTCCGAGAAGGCTAACCCCTTTGAAAATTTCGAAAAATGCGCCCAGAATTCCGAGAAGGCTAACCCCTTTGAAAATTTTGAAAAATGCGCCAAGAATTCCGAGAAGGCTAACCCCTTTGAAAATTTCGAAAAATGCGCCCAGAATTCCGAGAAGGCTAACCCCTTTGAAAATTTCGAAAAATGCGTCCAGAATTCCGGGAAGGCTAACCCCTTTAAAAATTTCGAAAAATGCGCCCAGAATTCCGAGAAGGCTAACCCCTTTGAAAATTTCGAAAAATGCGCCCAGAATTCCGAGAAGGCTAACCCCTTTGAATATTTCGAAAAATGCGGACAGAATTCCGAGAAGGCTAACCCCTTTGAAAATTTCGAAAAATGCGCCCAGAATTCCGAGAAGGCTAACCCCTTTGAAAATTTTGAAAAATGCGCCAAGAATTCCGAGAAGGCTAACCCCTTTGAAAATTTCGAAAAATGCGCCCAGAATTCCGAGAAGGCTAACCACCTTTGAAAATTTCGAAAAATGCGCCCAGAATTCCGAGAAGGCTAACCCCTTTGAAAATTTCGAAAAATGCGCCCAGAATTCCGAGAAGGCTAACCCCTTTGAAAATTTCGAAAAATGCGCCCAGAATTCCGAGAAGGCTAACCCCTCTGAAAATTTCGAAAAATGCGCCCAGAATTCCGAGAAGGCTAACCCCTTTGAAAATTTCGAAAAATGCGCCCAGAATTCCGAGAAGGCTAACCCCTTTGAAAAATTTGAAAAATGCGCCCAAAATTCCAAGAAGGCTAACCCCTTTGAAAATTTCGAAAAATGGGCCCAGAATTCCGAGAAGCCTAACCCCTTTGAATATTTCGAAAAATGCGCCCAGAATTCCGAGAAGGCTAACCCCTTTGAAAATTTCTAAAAATGCGCCCAGAATTCCGAGAAGGCTAACCCCTTTGAAAATTTCGAAAAATGCGCCCAGAATTCCGAGAAGGCTAACCCCTTTGAAAATTTCGAAAAATGCGCCCAGAATTCCGAGAAGGCTAACCCCTTTGAATATTTCGAAAAATGCGCCCAGAATTCCGAGAAGGCTAACCCCTTTGAAAATTTATAAAAATGCGCCCAGAATTCCGAGAAGGCTAACCCCTTTGAAAATTTCGAAAAATGCGCCCAGAATTCCGAGAAGGCTAACCCCTTTGAAAATTTCGAAAAATGCGCCCAGAATTCCGAGAAGACTAACCCCTTTGAAAATTTCGAAAAATGCGCCCAGAATTCTGAGAAGGCTAACTCCTTTGAAAATTTCGAAAAATGCGCCCAGAATTCCGAGAAGGCTAACCCCTTTGAAAATTTCTAAAAATGCGCCCAGAATTCCGAGAAGACTAACCACCTTTGAAAATTTCGAAAAATGCGCCCAGAATTCCGAGAAGGCTAACCCCTTTGAAAATTTCGAAAAATGCGCCCAGAATTCCGAGAAGGCTAACCCCTTTGAAAATTTCGAAAAATGCGCCCAGAATTCCGAGAAGACTAACCCCTTTGAAAATTTCAAAAAATGCGCCCAGAATTCCGAGAAGGCTAACCCCTTTGAAAATTTCTAAAAATGCGCCCAGAATTCCGAGAAGGCTAACCCCTTTGAAAATTTCGAAAAATGCGCCCAGAATTCCGAGAAGGCTAACCCCTTTGAAAATTTTGAAAAATGCGCCAAGAATTCCGAGAAGGCTAACCCCTTTGAAAATTTCGAAAAATGCGCCCAGAATTCCGAGAAGGCTAACCCCTTTGAAAATTTCGAAAAATGCGTCCAGAATTCCGGGAAGGCTAACCCCTTTAAAAATTTCGAAAAATGCGCCCAGAATTCCGAGAAGGCTAACCCCTTTGAAAATTTCGAAAAATGCGCCCAGAATTCCGAGAAGGCTAACCCCTTTGAATATTTCGAAAAATGCGGACAGAATTCCGAGAAGGCTAACCCCTTTGAAAATTTCGAAAAATGCGCCCAGAATTCCGAGAAGGCTAACCCCTTTGAAAATTTTGAAAAATGCGCCAAGAATTCCGAGAAGGCTAACCCCTTTGAAAATTTCGAAAAATGCGCCCAGAATTCCGAGAAGGCTAACCCCTTTGAAAATTTCGAAAAATGCGCCCAGAATTCCGGGAAGGCTAACCCCTTTGAAAATTTCGAAAAATGCGCCCAGAATTCCGAGAAGGCTAACACCTTTGAAAATTTCGAAAAATGCGCCCAGAATTCCGAGAAGGCGAACCCCTTTGAAAATTTCGAAAAATGCGCTTAGAATTCCGAGAAGGCTAACCCCTTTGAAAATTTCGAAAAATGGGCCCAGAATTCCGAGAAGCCTAACCCCTTTGAATATTTCGAAAAATGCGCCCAGAATTCCGAGAAGGCTAACCCCTTTGAAAATTTCTAAAAATGCGCCCAGAATTCCGAGAAGGCTAACCCCTTTGAAAATTTCGAAAAATGCGCCCAGAATTCCGAGAAGGCTAACCCCTTTGAAAATTTCGAAAAATGCGCCCAGAATTCCGAGAAGGCTAACCCCTTTGAAAATTTCGAAAAATGCGCCCAGAATTCCGAGAAGGCTAACCCCTTTGAAAATTTCGAAAAATGCGCCCAGAATTCCGAGAAGGCTAACCCCTTTGAATATTTCGAAAAATGCGCCCAGAATTCCGAGAAGGCTAACCCCTTTGAATATTTCGAAAAATGCGCCCAGAATTCCGAGAAGGCTAACCCCTTTGAAAATTTCGAAAAATGCGCCCAGAATTCCGAGAAGGCTAACCCCTTTGAAAATTTTTTGAAAAATGCGCCCAGAATTCCGAGAAGACTAACCACCTTTGAAAATTTCGAAAAATGCGCCCAGAATTCCGAGAAGGCTAACCCCTTTGAATATTTCGAAAAATGCGCCCAGAATTCCGAGAAGGCTAACCCCTTTGAAAATTTCGAAAAATGCGCCCAGAATTCCGAGAAGCCTAACCCCTTTGAATATTTCGAAAAATGCGGACAGAATTCCGAGAAGGCTAACCCCTTTGAAAATTTCGAAAAATGCGCCCAGAATTCCGAGAAGGCTAACCCCTTTGAAAATTTTGAAAAATGCGCCAAGAATTCGGAGAAGGCTAACCCCTTTGAAAATTTCGAAAAATGCGCCCAGAATTCCGAGAAGGCTAACCCCTTTGAAAATTTCGAAAAATGCGCCCAGAATTCCGGGAAGGCTAACCCCTTTGAAAATTTCGAAAAATGCGCCCAGAATTCCGAGAAGGCTAACACCTTTGAAAATTTCGAAAAATGCGCCCAGAATTCCGAGAAGGCGAACCCCTTTGAAAATTTCGAAAAATGCGCTTAGAATTCCGAGAAGGCTAACCCCTTTGAAAATTTCGAAAAATGGGCCCAGAATTCCGAGAAGCCTAACCCCTTTGAATATTTCGAAAAATGCGCCCAGAATTCCGAGAAGGCTAACCCCTTTGAAAATTTCTAAAAATGCGCCCAGAATTCCGAGAAGGCTAACCCCTTTGAAAATTTCGAAAAATGCGCCCAGAATTCCGAGAAGGCTAACCCCTTTGAAAATTTCGAAAAATGCGCCCAGAATTCCGAGAAGGCTAACCCCTTTGAAAATTTCGAAAAATGCGCCCAAAATTCCGAGAAGACTAACCCCTTTGAAAATTTCGAAAAATGCGCCCAGAATTCCGAGAAGGCTAACCCCTTTGAAAATTTCGAAAAATGCGCCCAGAATTCCGAGAAGGCTAACCCCTTTGAATATTTCGAAAAATGCGGACAGAATTCCGAGAAGGCTAACCCCTTTGAAAATTTTGAAAAATGCGCCCAGAATTCCGAAAAGGCTAACCCCTTTGAAAATTTCGAAAAATGCGCCCAGAATTCCGAGAAGGCTAACCCCTTTGAATATTTCGAAAAATGCGCCCAGAATTCCGAGAAGGCTAACCCCTTTGAATATTTCGAAAAATGCGCCCAGAATTCCGAGAAGGCTAACCCCTTTGAAAATTTCGAAAAATGCGCCCAGAATTCCGAGAAGGCTAACCCCTTTGAAAATTTTTTGAAAAATGCGCCCAGAATTCCGAGAAGACTAACCACCTTTGAAAATTTCGAAAAATGCGCCCAGAATTCCGAGAAGGCTAACCCCTTTGAATATTTCGAAAAATGCGCCCAGAATTCCGAGAAGGCTAACCCCTTTGAAAATTTCGAAAAATGCGCCCAGAATTCCGAGAAGCCTAACCCCTTTGAATATTTCTAAAAATGCGCCCAGAATTCCGAGAAGACTAACCCCTTTGAAAATTTCGAAAAATGCGCCCAGAATTCCGAGAACTCTAACCCCTTTGAAAATTTCGAAAAATGCGCCCAGAATTCCGAGAAGGCTAACCCCTTTGAAAATTTCGAAAAATGCGCCCAGAATTCAGAGAAGGCAACCCCCTTTGAAAATTTCGAAAAACGCGCCCACAATTCCGAGAAGGCTAACCCCTTTGAAAATTTCGAAAAATGCGCCCAGAATTCAGAGAAGGCAACCCCCTTTGAAAATTTCGAAAAATGCGCCCAGAATTCCGAGAAAGCTAACCCCTTTGAATATTTCGAAAAATGCGCCCAGAATTCCGAGAAGGCTAACCCCTTTGAATATTTCGAAAAATGCGCCCAGAATTCCGAGAAGGCTAACCCCTTTGAATATTTCTAAAAATGCGCCCAGAATTCCGAAAAGGCAAACCCCTTTGAAAATTTCGAAAAATGCGCCCAGAATTCCGAGAAGGCTAACCCCTTTGAATATTTCGAAAAATGAACCAGAATTCCGAGAAGGCTAACCCCTTTGAATATTTCGAAAAATGCGCCCAGAATTCCGAGAAGGCTAACCCCTTTGAAAATTTCGAAAAATGCGCCCAGAATTCCGAGAAGGCTAACCCCTTTGAAAATTTCGAAAAATGCGCCCAGAATTCCGAGAAGACTAACCCCTTTGAAAATTTCGAAAAATGCGCACAGAATTCCGAGAAGGCAAACCCCTTTGAAAATTTCGAAAAATGCGCCCAGAATTCCGAGAAGGCTAACCCCTTTGAAAATTTCGGAAAATGCGCCCAGAATTCCGAGAAGGCTAACCCCTTTGAAAATTTCGAAAAATGCGCCCAGAATTCCGAGAAGACTAACCCCTTTGAAAATTTCGAAAAATGCTCCCAGAATTCCGAGAAGACTAACCCCTTTGAAAATTTCGAAAAATGCGCACAGAATTCCGAGAAGGCAAACCCCTTTGAAAATTTCGAAAAATGCGCCCAGAATTCCGAGAAGGCTAACCCCTTTGAAAATTTCGAAAAATGCGCCCAGAATTCCGAAAAGGCTAACCCCTTTGAAAATTTCGAAAAATGCGCCCAGAATTCCGAGAAGGCTAACCCCTTTGAATATTTCGAAAAATGCGCCCAGAATTCCGAGAAGGCTAACCCCTTTGAATATTTCGAAAAATGCGCCCAGAATTCCGAGAAGGCTAACCTCTTTGAAAATTTCGAAAAATGCGCCCAGAATTCCGAGAAGGCTAACCCCTTTGAAAATTTCGAAAAATGCGCCCAGAATTCCAAGAAGACTAACCACCTTTGAAAATTTCGAAAAATGCGCCCAGAATTCCGAGAAGGCTAACCCCTTTGAAAATTTCGAAAAATGCGCCCAGAATTCCGAGAAGGCTAACCCCTTTGAAAATTTCGAAAAATGCGCCCAGAATTCCGAGAAGGCTAACCCCTCTGAAAATTTCGAAAAATGCGCCCAGAATTCCGAGAAGGCTAACCCCTTTGAAAATTTCGAAAAATGCGCCCAGAATTCCGAGAAGGCTAACCCCTTTGAAAAATTTGAAAAATGCGCCCAAAATTCCAAGAAGGCTAACCCCTTTGAAAATTTCGAAAAATGGGCCCAGAATTCCGAGAAGCCTAACCCCTTTGAATATTTCGAAAAATGCGCCCAGAATTCCGAGAAGGCTAACCCCTTTGAAAATTTCGAAAAATGGGCCCAGAATTCCGAGAAGCCTAACCCCTTTGAATATTTCGAAAAATGCGCCCAGAATTCCGAGAAGGCTAACCCCTTTGAAAATTTCTAAAAATGCGCCCAGAATTCCGAGAAGGCTAACCCCTTTGAAAATTTCGAAAAATGCGCCCAGAATTCCGAGAAGGCTAACCCCTTTGAAAATTTCGAAAAATGCGCCCAGAATTCCGAGAAGGCTAACCCCTTTGAAAATTTCGAAAAATGCGCCCAAAATTCCGAGAAGACTAACCCCTTTGAAAATTTCGAAAAATGCGCCCAGAATTCCGAGAAGGCTAACCCCTTTGAAAATTTCGAAAAATGCGCCCAGAATTCCGAGAAGGCTAACCCCTTTGAATATTTCGAAAAATGCGGACAGAATTCCGAGAAGGCTAACCCCTTTGAAAATTTTGAAAAATGCGCCCAGAATTCCGAAAAGGCTAACCCCTTTGAAAATTTCGAAAAATGCGCCCAGAATTCCGAGAAGGCTAACCCCTTTGAATATTTCGAAAAATGCGCCCAGAATTCCGAGAAGGCTAACCCCTTTGAATATTTCGAAAAATGCGCCCAGAATTCCGAGAAGGCTAACCCCTTTGAAAATTTCGAAAAATGCGCCCAGAATTCCGAGAAGGCTAACCCCTTTGAAAATTTTTTGAAAAATGCGCCCAGAATTCCGAGAAGACTAACCACCTTTGAAAATTTCGAAAAATGCGCCCAGAATTCCGAGAAGGCTAACCCCTTTGAATATTTCGAAAAATGCGCCCAGAATTCCGAGAAGGCTAACCCCTTTGAAAATTTCGAAAAATGCGCCCAGAATTCCGAGAAGCCTAACCCCTTTGAATATTTCTAAAAATGCGCCCAGAATTCCGAGAAGACTAACCCCTTTGAAAATTTCGAAAAATGCGCCCAGAATTCCGAGAACTCTAACCCCTTTGAAAATTTCGAAAAATGCGCCCAGAATTCCGAGAAGGCTAACCCCTTTGAAAATTTCGAAAAATGCGCCCAGAATTCAGAGAAGGCAACCCCCTTTGAAAATTTCGAAAAACGCGCCCACAATTCCGAGAAGGCTAACCCCTTTGAAAATTTCGAAAAATGCGCCCAGAATTCAGAGAAGGCTAACCCCTATGAAAATTTCGAAAAATGCGCCCAGAATTCCGAGAAGGCTAACCCCTTTGAAAATTTCGAAAAATGCGCCCAGAATTCCGGGAAGGATAACCTCTTTGAAAATTTCGAAAAATGCGCCCAGAATTCCGAGAAGGCTAACCCCTTTGAATATTTCGAAAAATGCGCCCAGAATTCCGAGAAGGCTAACCCCTTTGAAAATTTTGATAAATGCGCCCAGAATTCCGAAAAGGCAAACCCCTTTGAAAATTTCGAAAAATGCGCCCAGAATTCCGAGAAGGCTAACCCCTTTGAAAATTTCGAAAAATGCGCCCAGAATTCCGAGAAGGCTAACCCCTTTGAAAATTTCGAAAAATGCGCCCAGAATTCCAAGAAGACTAACCACCTTTGAAAATTTCGAAAAATGCGCCCAGAATTCCGAGAAGGCTAACCCCTTTGAAAATTTCGAAAAATGCGCCCAGAATTCCGAGAAGGCTAACCCCTTTGAAAATTTCGAAAAATGCGCCCAGAATTCCGAGAAGGCTAACCCCTCTGAAAATTTCGAAAAATGCGCCCAGAATTCCGAGAAGGCTAACCCCTTTGAAAATTTCGAAAAATGCGCCCAGAATTCCGAGAAGGCTAACCCCTTTGAAAAATTTGAAAAATGCGCCCAAAATTCCAAGAAGGCTAACCCCTTTGAAAATTTCGAAAAATGGGCCCAGAATTCCGAGAAGCCTAACCCCTTTGTATATTTCGAAAAATGCGCCCAGAATTCCGAGAAGGCTAACCCCTTTGAAAATTTCTAAAAATGCGCCCAGAATTCCGAGAAGGCTAACCCCTTTGAAAATTTCGAAAAATGCGCCCAGAATTCCGAGAAGGCTAACCCCTTTGAAAATTTCGAAAAATGCGCCCAGAATTCCGAGAAGGCTAACCCCTTTGAAAATTTCGAAAAATGCGCCCAGAATTCCGTGAAGGATAACCTCTTTGAAAATTTCGAAAAATGCGCCCAGTATTCCGAGAAGGCTAACCCCTTTGAAAATTTCGAAAAATGCGCCCAGAATTCCGAGAAGACTAACCCCTTTGAAAATTTCGAAAAATGCGCCCAGAATTCTGAGAAGGCTAACTCCTTTGAAAATTTCGAAAAATGCGCCCAGAATTCCGAGAATGCTAACCCCTTTGAAAATTTCTAAAAATGCGCCCAGAATTCCGAGAAGGCTAACCCCTTTGAAAATTTCGAAAAATGCGCCCAGAATTCCGAGAAGGCTAACCCCTTTGAAAATTTCGAAAAATGCGCCCAAAATTCCGAGAAGACTAACCCCTTTGAAAATTTCGAAAAATGCGCCCAGAATTCCGAGAAGGCTAACCCCTTTGAAAATTTCGAAAAATGCGCCCAAAATTCCGAGAAGGCTAACCCCTTTGAAAATTTCGAAAAATACGCCCAGAATTCCGAGAAGACTAACCACCTTTGAAAATTTCGAAAAATGCGCCCAGAATTCCGAGAAGGCTAACCCCTTTGAAAATTTCGAAAAATGCGCCCAGAATTCCGAGAAGGCTAACCCCTTTGAAAATTTCGAAAAATGCGACCAGAATTCCGTGAAGGCTAACCCCTTTGAAAATTTTGAAAAATGCGCCCAAAATTCCGAGAAGGCTAACACCATTGAAAATGCGCCCAGAATTCCGAGAAGGCAAACCCCTTTGAAAATTTCGAAAAATGCGCCTAGAATTCCGAGAAGGCTAACCCTATTGAAACTTTCGAAAAATGCGCCCAGAATTCCGAGAAGGCTAACCCCTTTGAAAATTTCGAAAAATGCGCCCAGAATTCCGAGAAGGCTAACCCCTTTGAAAATTTCGAAAAATGCGCCCAGAATTCCGAGAAGGCTAACACCTTTGAAAATGCGCCAAGGAATTCCGAGAAGGCAAACCCCTTTGAAAATTTCGAAAAATGCGCCTAGAATTCCGAGAAGGCTAACCCTATTGAAACTTTCGAAAAATTCGCCCAGAATTCCGAGAAGGCTAACCCCTTTGAAAATTTCGAAAAATGCGCCCAGAATTCCGAGAAGGCTAACCCCTTTGAAAATTTCGAAAAATGCGCCCAGAATTCCGAGAAGGCTAACATCTTTGAAAATTTCGAAAAATGCGGCCAGAATTCCGAGAAGGCTAACCCTTTTGAATATTTCGAAAAATGCGACCAGAATTCCGAGAAGGCCTACCCCTTTGAAATTTTCGAAAAATGCGCCCAGAATTCCGAGAAGACTAACCCCTTTGAAAATTTCAAAAAATGCGCCCAGAATTCCGAGAAGGCTAACCCCTTTGAAAATTTCTAAAAATGCGCCCAGAATTCCGAGAAGGCTAACCCCTTTGAAAATTTCGAAAAATGCGCCCAGAATTCCGAGAAGGCTAACCCCTTTGAAAAATGCGCCAAGAATTCCGAGAAGGCTAACCCCTCTGAAAATTTCGAAAAATGCGCCCAGAATTCCGAGAAGGCTAACCCCTTTGAAAATTTCGAAAAATGCGTCCAG
Organism: Ectobius pallidus; assembly: GCA_964059195.1. Taxonomy (NCBI): domain Eukaryota; kingdom Metazoa; phylum Arthropoda; class Insecta; order Blattodea; family Ectobiidae; genus Ectobius; species Ectobius pallidus. The sequence continues at coordinate 20,863,971 of CAXKWD010000004.1, read as the reverse complement.
AATTCCGGGAAGGCTAACCCCTTTGAAAATTTCGAAAAATGCGCCCAGAATTCCGAGAAGGCTAACCCCTTTGAAAATTTCGAAAAATGCGCCCAGAATTCCGAGAAGGCTAACCCCTTTGAAAATTTCGAAAAATGCGCCCAGAATTCCGAGAAGGCTAACCCCTTTGAATATTTCGAAAAATGCGCCCAGAATTCCGAGAAGGCTAACCCCTTTGAATATTTCGAAAAATGCGCCCAGAATTCCGAGAAGGCTAACCCCTTTGAAAATTTCGAAAAATGCGCCCAGAATTCCGAGAAGGCTAACCCCTTTGAAAATTTCGAAAAATGCGCCCAGAATTCCGAGAAGACTAACCCCTTTGAAAATTTCGAAAAATGCGCACAGAATTCCGAGAAGGCAAACCCCTTTGAAAATTTCGAAAAATGCGCCCAGAATTCCGAGAAGGCTAACCCCTTTGAAAATTTCGGAAAATGCGCCCAGAATTCCGAGAAGCCTAACCCCTTTGAAAATTTCTAAAAATGCGCCCAGAATTCCGAGAAGGCTAACCCCTTTGAATATTTCGAAAAATGCGCCCAGAATTCCGAGAAGGCTAACCCCTTTGAATATTTCGAAAAATGCGCCCAGAATTCCGAGAAGGCTAACCCCTTTGAAAATTTCGAAAAATGCGCCCAGAATTCCGAGAAGACTAACCCCTTTGAAAATTTCGAAAAATGCTCCCAGAATTCCGAGAAGACTAACCCCTTTGAAAATTTCGAAAAATGCGCACAGAATTCCGAGAAGGCAAACCCCTTTGAAAATTTCGAAAAATGCGCCCAGAATTCCGAGAAGGCTAACCCCTTTGAAAATTTCGAAAAATGCGCCCAGAATTCCGAAAAGGCTAACCCCTTTGAAAATTTCGAAAAATGCGCCCAGAATTCCGAGAAGGCTAACCCCTTTGAATATTTCGAAAAATGCGCCCAGAATTCCGAGAAGGCTAACCCCTTTGAAAATTTCGAAAAATGCGCCCAGAATTCCGAGAAGGCTAACCCCTTTGAAAATTTCGAAAAATGCGCCCAGAATTCCGAGAAGACTAACCCCTTTGAAAATTTCGAAAAATGCGCACAGAATTCCGAGAAGGCAAACCCCTTTGAAAATTTCGAAAAATGCGCCCAGAATTCCGAGAAGGCTAACCCCTTTGAAAATTTCGGAAAATGCGCCCAGAATTCCGAGAAGCCTAACCCCTTTGAAAATTTCTAAAAATGCGCCCAGAATTCCGAGAAGGCTAACCCCTTTGAATATTTCGAAAAATGCGCCCAGAATTCCGAGAAGGCTAACCCCTTTGAATATTTCGAAAAATGCGCCCAGAATTCCGAGAAGGCTAACCCCTTTGAAAATTTCGAAAAATGCGCCCAGAATTCCGAGAAGACTAACCCCTTTGAAAATTTCGAAAAATGCTCCCAGAATTCCGAGAAGACTAACCCCTTTGAAAATTTCGAAAAATGCGCACAGAATTCCGAGAAGGCAAACCCCTTTGAAAATTTCGAAAAATGCGCCCAGAATTCCGAGAAGGCTAACCCCTTTGAAAATTTCGAAAAATGCGCCCAGAATTCCGAAAAGGCTAACCCCTTTGAAAATTTCGAAAAATGCGCCCAGAATTCCGAGAAGGCTAACCCCTTTGAATATTTCGAAAAATGCGCCCAGAATTCCGAGAAGGCTAACCCCTTTGAATATTTCGAAAAATGCGCCCAGAATTCCGAGAAGGCTAACCCCTTTGAAAATTTCGAAAAATGCGCCCAGAATTCCGAGAAGGCTAACCCCTTTGAAAATTTCGAAAAATGCGCCCAGAATTCCAAGAAGACTAACCACCTTTGAAAATTTCGAAAAATGCGCCCAGAATTCCGAGAAGGCTAACCCCTTTGAAAATTTCGAAAAATGCGCCCAGAATTCCGAGAAGGCTAACCCCTTTGAAAATTTCGGAAAATGCGCCCAGAATTCCGAGAAGGCTAACCCCTCTGAAAATTTCGAAAAATGCGCCCAGAATTCCGAGAAGGCTAACCCCTTTGAAAATTTCGAAAAATGCGCCCAGAATTCCGAGAAGGCTAACCCCTTTGAAAAATTTGAAAAATGCGCCCAAAATTCCAAGAAGGCTAACCCCTTTGAAAATTTCGAAAAATGCGCCCAGAATTCCGAGAAGCCTAACCCCTTTGAATATTTCGAAAAATGCGCCCAGAATTCCGAGAAGGCTAACCCCTTTGAAAATTTCTAAAAATGCGCCCAGAATTCCGAGAAGGCTAACCCCTTTGAAAATTTCGAAAAATGCGCCCAGAATTCCGAGAAGGCTAACCCCTTTGAATATTTCGAAAAATGCGCCCAGAATTCCGAGAAGGCTAACCCCTTTGAAAATTTCGAAAAATGCGCCCAGAATTCCGAGAAGGCTAACCCCTTTGAAAATTTCGAAAAATGCGCCCAGAATTCCGAGAAGACTAACCCCTTTGAAAATTTCGAAAAATGCGCACAGAATTCCGAGAAGGCAAACCCCTTTGAAAATTTCGAAAAATGCGCCCAGAATTCCGAGAAGGCTAACCCCTTTGAAAATTTCGGAAAATGCGCCCAGAATTCCGAGAAGCCTAACCCCTTTGAAAATTTCTAAAAATGCGCCCAGAATTCCGAGAAGGCTAACCCCTTTGAATATTTCGAAAAATGCGCCCAGAATTCCGAGAAGGCTAACCCCTTTGAATATTTCGAAAAATGCGCCCAGAATTCCGAGAAGGCTAACCCCTTTGAAAATTTCGAAAAATGCGCCCAGAATTCCGAGAAGACTAACCCCTTTGAAAATTTCGAAAAATGCTCCCAGAATTCCGAGAAGACTAACCCCTTTGAAAATTTCGAAAAATGCGCACAGAATTCCGAGAAGGCAAACCCCTTTGAAAATTTCGAAAAATGCGCCCAGAATTCCGAGAAGGCTAACCCCTTTGAAAATTTCGAAAAATGCGCCCAGAATTCCGAAAAGGCTAACCCCTTTGAAAATTTCGAAAAATGCGCCCAGAATTCCGAGAAGGCTAACCCCTTTGAATATTTCGAAAAATGCGCCCAGAATTCCGAGAAGGCTAACCCCTTTGAATATTTCGAAAAATGCGCCCAGAATTCCGAGAAGGCTAACCCCTTTGAAAATTTCGAAAAATGCGCCCAGAATTCCGAGAAGGCTAACCCCTTTGAAAATTTCGAAAAATGCGCCCAGAATTCCAAGAAGACTAACCACCTTTGAAAATTTCGAAAAATGCGCCCAGAATTCCGAGAAGGCTAACCCCTTTGAAAATTTCGAAAAATGCGCCCAGAATTCCGAGAAGGCTAACCCCTTTGAAAATTTCGAAAAATGCGCCCAGAATTCCGAGAAGGCTAACCCCTCTGAAAATTTCGAAAAATGCGCCCAGAATTCCGAGAAGGCTAACCCCTTTGAAAATTTCGAAAAATGCGCCCAGAATTCCGAGAAGGCTAACCCCTTTGAAAAATTTGAAAAATGCGCCCAAAATTCCAAGAAGGCTAACCCCTTTGAAAATTTCGAAAAATGGGCCCAGAATTCCGAGAAGCCTAACCCCTTTGAATATTTCGAAAAATGCGCCCAGAATTCCGAGAAGGCTAACCCCTTTGAAAATTTCTAAAAATGCGCCCAGAATTCCGAGAAGGCTAACCCCTTTGAAAATTTCGAAAAATGCGCCCAGAATTCCGAGAAGGCTAACCCCTTTGAAAATTTCGAAAAATGCGCACAGAATTCCGAGAAGGCTAACCCCTTTGAATATTTCGAAAAATGCGCCCAGAATTCCGAGAAGGCTAACCCCTTTGAAAATTTCTAAAAATGCGCCCAGAATTCCGAGAAGGCTAACCCCTTTGAAAATTTCGAAAAATGCGCCCAGAATTCCGAGAAGGCTAACCCCTTTGAAAATTTCGAAAAATGCGCCCAGAATTCCGAGAAGACTAACCCCTTTGAAAATTTCGAAAAATGCGCCCAGAATTCTGAGAAGGCTAACTCCTTTGAAAATTTCGAAAAATGCGCCCAAAATTCCGAGAAGACTAACCCCTTTGAAAATTTCGAAAAATGCGCCCAGAATTCCGAGAAGGCTAACCCCTTTGAAAATTTCGAAAAATGCGCCCAGAATTCCGAGAAGGCTAACCCCTTTGAAAATTTCGAAAAATACGCCCAGAATTCCGAGAAGACTAACCACCTTTGAAAATTTCGAAAAATGCGCCCAGAATTCCGAGAAGGCTAACCCCTTTGAAAATTTCTAAAAATGCGCCCAGAATTCCGAGAAGGCTAACCCCTTTGAAAATTTCGAAAAATGCGACCAGAATTCCGAGAAGGCTAACCCCTTTGAAAATTTTGAAAAATGCGCCCAAAATTCCGAGAAGGCTAACACCATTGAAAATGCGCCCAGAATTCCGAGAAGGCAAACCCCTTTGAAAATTTCGAAAAATGCGCCTAGAATTCCGAGAAGGCTAACCCTATTGAAACTTTCGAAAAATGCGCCCAGAATTCCGAGAAGGCTAACCCCTTTGAAAATTTCGAAAAATGCGCCCAGAATTCCGAGAAGGCTAACCCCTTTGAAAATTTCGAAAAATGCGCCCAGAATTCCGAGAAGGCTAACACCTTTGAAAATGCGCCAAGGAATTCCGAGAAGGCAAACCCCTTTGAAAATTTCGAAAAATGCGCCTAGAATTCCGAGAAGGCTAACCCTATTGAAACTTTCGAAAAATTCGCCCAGAATTCCGAGAAGGCTAACCCCTTTGAAAATTTCGAAAAATGCGCCCAGAATTCCGAGAAGGCTAACCCCTTTGAAAATTTCGAAAAATGCGCCCAGAATTCCGAGAAGGCTAACATCTTTGAAAATTTCGAAAAATGCGGCCAGAATTCCGAGAAGGCTAACCCTTTTGAATATTTCGAAAAATGCGACCAGAATTCCGAGAAGGCCTACCCCTTTGAAATTTTCGAAAAATGCGCCCAGAATTCCGAGAAGACTAACCCCTTTGAAAATTTCAAAAAATGCGCCCAGAATTCCGAGAAGGCTAACCCCTTTGAAAGTTTCTAAAAATGCGCCCAGAATTCCGAGAAGGCTAACCCCTTTGAAAATTTCGAAAAATGCGCCCAGAATTCCGAGAAGGCTAACCCCTTTGAAAATTTTGAAAAATGCGCCAAGAATTCCGAGAAGGCTAACCCCTTTGAAAATTTCGAAAAATGCGCCCAGAATTCCGAGAAGGCTAACCCCTTTGAAAATTTCGAAAAATGCGTCCAGAATTCCGGGAAGGCTAACCCCTTTGAAAATTTCGAAAAATGCGCCCAGAATTCCGAGAAGACTAACCCCTTTGAAAATTTCGAAAAATGCTCCCAGAATTCCGAGAAGACTAACCCCTTTGAAAATTTCGAAAAATGCGCACAGAATTCCGAGAAGGCAAACCCCTTTGAAAATTTCGAAAAATGCGCCCAGAATTCCGAGAAGGCTAACCCCTTTGAAAATTTCGAAAAATGCGCCCAGAATTCCGAAAAGGCTAACCCCTTTGAAAATTTCGAAAAATGCGCCCAGAATTCCGAGAAGGCTAACCCCTTTGAATATTTCGAAAAATGCGCCCAGAATTCCGAGAAGGCTAACCCCTTTGAATATTTCGAAAAATGCGCCCAGAATTCCGAGAAGGCTAACCCCTTTGAAAATTTCGAAAAATGCGCCCAGAATTCCGAGAAGGCTAACCCCTTTGAAAATTTCGAAAAATGCGCCCAGAATTCCAAGAAGACTAACCACCTTTGAAAATTTCGAAAAATGCGCCCAGAATTCCGAGAAGGCTAACCCCTTTGAAAATTTCGAAAAATGCGCCCAGAATTCCGAGAAGGCTAACCCCTTTGAAAATTTCGAAAAATGCGCCCAGAATTCCGAGAAGGCTAACCCCTCTGAAAATTTCGAAAAATGCGCCCAGAATTCCGAGAAGGCTAACCCCTTTGAAAATTTCGAAAAATGCGCCCAGAATTCCGAGAAGGCTAACCCCTTTGAAAAATTTGAAAAATGCGCCCAAAATTCCAAGAAGGCTAACCCCTTTGAAAATTTCGAAAAATGGGCCCAGAATTCCGAGAAGCCTAACCCCTTTGAATATTTCGAAAAATGCGCCCAGAATTCCGAGAAGGCTAACCCCTTTGAAAATTTCTAAAAATGCGCCCAGAATTCCGAGAAGGCTAACCCCTTTGAAAATTTCGAAAAATGCGCCCAGAATTCCGAGAAGGCTAACCCCTTTGAAAATTTCGAAAAATGCGCCCAGAATTCCGAGAAGGCTAACCCCTTTGAATATTTCGAAAAATGCGCCCAGAATTCCGAGAAGGCTAACCCCTTTGAAAATTTCTAAAAATGCGCCCAGAATTCCGAGAAGGCTAACCCCTTTGAAAATTTCGAAAAATGCGCCCAGAATTCCGAGAAGGCTAACCCCTTTGAAAATTTCGAAAAATGCGCCCAGAATTCCGAGAAGACTAACCCCTTTGAAAATTTCGAAAAATGCGCCCAGAATTCTGAGAAGGCTAACTCCTTTGAAAATTTCGAAAAATGCGCCCAAAATTCCGAGAAGACTAACCCCTTTGAAAATTTCGAAAAATGCGCCCAGAATTCCGAGAAGGCTAACCCCTTTGAAAATTTCGAAAAATGCGCCCAGAATTCCGAGAAGGCTAACCCCTTTGAAAATTTCGAAAAATACGCCCAGAATTCCGAGAAGACTAACCACCTTTGAAAATTTCGAAAAATGCGCCCAGAATTCCGAGAAGGCTAACCCCTTTGAAAATTTCGAAAAATGCGCCCAGAATTCCGAGAAGGCTAACCCCTTTGAAAATTTCGAAAAATGCGACCAGAATTCCGAGAAGGCTAACCCCTTTGAAAATTTTGAAAAATGCGCCCAAAATTCCGAGAAGGCTAACACCATTGAAAATGCGCCCAGAATTCCGAGAAGGCAAACCCCTTTGAAAATTTCGAAAAATGCGCCTAGAATTCCGAGAAGGCTAACCCTATTGAAACTTTCGAAAAATGCGCCCAGAATTCCGAGAAGGCTAACCCCTTTGAAAATTTCGAAAAATGCGCCCAGAATTCCGAGAAGGCTAACCCCTTTGAAAATTTCGAAAAATGCGCCCAGAATTCCGAAAATGCGCCAAGGAATTCCGAGAAGGCAAACCCCTTTGAAAATTTCGAAAAATGCGCCTAGAATTCCGAGAAGGCTAACCCTATTGAAACTTTCGAAAAATTCGCCCAGAATTCCGAGAAGGCTAACCCCTTTGAAAATTTCGAAAAATGCGCCCAGAATTCCGAGAAGGCTAACCCCTTTGAAAATTTCGAAAAATGCGCCCAGAATTCCGAGAAGGCTAACATCTTTGAAAATTTCGAAAAATGCGGCCAGAATTCCGAGAAGGCTAACCCTTTTGAATATTTCGAAAAATGCGACCAGAATTCCGAGAAGGCCTACCCCTTTGAAATTTTCGAAAAATGCGCCCAGAATTCCGAGAAGACTAACCCCTTTGAAAATTTCAAAAAATGCGCCCAGAATTCCGAGAAGGCTAACCCCTTTGAAAATTTCTAAAAATGCGCCCAGAATTCCGAGAAGGCTAACCCCTTTGAAAATTTCGAAAAATGCGCCCAGAATTCCGAGAAGGCTAACCCCTTTGAAAATTTTGAAAAATGCGCCAAGAATTCCGAGAAGGCTAACCCCTTTGAAAATTTCGAAAAATGCGCCCAGAATTCCGAGAAGGCTAACCCCTTTGAAAATTTCGAAAAATGCGTCCAGAATTCCGGGAAGGCTAACCCCTTTGAAAATTTCGAAAAATGCGCCCAGAATTCCGAGAAGGCTAACCCCTTTGAAAATTTCGAAAAATGCGCCCAGAATTCCGAGAAGGCTAACCCCTTTGAAAATTTCGAAAAATGCGCCCAGAATTCCGAGAAGGCTAACCCCTTTGAATATTTCGAAAAATGCGCCCAGAATTCCGAGAAGGCTAACCCCTTTGAATATTTCGAAAAATGCGCCCAGAATTCCGAGAAGGCTAACCCCTTTGAAAATTTCGAAAAATGCGCCCAGAATTCCGAGAAGGCTAACCCCTTTGAAAATTTCGAAAAATGCGCCCAGAATTCCGAGAAGACTAACCCCTTTGAAAATTTCGAAAAATGCGCACAGAATTCCGAGAAGGCAAACCCCTTTGAAAATTTCGAAAAATGCGCCCAGAATTCCGAGAAGGCTAACCCCTTTGAAAATTTCGGAAAATGCGCCCAGAATTCCGAGAAGCCTAACCCCTTTGAAAATTTCTAAAAATGCGCCCAGAATTCCGAGAAGGCTAACCCCTTTGAATATTTCGAAAAATGCGCCCAGAATTCCGAGAAGGCTAACCCCTTTGAATATTTCGAAAAATGCGCCCAGAATTCCGAGAAGGCTAACCCCTTTGAAAATTTCGAAAAATGCGCCCAGAATTCCGAGAAGACTAACCCCTTTGAAAATTTCGAAAAATGCTCCCAGAATTCCGAGAAGACTAACCCCTTTGAAAATTTCGAAAAATGCGCACAGAATTCCGAGAAGGCAAACCCCTTTGAAAATTTCGAAAAATGCGCCCAGAATTCCGAGAAGGCTAACCCCTTTGAAAATTTCGAAAAATGCGCCCAGAATTCCGAAAAGGCTAACCCCTTTGAAAATTTCGAAAAATGCGCCCAGAATTCCGAGAAGGCTAACCCCTTTGAATATTTCGAAAAATGCGCCCAGAATTCCGAGAAGGCTAACCCCTTTGAAAATTTCGAAAAATGCGCCCAGAATTCCGAGAAGGCTAACCCCTTTGAAAATTTCGAAAAATGCGCCCAGAATTCCGAGAAGACTAACCCCTTTGAAAATTTCGAAAAATGCGCACAGAATTCCGAGAAGGCAAACCCCTTTGAAAATTTCGAAAAATGCGCCCAGAATTCCGAGAAGGCTAACCCCTTTGAAAATTTCGGAAAATGCGCCCAGAATTCCGAGAAGCCTAACCCCTTTGAAAATTTCTAAAAATGCGCCCAGAATTCCGAGAAGGCTAACCCCTTTGAATATTTCGAAAAATGCGCCCAGAATTCCGAGAAGGCTAACCCCTTTGAATATTTCGAAAAATGCGCCCAGAATTCCGAGAAGGCTAACCCCTTTGAAAATTTCGAAAAATGCGCCCAGAATTCCGAGAAGACTAACCCCTTTGAAAATTTCGAAAAATGCTCCCAGAATTCCGAGAAGACTAACCCCTTTGAAAATTTCGAAAAATGCGCACAGAATTCCGAGAAGGCAAACCCCTTTGAAAATTTCGAAAAATGCGCCCAGAATTCCGAGAAGGCTAACCCCTTTGAAAATTTCGAAAAATGCGCCCAGAATTCCGAAAAGGCTAACCCCTTTGAAAATTTCGAAAAATGCGCCCAGAATTCCGAGAAGGCTAACCCCTTTGAATATTTCGAAAAATGCGCCCAGAATTCCGAGAAGGCTAACCCCTTTGAATATTTCGAAAAATGCGCCCAGAATTCCGAGAAGGCTAACCCCTTTGAAAATTTCGAAAAATGCGCCCAGAATTCCGAGAAGGCTAACCCCTTTGAAAATTTCGAAAAATGCGCCCAGAATTCCAAGAAGACTAACCACCTTTGAAAATTTCGAAAAATGCGCCCAGAATTCCGAGAAGGCTAACCCCTTTGAAAATTTCGAAAAATGCGCCCAGAATTCCGAGAAGGCTAACCCCTTTGAAAATTTCGAAAAATGCGCCCAGAATTCCGAGAAGGCTAACCCCTCTGAAAATTTCGAAAAATGCGCCCAGAATTCCGAGAAGGCTAACCCCTTTGAAAATTTCGAAAAATGCGCCCAGAATTCCGAGAAGGCTAACCCCTTTGAAAAATTTGAAAAATGCGCCCAAAATTCCAAGAAGGCTAACCCCTTTGAAAATTTCGAAAAATGCGCCCAGAATTCCGAGAAGCCTAACCCCTTTGAATATTTCGAAAAATGCGCCCAGAATTCCGAGAAGGCTAACCCCTTTGAAAATTTCTAAAAATGCGCCCAGAATTCCGAGAAGGCTAACCCCTTTGAAAATTTCGAAAAATGCGCCCAGAATTCCGAGAAGGCTAACCCCTTTGAATATTTCGAAAAATGCGCCCAGAATTCCGAGAAGGCTAACCCCTTTGAAAATTTCGAAAAATGCGCCCAGAATTCCGAGAAGGCTAACCCCTTTGAAAATTTCGAAAAATGCGCCCAGAATTCCGAGAAGACTAACCCCTTTGAAAATTTCGAAAAATGCGCACAGAATTCAGAGAAGGCAAACCCCTTTGAAAATTTCGAAAAATGCGCCCAGAATTCCGAGAAGGCTAACCCCTTTGAAAATTTCGGAAAATGCGCCCAGAATTCCGAGAAGCCTAACCCCTTTGAAAATTTCTAAAAATGCGCCCAGAATTCCGAGAAGGCTAACCCCTTTGAATATTTCGAAAAATGCGCCCAGAATTCCGAGAAGGCTAACCCCTTTGAATATTTCGAAAAATGCGCCCAGAATTCCGAGAAGGCTAACCCCTTTGAAAATTTCGAAAAATGCGCCCAGAATTCCGAGAAGACTAACCCCTTTGAAAATTTCGAAAAATGCTCCCAGAATTCCGAGAAGACTAACCCCTTTGAAAATTTCGAAAAATGCGCACAGAATTCCGAGAAGGCAAACCCCTTTGAAAATTTCGAAAAATGCGCCCAGAATTCCGAGAAGGCTAACCCCTTTGAAAATTTCGAAAAATGCGCCCAGAATTCCGAAAAGGCTAACCCCTTTGAAAATTTCGAAAAATGCGCCCAGAATTCCGAGAAGGCTAACCCCTTTGAATATTTCGAAAAATGCGCCCAGAATTCCGAGAAGGCTAACCCCTTTGAATATTTCGAAAAATGCGCCCAGAATTCCGAGAAGGCTAACCCCTTTGAAAATTTCGAAAAATGCGCCCAGAATTCCGAGAAGGCTAACCCCTTTGAAAATTTCGAAAAATGCGCCCAGAATTCCAAGAAGACTAACCACCTTTGAAAATTTCGAAAAATGCGCCCAGAATTCCGAGAAGGCTAACCCCTTTGAAAATTTCGAAAAATGCGCCCAGAATTCCGAGAAGGCTAACCCCTTTGAAAATTTCGAAAAATGCGCCCAGAATTCCGAGAAGGCTAACCCCTCTGAAAATTTCGAAAAATGCGCCCAGAATTCCGAGAAGGCTAACCCCTTTGAAAATTTCGAAAAATGCGCCCAGAATTCCGAGAAGGCTAACCCCTTTGAAAAATTTGAAAAATGCGCCCAAAATTCCAAGAAGGCTAACCCCTTTGAAAATTTCGAAAAATGGGCCCAGAATTCCGAGAAGCCTAACCCCTTTGAATATTTCGAAAAATGCGCCCAGAATTCCGAGAAGGCTAACCCCTTTGAAAATTTCTAAAAATGCGCCCAGAATTCCGAGGCTAACCCCTTTGAAAATTTCGAAAAATGCGCCCAGAATTCCGAGAAGGCTAACCCCTTTGAAAATTTCGAAAAATGCGCCCAGAATTCCGAGAAGGCTAACCCCTTTGAATATTTCGAAAAATGCGCCCAGAATTCCGAGAAGGCTAACCCCTTTGAAAATTTCTAAAAATGCGCCCAGAATTCCGAGAAGGCTAACCCCTTTGAAAATTTCGAAAAATGCGCCCAGAATTCCGAGAAGGCTAACCCCTTTGAAAATTTCGAAAAATGCGCCCAGAATTCCGAGAAGACTAACCCCTTTGAAAATTTCGAAAAATGCGCCCAGAATTCTGAAAAGGCTAACTCCTTTGAAAATTTCGAAAAATGCGCCCAGAATTCCGAGAAGGCTAACCCCTTTGAAAATTTCTAAAAATGCGCCCAGAATTCCGAGAAGGCTAACCCCTTTGAAAATTTCGAAAAATGCGCCCAGAATTCCGAGAAGGCTAACCCCTTTGAAAATTTCGAAAAATGCGCCCAGAATTCCGAGAAGGCTAACCCCTTTGAAAATTTCGAAAAATGCGCCCAAAATTCCGAGAAGACTAACCCCTTTGAAAATTTCGAAAAATGCGCCCAGAATTCCGAGAAGGCTAACCCCTTTGAAAATTTCGAAAAATGCGCCCAGAATTCCGAGAAGGCTAACCCCTTTGAAAATTTCGAAAAATACGCCCAGAATTCCGAGAAGACTAACCACCTTTGAAAATTTCGAAAAATGCGCCCAGAATTCCGAGAAGGCTAACCCCTTTGAAAATTTCGAAAATTGCGCCCAGAATTCCGAGAAGGCTAACCCCTTTGAAAATTTCGAAAAATGCGCCCAGAATTCCGAGAAGACTAACCCCTTTGAAAATTTCAAAAAATGCGCCCAGAATTCCGAGAAGGCTAACCCCTTTGAAAATTTCTAAAAATGCGCCCAGAATTCCGAGAAGGCTAACCCCTTTGAAAATTTCGAAAAATGCGCCCAGAATTCCGAGAAGGCTAACCCCTTTGAAAATTTTGAAAAATGCGCCAAGAATTCCGAGAAGGCTAACCCCTTTGAAAATTTCGAAAAATGCGCCCAGAATTCCGAGAAGGCTAACCCCTTTGAAAATTTCGAAAAATGCGTCCAGAATTCCGGGAAGGCTAACCCCTTTAAAAATTTCGAAAAATGCGCCCAGAATTCCGAGAAGGCTAACCCCTTTGAAAATTTCGAAAAATGCGCCCAGAATTCCGAGAAGGCTAACCCCTTTGAATATTTCGAAAAATGCGGACAGAATTCCGAGAAGGCTAACCCCTTTGAAAATTTCGAAAAATGCGCCCAGAATTCCGAGAAGGCTAACCCCTTTGAAAATTTTGAAAAATGCGCCAAGAATTCCGAGAAGGCTAACCCCTTTGAAAATTTCGAAAAATGCGCCCAGAATTCCGAGAAGGCTAACCCCTTTGAAAATTTCGAAAAATGCGCCCAGAATTCCGGCAAGGCTAACCCCTTTGAAAATTTCGAAAAATGCGCCCAGAATTCCGAGAAGGCTAACACCTTTGAAAATTTCGAAAAATGCGCCCAGAATTCCGAGAAGGCGAACCCCTTTGAAAATTTCGAAAAATGCGCTTAGAATTCCGAGAAGGCTAACCCCTTTGAAAATTTCGAAAAATGGGCCCAGAATTCCGAGAAGCCTAACCCCTTTGAATATTTCGAAAAATGCGCCCAGAATTCCGAGAAGGCTAACCCCTTTGAAAATTTCTAAAAATGCGCCCAGAATTCCGAGAAGGCTAACCCCTTTGAAAATTTCGAAAAATGCGCCCAGAATTCCGAGAAGGCTAACCCCTTTGAAAATTTCGAAAAATGCGCCCAGAATTCCGAGAAGGCTAACCCCTTTGAAAATTTCGAAAAATGCGCCCAAAATTCCGAGAAGACTAACCCCTTTGAAAATTTCGAAAAATGCGCCCAGAATTCCGAGAAGGCTAACCCCTTTGAAAATTTCGAAAAATGCGCCCAGAATTCCGAGAAGGCTAACCCCTTTGAATATTTCGAAAAATGCGCCCAGAATTCCGAGAAGGCTAACCCCTTTGAATATTTCGAAAAATGCGCCCAGAATTCCGAGAAGGCTAACCCCTTTGAAAATTTCGAAAAATGCGCCCAGAATTCCGAGAAGGCTAACCCCTTTGAAAATTTTTTGAAAAATGCGCCCAGAATTCCGAGAAGACTAACCACCTTTGAAAATTTCGAAAAATGCGCCCAGAATTCCGAGAAGGCTAACCCCTTTGAATATTTCGAAAAATGCGCCCAGAATTCCGAGAAGGCTAACCCCTTTGAAAATTTCGAAAAATGCGCCCAGAATTCCGAGAAGCCTAACCCCTTTGAATATTTCTAAAAATGCGCCCAGAATTCCGAGAAGACTAACCCCTTTGAAAATTTCGAAAAATGCGCCCAGAATTCCGAGAACTCTAACCCCTTTGAAAATTTCGAAAAATGCGCCCAGAATTCCGAGAAGGCTAACCCCTTTGAAAATTTCGAAAAATGCGCCCAGAATTCAGAGAAGGCAACCCCCTTTGAAAATTTCGAAAAACGCGCCCACAATTCCGAGAAGGCTAACCCCTTTGAAAATTTCGAAAAATGCGCCCAGAATTCAGAGAAGGCTAACCCCTATGAAAATTTCGAAAAATGCGCCCAGAATTCCGAGAAGGCTAACCCCTTTGAAAATTTCGAAAAATGCGCCCAGAATTCCGGGAAGGATAACCTCTTTGAAAATTTCGAAAAATGCGCCCAGAATTCCGAGAAGGCTAACCCCATTGAATATTTCGAAAAATGCGCCCAGAATTCCGAGAAGGCTAACCCCTTTGAAAATTTTGATAAATGCGCCCAGAATTCCGAAAAGGCAAACCCCTTTGAAAATTTCGAAAAATGCGCCCAGAATTCCGAGAAGGCTAACCCCTTTGAAAATTTCGAAAAATGCGCCCAGAATTCCGAGAAGGCTAACCCCTTTGAAAATTTCGAAAAATGCGCCCAGAATTCCAAGAAGACTAACCACCTTTGAAAATTTCGAAAAATGCGCCCAGAATTCCGAGAAGGCTAACCCCTTTGAAAATTTCGAAAAATGCGCCCAGAATTCCGAGAAGGCTAACCCCTTTGAAAATTTCGAAAAATGCGCCCAGAATTCCGAGAAGGCTAACCCCTCTGAAAATTTCGAAAAATGCGCCCAGAATTCCGAGAAGGCTAACCCCTTTGAAAATTTCGAAAAATGCGCCCAGAATTCCGAGAAGGCTAACCCCTTTGAAAATTTTGAAAAATGCGCCAAGAATTCCGAGAAGGCTAACCCCTTTGAAAATTTCGAAAAATGCGCCCAGAATTCCGAGAAGGCTAACCCCTTTGAAAATTTCGAAAAATGCGTCCAGAATTCCGGGAAGGCTAACCCCTTTAAAAATTTCGAAAAATGCGCCCAGAATTCCGAGAAGGCTAACCCCTTTGAAAATTTCGAAAAATGCGCCCAGAATTCCGAGAAGGCTAACCCCTTTGAATATTTCGAAAAATGCGGACAGAATTCCGAGAAGGCTAACCCCTTTGAAAATTTCGAAAAATGCGCCCAGAATTCCGTGAAGGATAACCTCTTTGAAAATTTCGAAAAATGCGCCCAGTATTCCGAGAAGGCTAACCCCTTTGAAAATTTCGAAAAATGCGCCCAGAATTCCGAGAAGACTAACCCCTTTGAAAATTTCGAAAAATGCGCCCAGAATTCTGAGAAGGCTAACTCCTTTGAAAATTTCGAAAAATGCGCCCAGAATTCCGAGAATGCTAACCCCTTTGAAAATTTCTAAAAATGCGCCCAGAATTCCGAGAAGGCTAACCCCTTTGAAAATTTCGAAAAATGCGCCCAGAATTCCGAGAAGGCTAACCCCTTTGAAAATTTCGAAAAATGCGCCCAGAATTCCGAGAAGGCTAACCCCTTTGAAAATTTCGAAAAATGCGCCCAAAATTCCGAGAAGACTAACCCCTTTGAAAATTTCGAAAAATGCGCCCAGAATTCCGAGAAGGCTAACCCCTTTGAAAATTTCGAAAAATGCGCCCAGAATTCCGAGAAGGCTAACCCCTTTGAAAATTTCGAAAAATACGCCCAGAATTCCGAGAAGACTAACCACCTTTGAAAATTTCGAAAAATGCGCCCAGAATTCCGAGAAGGCTAACCCCTTTGAAAATTTCGAAAAATGCGCCCAGAATTCCGAGAAGGCTAACCCCTTTGAAAATTTCGAAAAATGCGACCAGAATTCCGAGAAGGCTAACCCCTTTGAAAATTTTGAAAAATGCGCCCAAAATTCCGAGAAGGCTAACACCTTTGAAAATGCGCCCAGAATTCCGAGAAGGCAAACCCCTTTGAAAATTTCGAAAAATGCGCCTAGAATTCCGAGAAGGCTAACCCTATTGAAACTTTCGAAAAATGCGCCCAGAATTCCGAGAAGGCTAACCCCTTTGAAAATTTCGAAAAATGCGCCCAGAATTCCGAGAAGGCTAACCCCTTTGAAAATTTCGAAAAATGCGCCCAGAATTCCGAGAAGGCTAACACCTTTGAAAATGCGCCAAGGAATTCCGAGAAGGCAAACCCCTTTGAAAATTTCGAAAAATGCGCCTAGAATTCCGAGAAGGCTAACCCTATTGAAACTTTCGAAAAATTCGCCCAGAATTCCGAGAAGGCTAACCCCTTTGAAAATTTCGAAAAATGCGCCCAGAATTCCGAGAAGGCTAACCCCTTTGAAAATTTCGAAAAATGCGCCCAGAATTCCGAGAAGGCTAACATCTTTGAAAATTTCGAAAAATGCGGCCAGAATTCCGAGAAGGCTAACCCTTTTGAATATTTCGAAAAATGCGACCAGAATTCCGAGAAGGCCTACCCCTTTGAAAATTTCGAAAAATGCGCCCAGAATTCCGAGAAGACTAACCCCTTTGAAAATTTCAAAAAATGCGCCCAGAATTCCGAGAAGGCTAACCCCTTTGAAAATTTCTAAAAATGCGCCCAGAATTCCGAGAAGGCTAACCCCTTTGAAAATTTCGAAAAATGCGCCCAGAATTCCGAGAAGGCTAACCCCTTTGAAAATTTTGAAAAATGCGCCAAGAATTCCGAGAAGGCTAACCCCTTTGAAAATTTCGAAAAATGCGCCCAGAATTCCGAGAAGGCTAACCCCTTTGAAAATTTCGAAAAATGCGTCCAGAATTCCGGGAAGGCTAACCCCTTTGAAAATTTCGAAAAATGCGCCCAGAATTCCGAGAAGGCTAACCCCTTTGAAAATTTCGAAAAATGCGCCCAGAATTCCGAGAAGGCTAACCCCTTTGAATATTTCGAAAAATGCGCCCAGAATTCCGAGAAGGCTAACCCCTTTGAATATTTCGAAAAATGCGGACAGAATTCCGAGAAGGCTAACCCCTTTGAAAATTTCGAAAAATGCGCCCAGAATTCCGAGAAGGCTAACCCCTTTGAAAATTTTGAAAAATGCGCCAAGAATTCCGAGAAGGCTAACCCCTTTGAAAATTTCGAAAAATGCGCCCAGAATTCCGAGAAGGCTAACCCCTTTGAAAATTTCGAAAAATGCGCCCAGAATTCCGGGAAGGCTAACCCCTTTGAAAATTTCGAAAAATGCGCCCAGAATTCCGAGAAGGCTAACCCCTTTGAAAATTTCGAAAAATGCGCCCAGAATTCCGAGAAGGCGAACCCCTTTGAAAATTTCGAAAAATGCGCTTAAAATTCCGAGAAGGCTAACCCCTTTGAAAATTTCGAAAAATGGGCCCAGAATTCCGAGAAGCCTAACCCCTTTGAATATTTCGAAAAATGCGCCCAGAATTCCGAGAAGGCTAACCCCTTTGAAAATTTCTAAAAATGCGCCCAGAATTCCGAGAAGGCTAACCCCTTTGAAAATTTCGAAAAATGCGCCCAGAATTCCGAGAAGGCTAACCCCTTTGAAAATTTCGAAAAATGCGCCCAGAATTCCGAGAAGGCTAACCCCTTTGAAAATTTCGAAAAATGCGCCCAGAATTCCGAGAAGGCTAACCCCTTTGAAAATTTCGAAAAATGCGCCCAAAATTCCGAGAAGACTAACCCCTTTGAAAATTTCGAAAAATGCGCCCAGAATTCCGAGAAGGCTAACCCCTTTGAAAATTTCGAAAAATGCGCCCAGAATTCCGAGAAGGCTAACCCCTTTGAATATTTCGAAAAATGCGGACAGAATTCCGAGAAGGCTAACCCCTTTGAAAATTTTGAAAAATGCGCCCAGAATTCCGAAAAGGCTAACCCCTTTGAAAATTTCGAAAAATGCGCCCAGAATTCCGAGAAGGCTAACCCCTTTGAATATTTCGAAAAATGCGCCCAGAATTCCGAGAAGGCTAACCCCTTTGAATATTTCGAAAAATGCGCCCAGAATTCCGAGAAGGCTAACCCCTTTGAAAATTTCGAAAAATGCGCCCAGAATTCCGAGAAGGCTAACCCCTTTGAAAATTTTTTGAAAAATGCGCCCAGAATTCCGAGAAGACTAACCACCTTTGAAAATTTCGAAAAATGCGCCCAGAATTCCGAGAAGGCTAACCCCTTTGAATATTTCGAAAAATGCGCCCAGAATTCCGAGAAGGCTAACCCCTTTGAAAATTTCGAAAAATGCGCCCAGAATTCCGAGAAGCCTAACCCCTTTGAATATTTCTAAAAATGCGCCCAGAATTCCGAGAAGACTAACCCCTTTGAAAATTTCGAAAAATGCGCCCAGAATTCCGAGAACTCTAACCCCTTTGAAAATTTCGAAAAATGCGCCCAGAATTCCGAGAAGGCTAACCCCTTTGAAAATTTCGAAAAATGCGCCCAGAATTCAGAGAAGGCAACCCCCTTTGAAAATTTCGAAAAACGCGCCCACAATTCCGAGAAGGCTAACCCCTTTGAAAATTTCGAAAAATGCGCCCAGAATTCAGAGAAGGCTAACCCCTATGAAAATTTCGAAAAATGCGCCCAGAATTCCGAGAAGGCTAACCCCTTTGAAAATTTCGAAAAATGCGCCCAGAATTCCGGGAAGGATAACCTCTTTGAAAATTTCGAAAAATGCGCCCAGAATTCCGAGAAGGCTAACCCCTTTGAATATTTCGAAAAATGCGCCCAGAATTCCGAGAAGGCTAACCCCTTTGAAAATTTTGATAAATGCGCCCAGAATTCCGAAAAGGCAAACCCCTTTGAAAATTTCGAAAAATGCGCCCAGAATTCCGAGAAGGCTAACCCCTTTGAAAATTTCGAAAAATGCGCCCAGAATTCCGAGAAGGCTAACCCCTTTGAAAATTTCGAAAAATGCGCCCAGAATTCCAAGAAGACTAACCACCTTTGAAAATTTCGAAAAATGCGCCCAGAATTCCGAGAAGGCTAACCCCTTTGAAAATTTCGAAAAATGCGCCCAGAATTCCGAGAAGGCTAACCCCTTTGAAAATTTCGAAAAATGCGCCCAGAATTCCGAGAAGGCTAACCCCTCTGAAAATTTCGAAAAATGCGCCCAGAATTCCGAGAAGGCTAACCCCTTTGAAAATTTCGAAAAATGCGCCCAGAATTCCGAGAAGGCTAACCCCTTTGAAAAATTTGAAAAATGCGCCCAAAATTCCAAGAAGGCTAACCCCTTTGAAAATTTCGAAAAATGGGCCCAGAATTCCGAGAAGCCTAACCCCTTTGAATATTTCGAAAAATGCGCCCAGAATTCCGAGAAGGCTAACCCCTTTGAAAATTTCTAAAAATGCGCCCAGAATTCCGAGAAGGCTAACCCCTTTGAAAATTTCGAAAAATGCGCCCAGAATTCCGAGAAGGCTAACCCCTTTGAAAATTTCGAAAAATGCGCCCAGAATTCCGAGAAGGCTAACCCCTTTGAAAATTTCGAAAAATGCGCCCAAAATTCCGAGAAGACTAACCCCTTTGAAAATTTCGAAAAATGCGCCCAGAATTCCGAGAAGGCTAACCCCTTTGAAAATTTCGAAAAATGCGCCCAGAATTCCGAGAAGGCTAACCCCTTTGAAAATTTCGAAAAATGAGCCCAGAATTCCGAGAAGACTAACCACCTTTGAAAATTTCGAAAAATGCGCCCAGAATTCCGAGAAGGCTAACCCCTTTGAAAATTTCGAAAAATGCGCCCAGAATTCCGAGAAGGCTAACCCCTTTGAAAATTTCGAAAAATGCGACCAGAATTCCGAGAAGGCTAACCCCTTTGAAAATTTTGAAAAATGCGCCCAAAATTCCGAGAAGGCTAACACCTTTGAAAATGCGCCCAGAATTCCGAGAAGGCAAACCCCTTTGAAAATTTCGAAAAATGCGCCTAGAATTCCGAGAAGGCTAACCCTATTGAAACTTTCGAAAAATGCGCCCAGAATTCCGAGAAGGCTAACCCCTTTGAAAATTTCGAAAAATGCGCCCAGAATTCCGAGAAGGCTAACCCCTTTGAAAATTTCGAAAAATGCGCCCAGAATTCCGAGAAGGCTAACATCTTTGAAAATTTCGAAAAATGCGGCCAGAATTCCGAGAAGGCTAACCCCTTTGAATATTTCGAAAAATGCGACCAGAATTCCGAGAAGGCCTACCCCTTTGAAAATTTCGAAAAATGCGCCCAGAATTCCGAGAAGACTAACCCCTTTGAAAATTTCAAAAAATGCGCCCAGAATTCCGAGAAGGCTAACCCCTTTGAAAATTTCTAAAAATGCGCCCAGAATTCCGAGAAGGCTAACCCCTTTGAAAATTTCGAAAAATGCGCCCAGAATTCCGAGAAGGCTAACCCCTTTGAAAATTTTGAAAAATGCGCCAAGAATTCCGAGAAGGCTAACCCCTTTGAAAATTTCGAAAAATGCGCCCAGAATTCCGAGAAGGCTAACCCCTTTGAAAATTTCGAAAAATGCGTCCAGAATTCCGGGAAGGCTAACCCCTTTGAAAATTTCGAAAAATGCGCCCAGAATTCCGAGAAGGCTAACCCCTTTGAAAATTTCGAAAAATGCGCCCAGAATTCCGAGAAGGCTAACGCCTTTGAATATTTCGAAAAATGCGCCCAGAATTCCGAGAAGGCTAACCCCTTTGAATATTTCGAAAAATGCGGACAGAATTCCGAGAAGGCTAACCCCTTTGAAAATTTCGAAAAATGCGCCCAGAATTCCGAGAAGGCTAACCCCTTTGAAAATTTTGAAAAATGCGCCAAGAATTCCGAGAAGGCTAACCCCTTTGAAAATTTCGAAAAATGCGCCCAGAATTCCGAGAAGGCTAACCCCTTTGAAAATTTCGAAAAATGCGCCCAGAATTCCGAGAAGGCTAACGCCTTTGAATATTTCGAAAAATGCGCCCAGAATTCCGAGAAGGCTAACCCCTTTGAATATTTCGAAAAATGCGACCAGAATTCCGAGAAGGCTAACCCCTTTGAAAATTTTGAAAAATGCGCCCAAAATTCCGAGAAGGCTAACACCTTTGAAAATGCGCCCAGAATTCCGAGAAGGCAAACCCCTTTGAAAATTTCGAAAAATGCGCCTAGAATTCCGAGAAGGCTAACCCTATTGAAACTTTCGAAAAATGCGCCCAGAATTCCGAGAAGGCTAACCCCTTTGAAAATTTCGAAAAATGCGCCCAGAATTCCGAGAAGGCTAACCCCTTTGAAAATTTCGAAAAATGCGCCCAGAATTCCGAGAAGGCTAACATCTTTGAAAATTTCGAAAAATGCGGCCAGAATTCCGAGAAGGCTAACCCCTTTGAATATTTCGAAAAATGCGACCAGAATTCCGAGAAGGCCTACCCCTTTGAAAATTTCGAAAAATGCGCCC
Organism: Ectobius pallidus; assembly: GCA_964059195.1. Taxonomy (NCBI): domain Eukaryota; kingdom Metazoa; phylum Arthropoda; class Insecta; order Blattodea; family Ectobiidae; genus Ectobius; species Ectobius pallidus. Next base: position 20,842,741 of record CAXKWD010000004.1, on the reverse strand, counting down.
AGAATTCCGAGAAGACTAACCCCTTTGAAAATTTCAAAAAATGCGCCCAGAATTCCGAGAAGGCTAACCCCTTTGAAAATTTCTAAAAATGCGCCCAGAATTCCGAGAAGGCTAACCCCTTTGAAAATTTCGAAAAATGCGCCCAGAATTCCGAGAAGGCTAACCCCTTTGAAAATTTTGAAAAATGCGCCAAGAATTCCGAGAAGGCTAACCCCTTTGAAAATTTCGAAAAATGCGCCCAGAATTCCGAGAAGGCTAACCCCTTTGAAAATTTCGAAAAATGCGTCCAGAATTCCGGGAAGGCTAACCCCTTTGAAAATTTCGAAAAATGCGCCCAGAATTCCGAGAAGGCTAACCCCTTTGAAAATTTCGAAAAATGCGCCCAGAATTCCGAGAAGGCTAACGCCTTTGAATATTTCGAAAAATGCGCCCAGAATTCCGAGAAGGCTAACCCCTTTGAATATTTCGAAAAATGCGGACAGAATTCCGAGAAGGCTAACCCCTTTGAAAATTTCGAAAAATGCGCCCAGAATTCCGAGAAGGCTAACCCCTTTGAAAATTTTGAAAAATGCGCCAAGAATTCCGAGAAGGCTAACCCCTTTGAAAATTTCGAAAAATGCGCCCAGAATTCCGAGAAGGCTAACCCCTTTGAAAATTTCGAAAAATGCGCCCAGAATTCCGGGAAGGCTAACCCCTTTGAAAATTTCGAAAAATGCGCCCAGAATTCCGAGAAGGCTAACTCCTTTGAAAATTTCGAAAAATGCGCCCAGAATTCCGAGAAGGCTAACCCCTTTGAAAATTTCGAAAAATGCGCCCAGAATTCCGAGAAGGCGAACCCCTTTGAAAATTTCGAAAAATGCGCTTAGAATTCCGAGAAGGCTAACCCCTTTGAAAATTTCGAAAAATGGGCCCAGAATTCCGAGAAGCCTAACCCCTTTGAATATTTCGAAAAATGCGCCCAGAATTCCGAGAAGGCTAACCCCTTTGAAAATTTCTAAAAATGCGCCCAGAATTCCGGGGAAGGCTAACCCCTTTGAAAATTTCGAAAAATGCGCCCAGAATTCCGAGAAGGCTAACCCCTTTGAAAATTTCGAAAAATGCGCCCAGAATTTCGAGAAGGCTAACCCCTTTGAAAATTTCGAAAAATGCGCCCAGAATTCCGAGAAGACTAACCCCTTTGAAAATTTCGAAAAATGCGCCCAGAATTCCGAGAAGGCTAACCCCTTTGAAAATTTCGAAAAATGCGCCCAGAATTTCGAGAAGGCTAACCCCTTTGAATATTTCGAAAAATGCGGACAGAATTCCGAGAAGGCTAACCCCTTTGAAAATTTTGAAAAATGCGCCCAGAATTCCGAAAAGGCTAACCCCTTTGAAAATTTCGAAAAATGCGCCCAGAATTCCGAGAAGGCTAACCCCTTTGAATATTTCGAAAAATGCGCCCAGAATTCCGAGAAGGCTAACCCCTTTGAATATTTCGAAAAATGCGCCCAGAATTCCGAGAAGGCTAACCCCTTTGAAAATTTCGAAAAATGCGCCCAGAATTCCGAGAAGGCTAACCCCTTTGAAAATTTTTTGAAAAATGCGCCCAGAATTCCGAGAAGACTAACCACCTTTGAAAATTTCGAAAAATGCGCCCAGAATTCCGAGAAGGCTAACCCCTTTGAATATTTCGAAAAATGCGCCCAGAATTCCGAGAAGGCTAACCCCTTTGAAAATTTCGAAAAATGCGCCCAGAATTCCGAGAAGCCTAACCCCTTTGAATATTTCTAAAAATGCGCCCAGAATTCCGAGAAGACTAACCCCTTTGAAAATTTCGAAAAATGCGCCCAGAATTCCGAGAACTCTAACCCCTTTGAAAATTTCGAAAAATGCGCCCAGAATTCCGAGAAGGCTAACCCCTTTGAAAATTTCGAAAAATGCGCCCAGAATTCAGAGAAGGCAACCCCCTTTGAAAATTTCGAAAAACGCGCCCACAATTCCGAGAAGGCTAACCCCTTTGAAAATTTCGAAAAATGCGCCCAGAATTCAGAGAAGGCTAACCCCTATGAAAATTTCGAAAAATGCGCCCAGAATTCCGAGAAGGCTAACCCCTTTGAAAATTTCGAAAAATGCGCCCAGAATTCCGGGAAGGATAACCTCTTTGAAAATTTCGAAAAATGCGCCCAGAATTCCGAGAAGGCTAACCCCTTTGAATATTTCGAAAAATGCGCCCAGAATTCCGAGAAGGCTAACCCCTTTGAAAATTTTGATAAATGCGCCCAGAATTCCGAAAAGGCAAACCCCTTTGAAAATTTCGAAAAATGCGCCCAGAATTCCGAGAAGGCTAACCCCTTTGAATATTTCGAAAAATGCGCCCAGAATTCCGAGAAGGCTAACCCCTTTGAATATTTCGAAAAATGCGCCCAGAATTCCGAGAAGGCTAACCCCTTTGAAAATTTCGAAAAATGCGCCCAGAATTCCGAGAAGGCTAACCCCTTTGAAAATTTCGAAAAATGCGCCCAGAATTCCGAGAAGACTAACCCCTTTGAAAATTTCGAAAAATGCGCACAGAATTCCGAAAAGGCAAACCCCTTTGAAAATTTCGAAAAATGCGCACAGAATTCCGAGAAGGCTAACCCCTTTGAAAATTTCGGAAAATGCGCCCAGAATTCCGAGAAGCCTAACCCCTTTGAAAATTTCTAAAAATGCGCCCAGAATTCCGAGAAGGCTAACCCCTTTGAATATTTCGAAAAATGCGCCCAGAATTCCGAGAAGGCTAACCCCTTTGAATATTTCGAAAAATGCGCCCAGAATTCCGAGAAGGCTAACCCCTTTGAAAATTTCGAAAAATGCGCCCAGAATTCCGAGAAGGCTAACCCCTTTGAAAATTTCGAAAAATGCTCCCAGAATTCCGAGAAGACTAACCCCTTTGAAAATTTCGAAAAATGCGCACAGAATTCCGAGAAGGCAAACCCCTTTGAAAATTTCGAAAAATGCGCCCAGAATTCCGAGAAGGCTAACCCCTTTGAAAATTTCGTAAAATGCGCCCAGAATTCCGAAAAGGCTAACCCCTTTGAAAATTTCGAAAAATGCGCCCAGAATTCCGAGAAGGCTAACCCCTTTGAATATTTCGAAAAATGCGCCCAGAATTCCGAGAAGGCTAACCCCTTTGAATATTTCGAAAAATGCGCCCAGAATTCCGAGAAGGCTAACCCCTTTGAAAATTTCGAAAAATGCGCCCAGAATTCCGAGAAGGCTAACCCCTTTGAAAATTTCGAAAAATGCGCCCAGAATTCCGAGAAGGCTAACCCCTTTGAAAATTTCGAAAAATGCGCTCAGAATTCCAAGAAGACTAACCACCTTTGAAAATTTCGAAAAATGCGCCCAGAATTCCGAGAAGGCTAACCCCTTTGAAAATTTCGAAAAATGCGTCCAGAATTCCGGGAAGGCTAACCCCTTTGAAAATTTCGAAAAATGCGCCCAGAATTCCGAGAAGGCTAACCCCTTTGAAAATTTCGAAAAATGCGCCCAGAATTCCGAGAAGGCTAACGCCTTTGAATATTTCGAAAAATGCGCCCAGAATTCCGAGAAGGCTAACCCCTTTGAATATTTCGAAAAATGCGGACAGAATTCCGAGAAGGCTAACCCCTTTGAAAATTTCGAAAAATGCGCCCAGAATTCCGAGAAGGCTAACCCCTTTGAAAATTTTGAAAAATGCGCCAAGAATTCCGAGAAGGCTAACCCCTTTGAAAATTTCGAAAAATGCGCCCAGAATTCCGAGAAGGCTAACCCCTTTGAAAATTTCGAAAAATGCGCCCAGAATTCCGGGAAGGCTAACCCCTTTGAAAATTTCGAAAAATGCGCCCAGAATTCCGAGAAGGCTAACTCCTTTGAAAATTTCGAAAAATGCGCCCAGAATTCCGAGAAGGCTAACCCCTTTGAAAATTTCGAAAAATGCGCCCAGAATTCCGAGAAGGCGAACCCCTTTGAAAATTTCGAAAAATGCGCTTAGAATTCCGAGAAGGCTAACCCCTTTGAAAATTTCGAAAAATGGGCCCAGAATTCCGAGAAGCCTAACCCCTTTGAATATTTCGAAAAATGCGCCCAGAATTCCGAGAAGGCTAACCCCTTTGAAAATTTCTAAAAATGCGCCCAGAATTCCGGGGAAGGCTAACCCCTTTGAAAATTTCGAAAAATGCGCCCAGAATTCCGAGAAGGCTAACCCCTTTGAAAATTTCGAAAAATGCGCCCAGAATTCCGAGAAGGCTAACCCCTTTGAAAATTTCGAAAAATGCGCCCAGAATTCCGAGAAGACTAACCCCTTTGAAAATTTCGAAAAATGCGCCCAGAATTCCGAGAAGGCTAACCCCTTTGAAAATTTCGAAAAATGCGCCCAGAATTTCGAGAAGGCTAACCCCTTTGAATATTTCGAAAAATGCGGACAGAATTCCGAGAAGGCTAACCCCTTTGAAAATTTTGAAAAATGCGCCCAGAATTCCGAAAAGGCTAACCCCTTTGAAAATTTCGAAAAATGCGCCCAGAATTCCGAGAAGGCTAACCCCTTTGAATATTTCGAAAAATGCGCCCAGAATTCCGAGAAGGCTAACCCCTTTGAATATTTCGAAAAATGCGCCCAGAATTCCGAGAAGGCTAACCCCTTTGAAAATTTCGAAAAATGCGCCCAGAATTCCGAGAAGGCTAACCCCTTTGAAAATTTCGAAAAATGCGCCCAGAATTCCGAGAAGCCTAACCCCTTTGAATATTTCTAAAAATGCGCCCAGAATTCCGAGAAGACTAACCCCTTTGAAAATTTCGAAAAATGCGCCCAGAATTCCGAGAACTCTAACCCCTTTGAAAATTTCGAAAAATGCGCCCAGAATTCCGAGAAGGCTAACCCCTTTGAAAATTTCGAAAAATGCGCCCAGAATTCAGAGAAGGCAACTCCCTTTGAAAATTTCGAAAAACGCGCCCACAATTCCGAGAAGGCTAACCCCTTTGAAAATTTCGAAAAATGCGCCCAGAATTCAGAGAAGGCTAACCCCTATGAAAATTTCGAAAAATGCGCCCAGAATTCCGAGAAGGCTAACCCCTTTGAAAATTTCGAAAAATGCGCCCAGAATTCCGGGAAGGATAACCTCTTTGAAAATTTCGAAAAATGCGCCCAGAATTCCGAGAAGGCTAACCCCTTTGAATATTTCGAAAAATGCGCCCAGAATTCCGAGAAGGCTAACCCCTTTGAAAATTTTGATAAATGCGCCCAGAATTCCGAAAAGGCAAACCCCTTTGAAAATTTCGAAAAATGCGCCCAGAATTCCGAGAAGGCTAACCCCTTTGAATATTTCGAAAAATGCGCCCAGAATTCCGAGAAGGCTAACCCCTTTGAATATTTCGAAAAATGCGCCCAGAATTCCGAGAAGGCTAACCCCTTTGAAAATTTCGAAAAATGCGCCCAGAATTCCGAGAAGGCTAACCCCTTTGAAAATTTCGAAAAATGCGCCCAGAATTCCGAGAAGACTAACCCCTTTGAAAATTTCGAAAAATGCGCACAGAATTCCGAAAAGGCAAACCCCTTTGAAAATTTCGAAAAATGCGCACAGAATTCCGAGAAGGCTAACCCCTTTGAAAATTTCGGAAAATGCGCCCAGAATTCCGAGAAGCCTAACCCCTTTGAAAATTTCTAAAAATGCGCCCAGAATTCCGAGAAGGCTAACCCCTTTGAATATTTCGAAAAATGCGCCCAGAATTCCGAGAAGGCTAACCCCTTTGAATATTTCGAAAAATGCGCCCAGAATTCCGAGAAGGCTAACCCCTTTGAAAATTTCGAAAAATGCGCCCAGAATTCCGAGAAGGCTAACCCCTTTGAAAATTTCGAAAAATGCTCCCAGAATTCCGAGAAGACTAACCCCTTTGAAAATTTCGAAAAATGCGCACAGAATTCCGAGAAGGCAAACCCCTTTGAAAATTTCGAAAAATGCGCCCAGAATTCCGAGAAGGCTAACCCCTTTGAAAATTTCGTAAAATGCGCCCAGAATTCCGAAAAGGCTAACCCCTTTGAAAATTTCGAAAAATGCGCCCAGAATTCCGAGAAGGCTAACCCCTTTGAATATTTCGAAAAATGCGCCCAGAATTCCGAGAAGGCTAACCCCTTTGAATATTTCGAAAAATGCGCCCAGAATTCCGAGAAGGCTAACCCCTTTGAAAATTTCGAAAAATGCGCCCAGAATTCCGAGAAGGCTAACCCCTTTGAAAATTTCGAAAAATGCGCCCAGAATTCCGAGAAGGCTAACCCCTTTGAAAATTTCGAAAAATGCGCTCAGAATTCCAAGAAGACTAACCACCTTTGAAAATTTCGAAAAATGCGCCCAGAATTCCGAGAAGGCTAACCCCTTTGAAAATTTCGAAAAATGCGCCCAGAATTCCGAGAAGGCTAACCCCTTTGAAAATTTCCAAAAATGCGCCCAGAATTCCGTGAAGGATAACCTCTTTGAAAATTTCGAAAAATGCGCCCAGTATTCCGAGAAGGCTAACCCCTTTGAAAATTTCGAAAAATGCGCCCAGAATTCCGAGAAGACTAACCCCTTTGAAAATTTCGAAAAATGCGCCCAGAATTCTGAGAAGGCTAACTCCTTTGAAAATTTCGAAAAATGCGCCCAGAATTCCGAGAAGGCTAACCCCTTTGAAAATTTCTAAAAATGCGCACAGAATTCCGAGAAGGCTAACCCCTTTGAAAATTTCGAAAAATGCGCCCAGAATTCCGAGAAGGCTAACCCCTTTGAAAATTTCGAAAAATGCGCCCAGAATTCCGAGAAGGCTAACCCCTTTGAAAATTTCGAAAAATGCGCCCAGAATTCCGAGAAGACTAACCCCTTTGAAAATTTCGAAAAATGCGCCCAGAATTCCGAGAAGGCTAACCCCTTTGAAAATTTCGAAAAATGCGCCCAGAATTCCGAGAAGGCTAACCCCTTTGAAAATTTCGAAAAATACGCCCAGAATTCCGAGAAGACTAACCACCTTTGAAAATTTCGAAAAATGCGCCCAGAATTCCGAGAAGGCTAACCCCTTTGAAAATTTCGAAAAATGCGCCCAGAATTCCGAGAAGGCTAACCCCTTTGAAAATTTCGAAAAATGCGCCCAGAATTCCGAGAAGGCTAACCCCTTTGAAAATTTTGAAAAATGCGCCCAAAATTCCGAGAAGGCTAACACCTTTGAAAATGCGCCCAGAATTCCGAGAAGGCAAACCCCTTTGAAAATTTCGAAAAATGCGCCTAGAATTCCGAGAAGGCTAACCCTATTGAAACTTTCGAAAAATGCGCCCAGAATTCCGAGAAGGCTAACCCCTTTGAAAATTTCGAAAAATGCGCCCAGAATTCCGAGAAGGCTAACCCCTTTGAAAATTTCGAAAAATGCGCCCAGAATTCCGAGAAGGCTAACATCTTTGAAAATTTCGAAAAATGCGGCCAGAATTCCGAGAAGGCTAACCCCTTTGAATATTTCGAAAAATGCGACCAGAATTCCGAGAAGGCCTACCCCTATGAAAATTTCGAAAAATGCGCCCAGAATTCCGAGAAGGCTAACCCCTTTGAAAATTTCGAAAAATGCGCCCAGAATTCCGAGAAGGATAACCTCTTTGAAAATTTCGAAAAATGCGCCCAGAATTCCGAGAAGGGTAACCCCTTTGAAAATTTCGAAAAATGCGCCCAGAATTCCGAGAAGACTAACCCCTTTGAAAATTTCAAAAAATGCGCCCAGAATTCCGAGAAGGCTAACCCCTTTGAAAATTTCTAAAAATGCGCCCAGAATTCCGAGAAGGCTAACCCCTTTGAAAATTTCGAAAAATGCGCCCAGAATTCCGAGAAGGCTAACCCCTTTGAAAATTTTGAAAAATGCGCCAAGAATTCCGAGAAGGCTAACCCCTTTGAAAATTTCGAAAAATGCGCCCAGAATTCCGAGAAGGCTAACCCCTTTGAAAATTTCGAAAAATGCGTCCAGAATTCCGGGAAGGCTATCCCCTTTGAAAATTTCGAAAAATGCGCCCAGAATTCCGAGAAGGCTAACCCCTTTGAAAATTTCGAAAAATGCGCCCAGAATTCCGAGAAGGCTAACCCCTTTGAATATTTCGAAAAATGCGCCCAGAATTCCGAGAAGGCTAACCCCTTTGAATATTTCGAAAAATGCGGACAGAATTCCGAGAAGGCTAACCCCTTTGAAAATTTCGAAAAATGCGCCCAGAATTCCGAGAAGGCTAACCCCTTTGAAAATTTTGAAAAATGCGCCAAGAATTCCGAGAAGGCTAACCCCTTTGAAAATTTCGAAAAATGCGCCCAGAATTCCGAGAAGGCTAACCCCTTTGAAAATTTCGAAAAATGCGCCCAGAATTCCGGGAAGGCTAACCCCTTTGAAAATTTCGAAAAATGCGCCCAGAATTCCGAGAAGGCTAACCCCTTTGAAAATTTCGAAAAATGCGCCCAGAATTCCGAGAAGGCTAACCCCTTTGAAAATTTCGAAAAATGCACCCAGAATTCCGAGAAGGCTAACCCCTTTGAAAATTTCGAAAAATGCGCCCAGAATTCCGAGAAGGCTAACCCCTTTGAAAATTTCGAAAAATGCGCCCAGAATTCCGAGAAGGCGAACCCCTTTGAAAATTTCGAAAAATGCGCTTAGAATTCCGAGAAGGCTAACCCCTTTGAAAATTTCGAAAAATGGGCCCAGAATTCCGAGAAGCCTAACCCCTTTGAATATTTCGAAAAATGCGCCCAGAATTCCGAGAAGGCTAACCCCTTTGAAAATTTCTAAAAATGCGCCCAGAATTCCGAGAAGGCTAACCCCTTTGAAAATTTCGAAAAATGCGCCCAGAATTCCGAGAAGGCTAACCCCTTTGAAAATTTCGAAAAATGCGCCCAGAATTCCGAGAAGGCTAACCCCTTTGAAAATTTCGAAAAATGCGCCCAAAATTCCGAGAAGACTAACCCCTTTGAAAATTTCGAAAAATGCGCCCAGAATTCCGAGAAGGCTAACCCCTTTGAAAATTTCGAAAAATGCGCCCAGAATTCCGAGAAGGCTAACCCCTTTGAATATTTCGAAAAATGGGGACAGAATTCCGAGAAGGCTAACCCCTTTGAAAATTTTGAAAAATGCGCCCAGAATTCCGAAAAGGCTAACCCCTTTGAAAATTTCGAAAAATGCGCCCAGAATTCCGAGAAGGCTAACCCCTTTGAATATTTCGAAAAATGCGCCCAGAATTCCGAGAAGGCTAACCCCTTTGAATATTTCGAAAAATGCGCCCAGAATTCCGAGAAGGCTAACCCCTTTGAAAATTTCGAAAAATGCGCCCAGAATTCCGAGAAGGCTAACCCCTTTGAAAATTTTTTGAAAAATGCGCCCAGAATTCCGAGAAGACTAACCACCTTTGAAAATTTCGAAAAATGCGCCCAGAATTCCGAGAAGGCTAACCCCTTTGAAAATTTCGAAAAATGCGCCCAGAATTCCGAGAAGGCTAACCCCTTTGAAAATTTCGAAAAATGCGCCCAGAATTCCGAGAAGGCTAACATCTTTGAAAATTTCGAAAAATGCGGCCAGAATTCCGAGAAGGCTAACCCCTTTGAATATTTCGAAAAATGCGACCAGAATTCCGAGAAGGCCTACCCCTTTGAAAATTTCGAAAAATGCGCCCAGAATTCCGAGAAGGCTAACCCCTTTGAAAATTTCGAAAAATGCGCCCAGAATTCCGAGAAGGCTAACCCCTTTGAAAATTTCGAAAAATGCGCCCAGAATTCCGAGAAGGATAACCTCTTTGAAAATTTCGAAAAATGCGCCCAGAATTCCGAGAAGGGTAACCCCTTTGAAAATTCCGAAAAATGCGCCCAGAATTCCGAGAAGACTAACCCCTTTGAAAATTTCAAAAAATGCGCCCAGAATTCCGAGAAGGCTAACCCCTTTGAAAATTTCTAAAAATGCGCCCAGAATTCCGAGAAGGCTAACCCCTTTGAAAATTTCGAAAAATGCGCCCAGAATTCCGAGAAGGCTAACCCCTTTGAAAATTTTGAAAAATGCGCCAAGAATTCCGAGAAGGTTAACCCCTTTGAAAATTTCGAAAAATGCGCCCAGAATTCCGAGAAGGCTAACCCCTTTGAAAATTTCGAAAAATGCGCCCAGAATTCCGGGAAGGCTAACCCCTTTGAAAATTTCGAAAAATGCGCCCAGAATTCCGAGAAGGCTAACCCCTTTGAAAATTTCGAAAAATGCGCCCAGAATTCCGAGAAGGCTAACCCCTTTGAATATTTCGAAAAATGCGCCCAGAATTCCGAGAAGGCTAACCGCTTTGAATATTTCGAAAAATGCGGACAGAATTCCGAGAAGGCTAACCCCTTTGAAAATTTTGAAAAATGCGCCCAGAATTCCGAAAAGGCTAACCCCTTTGAAAATTTCGAAAAATGCGCCCAGAATTCCGAGAAGGCTAACCCCTTTGAATATTTCGAAAAATGCGCCCAGAATTCCGAGAAGGCTAACCCCTTTGAATATTTCGAAAAATGCGCCCAGAATTCCGAGAAGGCTAACCCCTTTGAAAATTTCGAAAAATGCGCCCAGAATTCCGAGAAGGCTAACACCTTTGAAAATTTCGAAAAATGCGCCCAGAATTCCGAGAAGGCTAACCCCTTTGAAAATTTTTTGAAAAATGCGCCCAGAATTCCGAGAAGACTAACCACCTTTGAAAATTTCGAAAAATGCGCCCAGAATTCCGAGAAGGCTAACCCCTTTGAAAATTTCGAAAAATGCGCCCAGAATTCCGAGAAGGCTAACCCCTTTGAAAATTTCGAAAAATGCGCCCAGAATTCCGAGAAGGCTAACCCCTTTGAAAATTTCGAAAAATGCGCCCAGAATTCCGAGAAGGCTAACCCCTTTGAAAATTTCGAAAAATGCGCCCAGAATTCCGAGAAGGCTAACATCTTTGAAAATTTCGAAAAATGCGGCCAGAATTCCGAGAAGGCTAACCCCTTTGAATATTTCGAAAAATGCGACCAGAATTCCGAGAAGGCCTACCCCTTTGAAAATTTCGAAAAATGCGCCCAGAATTCCGAGAAGGGTAACCCCTTTGAAAATTTCGAAAAATGCGCCCAGAATTCCGAGAAGACTAACCCCTTTGAAAATTTCAAAAAATGCGCCCAGAATTCCGAGAAGGCTAACCCCTTTGAAAATTTCTAAAAATGCGCCCAGAATTCCGAGAAGGCTAACCCCTTTGAAAATTTCGAAAAATGCGCCCAGAATTCCGAGAAGGCTAACCCCTTTGAAAATTTTGAAAAATGCGCCAAGAATTCCGAGAAGGTTAACCCCTTTGAAAATTTCGAAAAATGCGCCCAGAATTCCGAGAAGGCTAACCCCTTTGAAAATTTCGAAAAATGCGCCCAGAATTCCGGGAAGGCTAACCCCTTTGAAAATTTCGAAAAATGCGCCCAGAATTCCGAGAAGGCTAACCCCTTTGAAAATTTCGAAAAATGCGCCCAGAATTCCGAGAAGGCTAACCCCTTTGAATATTTCGAAAAATGCGCCCAGAATTCCGAGAAGGCTAACCCCTTTGAATATTTCGAAAAATGCGGACAGAATTCCGAGAAGGCTAACCCCTTTGAAAATTTTGAAAAATGCGCCCAGAATTCCGAAAAGGCTAACCCCTTTGAAAATTTCGAAAAATGCGCCCAGAATTCCGAGAAGGCTAACCCCTTTGAATATTTCGAAAAATGCGCCCAGAATTCCGAGAAGGCTAACCCCTTTGAATATTTCGAAAAATGCGCCCAGAATTCCGAGAAGGCTAACCCCTTTGAAAATTTCGAAAAATGCGCCCAGAATTCCGAGAAGGCTAACACCTTTGAAAATTTCGAAAAATGCGCCCAGAATTCCGAGAAGGCTAACCCCTTTGAAAATTTTTTGAAAAATGCGCCCAGAATTCCGAGAAGACTAACCACCTTTGAAAATTTCGAAAAATGCGCCCAGAATTCCGAGAAGGCTAACCCCTTTGAAAATTTCGAAAAATGCGCCCAGAATTCCGAGAAGGCTAACCCCTTTGAAAATTTCGAAAAATGCGCCCAGAATTCCGAGAAGGCTAACCCCTTTGAAAATTTCGAAAAATGCGCCCAGAATTCCGAGAAGGCTAACCCCTTTGAAAATTTCGAAAAATGCGCCCAGAATTCCGAGAAGGCTAACCCCTTTGAAAATTTCGAAAAATGCGCCCAGAATTCCGAGAAGGCTAACCCCTTTGAAAATTTTGAAAAATGCGCCCAAAATTCCGAGAAGGCTAACACCTTTGAAAATGCGCCCAGAATTCCGAGAAGGCAAACCCCTTTGAAAATTTCGAAAAATGCGCCTAGAATTCCGAGAAGGCTAACCCTATTGAAACTTTCGAAAAATGCGCCCAGAATTCCGAGAAGGCTAACCCCTTTGAAAATTTCGAAAAATGCGCCCAGAATTCCGAGAAGGCTAACATCTTTGAAAATTTCGAAAAATGCGGCCAGAATTCCGAGAAGGCTAACCCCTTTGAATATTTCGAAAAATGCGCCCAGAATTCCGAGAAGGCCTACCCCTTTGAAAATTTCGAAAAATGCGCCCAGAATTCCGAGAAGGCTAACCCCTTTGAAAATTTCGAAAAATGCGCCCAGAATTCCGAGAAGGCTAACCCCTCTGAAAATTTTGAAAAATGCGCCCAGAATTCCGGGAAGGCTAACCCCTTTGAAAATTTCGAAAAATGCGCCCAGAATTCCGAGAAGGCTAACCCCTTTGAAAATTTCGAAAAATGCGCCCAGAATTCCGAGAAAGCTAACCCCTTTGAATATTTCGAAAAATGCGCCCAGAATTCCGAGAAGGCTAACCCCTTTGAATATTTCGAAAAATGCGGACAGAATTCCGAGAAGGCTAACCCCTTTGAAAATTTTGAAAAATGCGCCCAGAATTCCGAAAAGGCTAACCCCTTTGAAAATTTCGAAAAATGCGCCCAGAATTCCGAGAAGGCTAACCCCTTTGAATATTTCGAAAAATGCGCCCAGAATTCCGAGAAGGCTAACCCCTTTGAATATTTCGAAAAATGCGCCCAGAATTCCGAGAAGGCTAACCCCTTTGAAAATTTCGAAAAATGCGCCCAGAATTCCGAGAAGGCTAACACCTTTGAAAATTTCGAAAAATGCGCCCAGAATTCCGAGAAGGCTAACCCCTTTGAAAATTTCGAAAAATGCGCTCAGAATTCCAAGAAGACTAACCACCTTTGAAAATTTCGAAAAATGCGCCCAGAATTCCGAGAAGGCTAACCCCTTTGAAAATTTCGAAAAATGCGCCCAGAATTCCGAGAAGGCTAACCCCTTTGAAAATTTCGAAAAATGCGCCCAGAATTCCGTGAAGGATAACCTCTTTGAAAATTTCGAAAAATGCGCCCAGTATTCCGAGAAGGCTAACCCCTTTGAAAATTTCGAAAAATGCGCCCAGAATTCCGAGAAGACTAACCCCTTTGAAAATTTCGAAAAATGCGCCCAGAATTCTGAGAAGGCTAACTCCTTTGAAAATTTCGAAAAATGCGCCCAGAATTCCGAGAAGGCTAACCCCTTTGAAAATTTCTAAAAATGCGCACAGAATTCCGAGAAGGCTAACCCCTTTGAAAATTTCGAAAAATGCGCCCAGAATTCCGAGAAGGCTAACCCCTTTGAAAATTTCGAAAAATGCGCCCAGAATTCCGAGAAGGCTAACCCCTTTGAAAATTTCGAAAAATACGCCCAGAATTCCGAGAAGACTAACCACCTTTGAAAATTTCGAAAAATGCGCCCAGAATTCCGAGAAGGCTAACCCCTTTGAAAATTTCGAAAAATGCGCCCAGAATTCCGAGAAGGCTAACCCCTTTGAAAATTTCGAAAAATGCGCCCAGAATTCCGAGAAGGCTAACCCCTTTGAAAATTTTGAAAAATGCGCCCAAAATTCCGAGAAGGCTAACACCTTTGAAAATGCGCCCAGAATTCCGAGAAGGCAAACCCCTTTGAAAATTTCGAAAAATGCGCCTAGAATTCCGAGAAGGCTAACCCTATTGAAACTTTCGAAAAATGCGCCCAGAATTCCGAGAAGGCTAACCCCTTTGAAAATTTCGAAAAATGCGCCCAGAATTCCGAGAAGGCTAACCCCTTTGAAAATTTCGAAAAATGCGCCCAGAATTCCGAGAAGGCTAACATCTTTGAAAATTTCGAAAAATGCGGCCAGAATTCCGAGAAGGCTAACCCCTTTGAATATTTCGAAAAATGCGACCAGAATTCCGAGAAGGCCTACCCCTATGAAAATTTCGAAAAATGCGCCCAGAATTCCGAGAAGGCTAACCCCTTTGAAAATTTCGAAAAATGCGCCCAGAATTCCGAGAAGGATAACCTCTTTGAAAATTTCGAAAAATGCGCCCAGAATTCCGAGAAGGGTAACCCCTTTGAAAATTTCGAAAAATGCGCCCAGAATTCCGAGAAGACTAACCCCTTTGAAAATTTCAAAAAATGCGCCCAGAATTCCGAGAAGGCTAACCCCTTTGAAAATTTCTAAAAATGCGCCCAGAATTCCGAGAAGGCTAACCCCTTTGAAAATTTCGAAAAATGCGCCCAGAATTCCGAGAAGGCTAACCCCTTTGAAAATTTTGAAAAATGCGCCAAGAATTCCGAGAAGGCTAACCCCTTTGAAAATTTCGAAAAATGCGCCCAGAATTCCGAGAAGGCTAACCCCTTTGAAAATTTCGAAAAATGCGTCCAGAATTCCGGGAAGGCTATCCCCTTTGAAAATTTCGAAAAATGCGCCCAGAATTCCGAGAAGGCTAACCCCTTTGAAAATTTCGAAAAATGCGCCCAGAATTCCGAGAAGGCTAACCCCTTTGAAAATTTCGAAAAATGCACCCAGAATTCCGAGAAGGCTAACCCCTTTGAAAATTTCGAAAAATGCGCCCAGAATTCCGAGAAGGCTAACCCCTTTGAAAATTTCGAAAAATGCGCCCAGAATTCCGAGAAGGCGAACCAATTTGAAAATTTCGAAAAATGCGCTTAGAATTCCGAGAAGGCTAACCCCTTTGAAAATTTCGAAAAATGCGCCCAGAATTCCGAGAAGCCTAACCCCTTTGAATATTTCGAAAAATGCGCCCAGAATTCCGAGAAGGCTAACCCCTTTGAAAATTTCTAAAAATGCGCCCAGAATTCCGAGAAGGCTAACCCCTTTGAAAATTTCGAAAAATGCGCCCAGAATTCCGAGAAGGCTAACCCCTTTGAAAATTTCGAAAAATGCGCCCAGAATTCCGAGAAGGCTAACCCCTTTGAAAATTTTTTGAAAAATGCGCCCAGAATTCCGAGAAGACTAACCACCTTTGAAAATTTCGAAAAATGCGCCCAGAATTCCGAGAAGGCTAACCCCTTTGAAAATTTCGAAAAATGCGCCCAGAATTCCGAGAAGGCTAACCCCTTTGAAAATTTCGAAAAATGCGCCCAGAATTCCGAGAAGGCTAACATCTTTGAAAATTTCGAAAAATGCGGCCAGAATTCCGAGAAGGCTAACCCCTTTGAATATTTCGAAAAATGCGACCAGAATTCCGAGAAGGCCTACCCCTTTGAAAATTTCGAAAAATGCGCCCAGAATTCCGAGAAGGCTAACCCCTTTGAAAATTTCGAAAAATGCGCCCAGAATTCCGAGAAGGCTAACCCCTTTGAAAATTTCGAAAAATGCGCCCAGAATTCCGAGAAGGATAACCTCTTTGAAAATTTCGAAAAATGCGCCCAGAATTCCGAGAAGGGTAACCCCTTTGAAAATTCCGAAAAATGCGCCCAGAATTCCGAGAAGACTAACCCCTTTGAAAATTTCAAAAAATGCGCCCAGAATTCCGAGAAGGCTAACCCCTTTGAAAATTTCTAAAAATGCGCCCAGAATTCCGAGAAGGCTAACCCCTTTGAAAATTTCGAAAAATGCGCCCAGAATTCCGAGAAGGCTAACCCCTTTGAAAATTTTGAAAAATGCGCCAAGAATTCCGAGAAGGTTAACCCCTTTGAAAATTTCGAAAAATGCGCCCAGAATTCCGAGAAGGCTAACCCCTTTGAAAATTTCGAAAAATGCGCCCAGAATTCCGGGAAGGCTAACCCCTTTGAAAATTTCGAAAAATGCGCCCAGAATTCCGAGAAGGCTAACCCCTTTGAAAATTTCGAAAAATGCGCCCAGAATTCCGAGAAGGCTAACCCCTTTGAATATTTCGAAAAATGCGCCCAGAATTCCGAGAAGGCTAACCGCTTTGAATATTTCGAAAAATGCGGACAGAATTCCGAGAAGGCTAACCCCTTTGAAAATTTTGAAAAATGCGCCCAGAATTCCGAAAAGGCTAACCCCTTTGAAAATTTCGAAAAATGCGCCCAGAATTCCGAGAAGGCTAACCCCTTTGAATATTTCGAAAAATGCGCCCAGAATTCCGAGAAGGCTAACCCCTTTGAATATTTCGAAAAATGCGCCCAGAATTCCGAGAAGGCTAACCCCTTTGAAAATTTCGAAAAATGCGCCCAGAATTCCGAGAAGGCTAACACCTTTGAAAATTTCGAAAAATGCGCCCAGAATTCCGAGAAGGCTAACCCCTTTGAAAATTTTTTGAAAAATGCGCCCAGAATTCCGAGAAGACTAACCACCTTTGAAAATTTCGAAAAATGCGCCCAGAATTCCGAGAAGGCTAACCCCTTTGAAAATTTCGAAAAATGCGCCCAGAATTCCGAGAAGGCTAACCCCTTTGAAAATTTCGAAAAATGCGCCCAGAATTCCGAGAAGGCTAACCCCTTTGAAAATTTCGAAAAATGCGCCCAGAATTCCGAGAAGGCTAACCCCTTTGAAAATTTCGAAAAATGCGCCCAGAATTCCGAGAAGGCTAACATCTTTGAAAATTTCGAAAAATGCGGCCAGAATTCCGAGAAGGCTAACCCCTTTGAATATTTCGAAAAATGCGACCAGAATTCCGAGAAGGCCTACCCCTTTGAAAATTTCGAAAAATGCGCCCAGAATTCCGAGAAGGGTAACCCCTTTGAAAATTTCGAAAAATGCGCCCAGAATTCCGAGAAGACTAACCCCTTTGAAAATTTCAAAAAATGCGCCCAGAATTCCGAGAAGGCTAACCCCTTTGAAAATTTCTAAAAATGCGCCCAGAATTCCGAGAAGGCTAACCCCTTTGAAAATTTCGAAAAATGCGCCCAGAATTCCGAGAAGGCTAACCCCTTTGAAAATTTTGAAAAATGCGCCAAGAATTCCGAGAAGGTTAACCCCTTTGAAAATTTCGAAAAATGCGCCCAGAATTCCGAGAAGGCTAACCCCTTTGAAAATTTCGAAAAATGCGCCCAGAATTCCGGGAAGGCTAACCCCTTTGAAAATTTCGAAAAATGCGCCCAGAATTCCGAGAAGGCTAACCCCTTTGAAAATTTCGAAAAATGCGCCCAGAATTCCGAGAAGGCTAACCCCTTTGAATATTTCGAAAAATGCGCCCAGAATTCCGAGAAGGCTAACCCCTTTGAATATTTCGAAAAATGCGCCCAGAACTCCGAGAAGGCTAACCCCTTTGAATATTTCGAAAAATGCGCCCAGAATTCCGAGAAGGCTAACCCCTTTGAAAATTTCGAAAAATGCGCCCAGAATTCCGAGAAGGCTAACCCCTTTGAAAATTTCCAAAAATGCGCCCAGAATTCCGTGAAGGATAACCTCTTTGAAAATTTCGAAAAATGCGCCCAGTATTCCGAGAAGGCTAACCCCTTTGAAAATTTCGAAAAATGCGCCCAGAATTCCGAGAAGACTAACCCCTTTGAAAATTTCGAAAAATGCGCCCAGAATTCTGAGAAGGCTAACTCCTTTGAAAATTTCGAAAAATGCGCCCAGAATTCCGAGAAGGCTAACCCCTTTGAAAATTTCTAAAAATGCGCACAGAATTCCGAGAAGGCTAACCCCTTTGAAAATTTCGAAAAATGCGCCCAGAATTCCGAGAAGGCTAACCCCTTTGAAAATTTCGAAAAATGCGCCCAGAATTCCGAGAAGGCTAACCCCTTTGAAAATTTCGAAAAATGCGCCCAGAATTCCGAGAAGACTAACCCCTTTGAAAATTTCGAAAAATGCGCCCAGAATTCCGAGAAGGCTAACCCCTTTGAAAATTTCGAAAAATGCGCCCAGAATTCCGAGAAGGCTAACCCCTTTGAAAATTTCGAAAAATACGCCCAGAATTCCGAGAAGACTAACCACCTTTGAAAATTTCGAAAAATGCGCCCAGAATTCCGAGAAGGCTAACCCCTTTGAAAATTTCGAAAAATGCGCCCAGAATTCCGAGAAGGCTAACCCCTTTGAAAATTTCGAAAAATGCGCCCAGAATTCCGAGAAGGCTAACCCCTTTGAAAATTTTGAAAAATGCGCCCAAAATTCCGAGAAGGCTAACACCTTTGAAAATGCGCCCAGAATTCCGAGAAGGCAAACCCCTTTGAAAATTTCGAAAAATGCGCCTAGAATTCCGAGAAGGCTAACCCTATTGAAACTTTCGAAAAATGCGCCCAGAATTCCGAGAAGGCTAACCCCTTTGAAAATTTCGAAAAATGCGCCCAGAATTCCGAGAAGGCTAACCCCTTTGAAAATTTCGAAAAATGCGCCCAGAATTCCGAGAAGGCTAACATCTTTGAAAATTTCGAAAAATGCGGCCAGAATTCCGAGAAGGCTAACCCCTTTGAATATTTCGAAAAATGCGACCAGAATTCCGAGAAGGCCTACCCCTATGAAAATTTCGAAAAATGCGCCCAGAATTCCGAGAAGGCTAACCCCTTTGAAAATTTCGAAAAATGCGCCCAGAATTCCGAGAAGGATAACCTCTTTGAAAATTTCGAAAAATGCGCCCAGAATTCCGAGAAGGGTAACCCCTTTGAAAATTTCGAAAAATGCGCCCAGAATTCCGAGAAGACTAACCCCTTTGAAAATTTCAAAAAATGCGCCCAGAATTCCGAGAAGGCTAACCCCTTTGAAAATTTCTAAAAATGCGCCCAGAATTCCGAGAAGGCTAACCCCTTTGAAAATTTCGAAAAATGCGCCCAGAATTCCGAGAAGGCTAACCCCTTTGAAAATTTTGAAAAATGCGCCAAGAATTCCGAGAAGGCTAACCCCTTTGAAAATTTCGAAAAATGCGCCCAGAATTCCGAGAAGGCTAACCCCTTTGAAAATTTCGAAAAATGCGTCCAGAATTCCGGGAAGGCTATCCCCTTTGAAAATTTCGAAAAATGCGCCCAGAATTCCGAGAAGGCTAACCCCTTTGAAAATTTCGAAAAATGCGCCCAGAATTCCGAGAAGGCTAACCCCTTTGAATATTTCGAAAAATGCGCCCAGAATTCCGAGAAGGCTAACCCCTTTGAATATTTCGAAAAATGCGGACAGAATTCCGAGAAGGCTAACCCCTTTGAAAATTTCGAAAAATGCGCCCAGAATTCCGAGAAGGCTAACCCCTTTGAAAATTTCGAAAAATGCGCCCAGAATTCCGAGAAGGCTAACCCCTTTGAATATTTCGAAAAATGCGCCCAGAATTCCGAGAAGGCTAACCCCTTTGAATATTTCGAAAAATGCGGACAGAATTCCGAGAAGGCTAACCCCTTTGAAAATTTCGAAAAATGCGCCCAGAATTCCGAGAAGGCTAACCCCTTTGAAAATTTTGAAAAATGCGCCAAGAATTCCGAGAAGGCTAACCCCTTTGAAAATTTCGAAAAATGCGCCCAGAATTCCGAGAAGGCTAACCCCTTTGAAAATTTCGAAAAATGCGCCCAGAATTCCGGGAAGGCTAACCCCTTTGAAAATTTCGAAAAATGCGCCCAGAATTCCGAGAAGGCTAACCCCTTTGAAAATTTCGAAAAATGCGCCCAGAATTCCGAGAAGGCTAACCCCTTTGAAAATTTCGAAAAATGCACCCAGAATTCCGAGAAGGCTAACCCCTTTGAAAATTTCGAAAAATGCGCCCAGAATTCCGAGAAGGCTAACCCCTTTGAAAATTTCGAAAAATGCGCCCAGAATTCCGAGAAGGCGAACCCCTTTGAAAATTTCGAAAAATGCGCTTAGAATTCCGAGAAGGCTAACCCCTTTGAAAATTTCGAAAAATGGGCCCAGAATTCCGAGAAGCCTAACCCCTTTGAATATTTCGAAAAATGCGCCCAGAATTCCGAGAAGGCTAACCCCTTTGAAAATTTCTAAAAATGCGCCCAGAATTCCGAGAAGGCTAACCCCTTTGAAAATTTCGAAAAATGCGCCCAGAATTCCGAGAAGGCTAACCCCTTTGAAAATTTCGAAAAATGCGCCCAGAATTCCGAGAAGGCTAACCCCTTTGAAAATTTCGAAAAATGCGCCCAAAATTCCGAGAAGACTAACCCCTTTGAAAATTTCGAAAAATGCGCCCAGAATTCCGAGAAGGCTAACCCCTTTGAAAATTTCGAAAAATGCGCCCAGAATTCCGAGAAGGCTAACCCCTTTGAATATTTCGAAAAATGGGGACAGAATTCCGAGAAGGCTAACCCCTTTGAAAATTTTGAAAAATGCGCCCAGAATTCCGAAAAGGCTAACCCCTTTGAAAATTTCGAAAAATGCGCCCAGAATTCCGAGAAGGCTAACCCCTTTGAATATTTCGAAAAATGCGCCCAGAATTCCGAGAAGGCTAACCCCTTTGAATATTTCGAAAAATGCGCCCAGAATTCCGAGAAGGCTAACCCCTTTGAAAATTTCGAAAAATGCGCCCAGAATTCCGAGAAGGCTAACCCCTTTGAAAATTTTTTGAAAAATGCGCCCAGAATTCCGAGAAGACTAACCACCTTTGAAAATTTCGAAAAATGCGCCCAGAATTCCGAGAAGGCTAACCCCTTTGAAAATTTCGAAAAATGCGCCCAGAATTCCGAGAAGGCTAACCCCTTTGAAAATTTCGAAAAATGCGCCCAGAATTCCGAGAAGGCTAACATCTTTGAAAATTTCGAAAAATGCGGCCAGAATTCCGAGAAGGCTAACCCCTTTGAATATTTCGAAAAATGCGACCAGAATTCCGAGAAGGCCTACCCCTTTGAAAATTTCGAAAAATGCGCCCAGAATTCCGAGAAGGCTAACCCCTTTGAAAATTTCGAAAAATGCGCCCAGAATTCCGAGAAGGCTAACCCCTTTGAATATTTCGAAAAATGCGCCCAGAATTCCGAGAAGGCTAACCCCTTTGAATATTTCGAAAAATGCGGACAGAATTCCGAGAAGGCTAACCCCTTTGAAAATTTCGAAAAATGCGCCCAGAATTCCGAGAAGGCTAACCCCTTTGAAAATTTTGAAAAATGCGCCAAGAATTCCGAGAAGGCTAACCCCTTTGAAAATTTCGAAAAATGCGCCCAGAATTCCGAGAAGGCTAACCCCTTTGAAAATTTCGAAAAATGCGCCCAGAATTCCGGGAAGGCTAACCCCTTTGAAAATTTCGAAAAATGCGCCCAGAATTCCGAGAAGGCTAACCCCTTTGAAAATTTCGAAAAATGCGCCCAGAATTCCGAGAAGGCTAACCCCTTTGAAAATTTCGAAAAATGCACCCAGAATTCCGAGAAGGCTAACCCCTTTGAAAATTTCGAAAAATGCGCCCAGAATTCCGAGAAGGCTAACCCCTTTGAAAATTTCGAAAAATGCGCCCAGAATTCCGAGAAGGCGAACCCCTTTGAAAATTTCGAAAAATGCGCTTAGAATTCCGAGAAGGCTAACCCCTTTGAAAATTTCGAAAAATGGGCCCAGAATTCCGAGAAGCCTAACCCCTTTGAATATTTCGAAAAATGCGCCCAGAATTCCGAGAAGGCTAACCCCTTTGAAAATTTCTAAAAATGCGCCCAGAATTCCGAGAAGGCTAACCCCTTTGAAAATTTCGAAAAATGCGCCCAGAATTCCGAGAAGGCTAACCCCTTTGAAAATTTCGAAAAATGCGCCCAGAATTCCGAGAAGGCTAACCCCTTTGAAAATTTCGAAAAATGCGCCCAAAATTCCGAGAAGACTAACCCCTTTGAAAATTTCGAAAAATGCGCCCAGAATTCCGAGAAGGCTAACCCCTTTGAAAATTTCGAAAAATGCGCCCAGAATTCCGAGAAGGCTAACCCCTTTGAATATTTCGAAAAATGGGGACAGAATTCCGAGAAGGCTAACCCCTTTGAAAATTTTGAAAAATGCGCCCAGAATTCCGAAAAGGCTAACCCCTTTGAAAATTTCGAAAAATGCGCCCAGAATTCCGAGAAGGCTAACCCCTTTGAATATTTCGAAAAATGCGCCCAGAATTCCGAGAAGGCTAACCCCTTTGAATATTTCGAAAAATGCGCCCAGAATTCCGAGAAGGCTAACCCCTTTGAAAATTTCGAAAAATGCGCCCAGAATTCCGAGAAGGCTAACCCCTTTGAAAATTTTTTGAAAAATGCGCCCAGAATTCCGAGAAGACTAACCACCTTTGAAAATTTCGAAAAATGCGCCCAGAATTCCGAGAAGGCTAACCCCTTTGAAAATTTCGAAAAATGCGCCCAGAATTCCGAGAAGGCTAACCCCTTTGAAAATTTCGAAAAATGCGCCCAGAATTCCGAGAAGGCTAACATCTTTGAAAATTTCGAAAAATGCGGCCAGAATTCCGAGAAGGCTAACCCCTTTGAATATTTCGAAAAATGCGACCAGAATTCCGAGAAGGCCTACCCCTTTGAAAATTTCGAAAAATGCGCCCAGAATTCCGAGAAGGCTAACCCCTTTGAAAATTTCGAAAAATGCGCCCAGAATTCCGAGAAGGCTAACCCCTTTGAAAATTTCGAAAAATGCGCCCAGAATTCCGAGAAGGATAACCTCTTTGAAAATTTCGAAAAATGCGCCCAGAATTCCGAGAAGGGTAACCCCTTTGAAAATTCCGAAAAATGCGCCCAGAATTCCGAGAAGACTAACCCCTTTGAAAATTTCAAAAAATGCGCCCAGAATTCCGAGAAGGCTAACCCCTTTGAAAATTTCTAAAAATGCGCCCAGAATTCCGAGAAGGCTAACCCCTTTGAAAATTTCGAAAAATGCGCCCAGAATTCCGAGAAGGCTAACCCCTTTGAAAATTTTGAAAAATGCGCCAAGAATTCCGAGAAGGTTAACCCCTTTGAAAATTTCGAAAAATGCGCCCAGAATTCCGAGAAGGCTAACCCCTTTGAAAATTTCGAAAAATGCGCCCAGAATTCCGGGAAGGCTAACCCCTTTGAAAATTTCGAAAAATGCGCCCAGAATTCCGAGAAGGCTAACCCCTTTGAAAATTTCGAAAAATGCGCCCAGAATTCCGAGAAGGCTAACCCCTTTGAATATTTCGAAAAATGCGCCCAGAATTCCGAGAAGGCTAACCGCTTTGAATATTTCGAAAAATGCGGACAGAATTCCGAGAAGGCTAACCCCTTTGAAAATTTTGAAAAATGCGCCCAGAATTCCGAAAAGGCTAACCCCTTTGAAAATTTCGAAAAATGCGCCCAGAATTCCGAGAAGGCTAACCCCTTTGAATATTTCGAAAAATGCGCCCAGAATTCCGAGAAGGCTAACCCCTTTGAATATTTCGAAAAATGCGCCCAGAATTCCGAGAAGGCTAACCCCTTTGAAAATTTCGAAAAATGCGCCCAGAATTCCGAGAAGGCTAACACCTTTGAAAATTTCGAAAAATGCGCCCAGAATTCCGAGAAGGCTAACCCCTTTGAAAATTTTTTGAAAAATGCGCCCAGAATTCCGAGAAGACTAACCACCTTTGAAAATTTCGAAAAATGCGCCCAGAATTCCGAGAAGGCTAACCCCTTTGAAAATTTCGAAAAATGCGCCCAGAATTCCGAGAAGGCTAACCCCTTTGAAAATTTCGAAAAATGCGCCCAGAATTCCGAGAAGGCTAACCCCTTTGAAAATTTCGAAAAATGCGCCCAGAATTCCGAGAAGGCTAACCCCTTTGAAAATTTCGAAAAATGCGCCCAGAATTCCGAGAAGGCTAACATCTTTGAAAATTTCGAAAAATGCGGCCAGAATTCCGAGAAGGCTAACCCCTTTGAATATTTCGAAAAATGCGACCAGAATTCCGAGAAGGCCTACCCCTTTGAAAATTTCGAAAAATGCGCCCAGAATTCCGAGAAGGGTAACCCCTTTGAAAATTTCGAAAAATGCGCCCAGAATTCCGAGAAGACTAACCCCTTTGAAAATTTCAAAAAATGCGCCCAGAATTCCGAGAAGGCTAACCCCTTTGAAAATTTCTAAAAATGCGCCCAGAATTCCGAGAAGGCTAACCCCTTTGAAAATTTCGAAAAATGCGCCCAGAATTCCGAGAAGGCTAACCCCTTTGAAAATTTTGAAAAATGCGCCAAGAATTCCGAGAAGGTTAACCCCTTTGAAAATTTCGAAAAATGCGCCCAGAATTCCGAGAAGGCTAACCCCTTTGAAAATTTCGAAAAATGCGCCCAGAATTCCGGGAAGGCTAACCCCTTTGAAAATTTCGAAAAATGCGCCCAGAATTCCGAGAAGGCTAACCCCTTTGAAAATTTCGAAAAATGCGCCCAGAATTCCGAGAAGGCTAACCCCTTTGAATATTTCGAAAAATGCGCCCAGAATTCCGAGAAGGCTAACCCCTTTGAATATTTCGAAAAATGCGGACAGAATTCCGAGAAGGCTAACCCCTTTGAAAATTTTGAAAAATGCGCCCAGAATTCCGAAAAGGCTAACCCCTTTGAAAATTTCGAAAAATGCGCCCAGAATTCCGAGAAGGCTAACCCCTTTGAATATTTCGAAAAATGCGCCCAGAATTCCGAGAAGGCTAACCCCTTTGAATATTTCGAAAAATGCGCCCAGAATTCCGAGAAGGCTAACCCCTTTGAAAATTTCGAAAAATGCGCCCAGAATTCCGAGAAGGCTAACACCTTTGAAAATTTCGAAAAATGCGCCCAGAATTCCGAGAAGGCTAACCCCTTTGAAAATTTTTTGAAAAATGCGCCCAGAATTCCGAGAAGACTAACCACCTTTGAAAATTTCGAAAAATGCGCCCAGAATTCCGAGAAGGCTAACCCCTTTGAAAATTTCGAAAAATGCGCCCAGAATTCCGAGAAGGCTAACCCCTTTGAAAATTTCGAAAAATGCGCCCAGAATTCCGAGAAGGCTAACCCCTTTGAAAATTTCGAAAAATGCGCCCAGAATTCCGAGAAGGCTAACCCCTTTGAAAATTTCGAAAAATGCGCCCAGAATTCCGAGAAGGCTAACCCCTTTGAAAATTTCGAAAAATGCGCCCAGAATTCCGAGAAGGCTAACCCCTTTGAAAATTTTGAAAAATGCGCCCAAAATTCCGAGAAGGCTAACACCTTTGAAAATGCGCCCAGAATTCCGAGAAGGCAAACCCCTTTGAAAATTTCGAAAAATGCGCCTAGAATTCCGAGAAGGCTAACCCTATTGAAACTTTCGAAAAATGCGCCCAGAATTCCGAGAAGGCTAACCCCTTTGAAAATTTCGAAAAATGCGCCCAGAATTCCGAGAAGGCTAACATCTTTGAAAATTTCGAAAAATGCGGCCAGAATTCCGAGAAGGCTAACCCCTTTGAATATTTCGAAAAATGCGCCCAGAATTCCGAGAAGGCCTACCCCTTTGAAAATTTCGAAAAATGCGCCCAGAATTCCGAGAAGGCTAACCCCTTTGAAAATTTCGAAAAATGCGCCCAGAATTCCGAGAAGGCTAACCCCTCTGAAAATTTTGAAAAATGCGCCCAGAATTCCGGGAAGGCTAACCCCTTTGAAAATTTCGAAAAATGCGCCCAGAATTCCGAGAAGGCTAACCCCTTTGAAAATTTCGAAAAATGCGCCCAGAATTCCGAGAAAGCTAACCCCTTTGAATATTTCGAAAAATGCGCCCAGAATTCCGAGAAGGCTAACCCCTTTGAATATTTCGAAAAATGCGGACAGAATTCCGAGAAGGCTAACCCCTTTGAAAATTTTGAAAAATGCGCCCAGAATTCCGAAAAGGCTAACCCCTTTGAAAATTTCGAAAAATGCGCCCAGAATTCCGAGAAGGCTAACCCCTTTGAATATTTCGAAAAATGCGCCCAGAATTCCGAGAAGGCTAACCCCTTTGAATATTTCGAAAAATGCGCCCAGAATTCCGAGAAGGCTAACCCCTTTGAAAATTTCGAAAAATGCGCCCAGAATTCCGAGAAGGCTAACACCTTTGAAAATTTCGAAAAATGCGCCCAGAATTCCGAGAAGGCTAACCCCTTTGAAAATTTCGAAAAATGCGCTCAGAATTCCAAGAAGACTAACCACCTTTGAAAATTTCGAAAAATGCGCCCAGAATTCCGAGAAGGCTAACCCCTTTGAAAATTTCGAAAAATGCGCCCAGAATTCCGAGAAGGCTAACCCCTTTGAAAATTTCGAAAAATGCGCCCAGAATTCCGTGAAGGATAACCTCTTTGAAAATTTCGAAAAATGCGCCCAGTATTCCGAGAAGGCTAACCCCTTTGAAAATTTCGAAAAATGCGCCCAGAATTCCGAGAAGACTAACCCCTTTGAAAATTTCGAAAAATGCGCCCAGAATTCTGAGAAGGCTAACTCCTTTGAAAATTTCGAAAAATGCGCCCAGAATTCCGAGAAGGCTAACCCCTTTGAAAATTTCTAAAAATGCGCACAGAATTCCGAGAAGGCTAACCCCTTTGAAAATTTCGAAAAATGCGCCCAGAATTCCGAGAAGGCTAACCCCTTTGAAAATTTCGAAAAATGCGCCCAGAATTCCGAGAAGGCTAACCCCTTTGAAAATTTCGAAAAATGCGCCCAGAATTCCGAGAAGACTAACCCCTTTGAAAATTTCGAAAAATGCGCCCAGAATTCCGAGAAGGCTAACCCCTTTGAAAATTTCGAAAAATGCGCCCAGAATTCCGAGAAGGCTAACCCCTTTGAAAATTTCGAAAAATACGCCCAGAATTCCGAGAAGACTAACCACCTTTGAAAATTTCGAAAAATGCGCCCAGAATTCCGAGAAGGCTAACCCCTTTGAAAATTTCGAAAAATGCGCCCAGAATTCCGAGAAGGCTAACCCCTTTGAAAATTTCGAAAAATGCGCCCAGAATTCCGAGAAGGCTAACCCCTTTGAAAATTTTGAAAAATGCGCCCAAAATTCCGAGAAGGCTAACACCTTTGAAAATGCGCCCAGAATTCCGAGAAGGCAAACCCCTTTGAAAATTTCGAAAAATGCGCCTAGAATTCCGAGAAGGCTAACCCTATTGAAACTTTCGAAAAATGCGCCCAGAATTCCGAGAAGGCTAACCCCTTTGAAAATTTCGAAAAATGCGCCCAGAATTCCGAGAAGGCTAACCCCTTTGAAAATTTCGAAAAATGCGCCCAGAATTCCGAGAAGGCTAACATCTTTGAAAATTTCGAAAAATGCGGCCAGAATTCCGAGAAGGCTAACCCCTTTGAATATTTCGAAAAATGCGACCAGAATTCCGAGAAGGCCTACCCCTATGAAAATTTCGAAAAATGCGCCCAGAATTCCGAGAAGGCTAACCCCTTTGAAAATTTCGAAAAATGCGCCCAGAATTCCGAGAAGGATAACCTCTTTGAAAATTTCGAAAAATGCGCCCAGAATTCCGAGAAGGGTAACCCCTTTGAAAATTTCGAAAAATGCGCCCAGAATTCCGAGAAGACTAACCCCTTTGAAAATTTCAAAAAATGCGCCCAGAATTCCGAGAAGGCTAACCCCTTTGAAAATTTCTAAAAATGCGCCCAGAATTCCGAGAAGGCTAACCCCTTTGAAAATTTCGAAAAATGCGCCCAGAATTCCGAGAAGGCTAACCCCTTTGAAAATTTTGAAAAATGCGCCAAGAATTCCGAGAAGGCTAACCCCTTTGAAAATTTCGAAAAATGCGCCCAGAATTCCGAGAAGGCTAACCCCTTTGAAAATTTCGAAAAATGCGTCCAGAATTCCGGGAAGGCTATCCCCTTTGAAAATTTCGAAAAATGCGCCCAGAATTCCGAGAAGGCTAACCCCTTTGAAAATTTCGAAAAATGCGCCCAGAATTCCGAGAAGGCTAACCCCTTTGAAAATTTCGAAAAATGCACCCAGAATTCCGAGAAGGCTAACCCCTTTGAAAATTTCGAAAAATGCGCCCAGAATTCCGAGAAGGCTAACCCCTTTGAAAATTTCGAAAAATGCGCCCAGAATTCCGAGAAGGCGAACCAATTTGAAAATTTCGAAAAATGCGCTTAGAATTCCGAGAAGGCTAACCCCTTTGAAAATTTCGAAAAATGCGCCCAGAATTCCGAGAAGCCTAACCCCTTTGAATATTTCGAAAAATGCGCCCAGAATTCCGAGAAGGCTAACCCCTTTGAAAATTTCTAAAAATGCGCCCAGAATTCCGAGAAGGCTAACCCCTTTGAAAATTTCGAAAAATGCGCCCAGAATTCCGAGAAGGCTAACCCCTTTGAAAATTTCGAAAAATGCGCCCAGAATTCCGAGAAGGCTAACCCCTTTGAAAATTTTTTGAAAAATGCGCCCAGAATTCCGAGAAGACTAACCACCTTTGAAAATTTCGAAAAATGCGCCCAGAATTCCGAGAAGGCTAACCCCTTTGAAAATTTCGAAAAATGCGCCCAGAATTCCGAGAAGGCTAACCCCTTTGAAAATTTCGAAAAATGCGCCCAGAATTCCGAGAAGGCTAACATCTTTGAAAATTTCGAAAAATGCGGCCAGAATTCCGAGAAGGCTAACCCCTTTGAATATTTCGAAAAATGCGACCAGAATTCCGAGAAGGCCTACCCCTTTGAAAATTTCGAAAAATGCGCCCAGAATTCCGAGAAGGCTAACCCCTTTGAAAATTTCGAAAAATGCGCCCAGAATTCCGAGAAGGCTAACCCCTTTGAAAATTTCGAAAAATGCGCCCAGAATTCCGAGAAGGATAACCTCTTTGAAAATTTCGAAAAATGCGCCCAGAATTCCGAGAAGGGTAACCCCTTTGAAAATTCCGAAAAATGCGCCCAGAATTCCGAGAAGACTAACCCCTTTGAAAATTTCAAAAAATGCGCCCAGAATTCCGAGAAGGCTAACCCCTTTGAAAATTTCTAAAAATGCGCCCAGAATTCCGAGAAGGCTAACCCCTTTGAAAATTTCGAAAAATGCGCCCAGAATTCCGAGAAGGCTAACCCCTTTGAAAATTTTGAAAAATGCGCCAAGAATTCCGAGAAGGTTAACCCCTTTGAAAATTTCGAAAAATGCGCCCAGAATTCCGAGAAGGCTAACCCCTTTGAAAATTTCGAAAAATGCGCCCAGAATTCCGGGAAGGCTAACCCCTTTGAAAATTTCGAAAAATGCGCCCAGAATTCCGAGAAGGCTAACCCCTTTGAAAATTTCGAAAAATGCGCCCAGAATTCCGAGAAGGCTAACCCCTTTGAATATTTCGAAAAATGCGCCCAGAATTCCGAGAAGGCTAACCGCTTTGAATATTTCGAAAAATGCGGACAGAATTCCGAGAAGGCTAACCCCTTTGAAAATTTTGAAAAATGCGCCCAGAATTCCGAAAAGGCTAACCCCTTTGAAAATTTCGAAAAATGCGCCCAGAATTCCGAGAAGGCTAACCCCTTTGAATATTTCGAAAAATGCGCCCAGAATTCCGAGAAGGCTAACCCCTTTGAATATTTCGAAAAATGCGCCCAGAATTCCGAGAAGGCTAACCCCTTTGAAAATTTCGAAAAATGCGCCCAGAATTCCGAGAAGGCTAACACCTTTGAAAATTTCGAAAAATGCGCCCAGAATTCCGAGAAGGCTAACCCCTTTGAAAATTTTTTGAAAAATGCGCCCAGAATTCCGAGAAGACTAACCACCTTTGAAAATTTCGAAAAATGCGCCCAGAATTCCGAGAAGGCTAACCCCTTTGAAAATTTCGAAAAATGCGCCCAGAATTCCGAGAAGGCTAACCCCTTTGAAAATTTCGAAAAATGCGCCCAGAATTCCGAGAAGGCTAACCCCTTTGAAAATTTCGAAAAATGCGCCCAGAATTCCGAGAAGGCTAACCCCTTTGAAAATTTCGAAAAATGCGCCCAGAATTCCGAGAAGGCTAACATCTTTGAAAATTTCGAAAAATGCGGCCAGAATTCCGAGAAGGCTAACCCCTTTGAATATTTCGAAAAATGCGACCAGAATTCCGAGAAGGCCTACCCCTTTGAAAATTTCGAAAAATGCGCCCAGAATTCCGAGAAGGGTAACCCCTTTGAAAATTTCGAAAAATGCGCCCAGAATTCCGAGAAGACTAACCCCTTTGAAAATTTCAAAAAATGCGCCCAGAATTCCGAGAAGGCTAACCCCTTTGAAAATTTCTAAAAATGCGCCCAGAATTCCGAGAAGGCTAACCCCTTTGAAAATTTCGAAAAATGCGCCCAGAATTCCGAGAAGGCTAACCCCTTTGAAAATTTTGAAAAATGCGCCAAGAATTCCGAGAAGGTTAACCCCTTTGAAAATTTCGAAAAATGCGCCCAGAATTCCGAGAAGGCTAACCCCTTTGAAAATTTCGAAAAATGCGCCCAGAATTCCGGGAAGGCTAACCCCTTTGAAAATTTCGAAAAATGCGCCCAGAATTCCGAGAAGGCTAACCCCTTTGAAAATTTCGAAAAATGCGCCCAGAATTCCGAGAAGGCTAACCCCTTTGAATATTTCGAAAAATGCGCCCAGAATTCCGAGAAGGCTAACCCCTTTGAATATTTCGAAAAATGCGCCCAGAACTCCGAGAAGGCTAACCCCTTTGAATATTTCGAAAAATGCGCCCAGAATTCCGAGAAGGCTAACCCCTTTGAAAATTTCGAAAAATGCGCCCAGAATTCCGAGAAGGCTAACACCTTTGAAAATTTCGAAAAATGCGCCCAGAATTCCGAGAAGGCTAACCCCTTTGAAAATTTTTTGAAAAATGCGCCCAGAATTCCGAGAAGACTAACCACCTTTGAAAATTTCGAAAAATGCGCCCAGAATTCCGAGAAGGCTAACCCCTTTGAAAATTTCGAAAAATGCGCCCAGAATTCCGAGAAGGCTAACCCCTTTGAAAATTTCGAAAAATGCGCCCAGAATTCCGAGAAGGCTAACCCCTTTGAAAATTTCGAAAAATGCGCCCAGAATTCCGAGAAGGCTAACCCCTTTGAAAATTTCGAAAAATGCGCCCAGAATTCCGAGAAGGCTAACCCCTTTGAAAATTTCGAAAAATGCGCCCAGAATTCCGAGAAGGCTAACATCTTTGAAAATTTCGAAAAATGCGGCCAGAATTCCGAGAAGGCTAACCCCTTTGAATATTTCGAAAAATGCGACCAGAATTCCGAGAAGGCCTACCCCTTTGAAAATTTCGAAAAATGCGCCCAGAATTCCGAGAAGGGTAACCCCTTTGAAAATTTCGAAAAATGCGCCCAGAATTCCGAGAAGACTAACCCCTTTGAAAATTTCAAAAAATGCGCCCAGAATTCCGAGAAGGCTAACCCCTTTGAAAATTTCTAAAAATGCGCCCAGAATTCCGAGAAGGCTAACCCCTTTGAAAATTTCGAAAAATGCGCCCAGAATTCCGAGAAGGCTAACCCCTTTGAAAATTTTGAAAAATGCGCCAAGAATTCCGAGAAGGTTAACCCCTTTGAAAATTTCGAAAAATGCGCCCAGAATTCCGAGAAGGCTAACCCCTTTGAAAATTTCGAAAAATGCGCCCAGAATTCCGGGAAGGCTAACCCCTTTGAAAATTTCGAAAAATGCGCCCAGAATTCCGAGAAGGCTAACCCCTTTGAAAATTTCGAAAAATGCGCCCAGAATTCCGAGAAGGCTAACCCCTTTGAATATTTCGAAAAATGCGCCCAGAATTCCGAGAAGGCTAACCCCTTTGAATATTTCGAAAAATGCGCCCAGAACTCCGAGAAGGCTAACCCCTTTGAATATTTCGAAAAATGCGCCCAGAATTCCGAGAAGGCTAACCCCTTTGAAAATTTCGAAAAATGCGCCCAGAATTCCGAGAAGGCTAACACCTTTGAAAATTTCGAAAAATGCGCCCAGAATTCCGAGAAGGCTAACCCCTTTGAAAATTTTTTGAAAAATGCGCCCAGAATTCCGAGAAGACTAACCACCTTTGAAAATTTCGAAAAATGCGCCCAGAATTCCGAGAAGGCTAACCCCTTTGAAAATTTCGAAAAATGCGCCCAGAATTCCGAGAAGGCTAACCCCTTTGAAAATTTCGAAAAATGCGCCCAGAATTCCGAGAAGGCTAACCCCTTTGAAAATTTCGAAAAATGCGCCCAGAATTCCGAGAAGGCTAACCCCTTTGAAAATTTCGAAAAATGCGCCCAGAATTCCGAGAAGGCTAACCCCTTTGAAAATTTCGAAAAATGCGCCCAGAATTCCGAGAAGGCTAACCCCTTTGAAAATTTTGAAAAATGCGCCCAAAATTCCGAGAAGGCTAACACCTTTGAAAATGCGCCCAGAATTCCGAGAAGGCAAACCCCTTTGAAAATTTCGAAAAATGCGCCTAGAATTCCGAGAAGGCTAACCCTATTGAAACTTTCGAAAAATGCGCCCAGAATTCCGAGAAGGCTAACCCCTTTGAAAATTTCGAAAAATGCGCCCAGAATTCCGAGAAGGCTAACATCTTTGAAAATTTCGAAAAATGCGGCCAGAATTCCGAGAAGGCTAACCCCTTTGAATATTTCGAAAAATGCGCCCAGAATTCCGAGAAGGCCTACCCCTTTGAAAATTTCGAAAAATGCGCCCAGAATTCCGAGAAGGCTAACCCCTTTGAAAATTTCGAAAAATGCGCCCAGAATTCCGAGAAGGCTAACCCCTCTGAAAATTTTGAAAAATGCGCCCAGAATTCCGGGAAGGCTAACCCCTTTGAAAATTTCGAAAAATGCGCCCAGAATTCCGAGAAGGCTAACCCCTTTGAAAATTTCGAAAAATGCGCCCAGAATTCCGAGAAAGCTAACCCCTTTGAATATTTCGAAAAATGCGCCCAGAATTCCGAGAAGGCTAACCCCTTTGAATATTTCGAAAAATGCGGACAGAATTCCGAGAAGGCTAACCCCTTTGAAAATTTTGAAAAATGCGCCCAGAATTCCGAAAAGGCTAACCCCTTTGAAAATTTCGAAAAATGCGCCCAGAATTCCGAGAAGGCTAACCCCTTTGAATATTTCGAAAAATGCGCCCAGAATTCCGAGAAGGCTAACCCCTTTGAATATTTCGAAAAATGCGCCCAGAATTCCGAGAAGGCTAACCCCTTTGAAAATTTCGAAAAATGCGCCCAGAATTCCGAGAAGGCTAACACCTTTGAAAATTTCGAAAAATGCGCCCAGAATTCCGAGAAGACTAACCCCCTTTGAAAATTTCGAAAAATGCGCCCAGAATTCCGAGAAGGCTAACCCCTTTGAAAATTTCGAAAAATGCACCCAGAATTCCGAGAAGGCTAACACCTTTGAAAATTTCGAAAAATGCGCCCAGAATTCCGAGAAGGCTAACCCCTTTGAAAATTTCGAAAAATGCGCCCAGAATTCCGAGAAGACTAACCCCCTTTGAAAATTTCGAAAAATGCGCCCAGAATTCCGGGAAGGCTAACCCCTTTGAAAATTTCGAAAAATGCGCCCAGAATTCCGAGAAGGCTAACCCCTTTGAAAATTTCGAAAAATGCGCCCAGAATTCCGAGAAGGCTAACCCCATTGAAAATTTCGAAAAATGCGCCCAGAATTCCGAGAACGCTAACCCCTTTGAATATTTCTAAAAATGCGCCCAGAATTCCGAGAAGGCTAACCCCTTTTAATATTTCGAAAAATGCGCCCAGAATTCCGAGAAGGCTAACCCCTTTGAAAATTTCGAAAAATGCGCCCAGAATTCCAAGAAGGCTAACCCCTTTGAAAATTTCGAAAAATGCGCCCAGAATTCCGAGAAGGCTAACCCCTTTGAAAATTTCGAAAAATGCGCCCAGAATTCCGAGAAGGCTAACCCCTTTGAAAATTTCGAAAAATGCGCCCAGAATTCCGAGGATAACCCCTTTGAAAATTTCGAAAAATGCGCCCAGAATTCCGAGAAGGCTAACCCCTTAGAAAATCTCGAAAAATGCGCCCAGAATTCCGAGAAGGCTAACCCCTTTGAAAATTTCGAAAAATGCGCCCAGAATTCCGAGAAGGCTAACCCCTTTGAAAATTTCGAAAAATGCGCCCAGAATTCGAAGAAGGCTAACCCCTTTGAAAATTTCGAAAAATGCTCCCAGAATTCTAAGAAGGCTAACCCCTTTGAAAATTTCGAAAAATACGCCCAGAATTCGAAGAAGGCTAACCCCTTTGAAAATTTCAAAAAACGCTCCCAGAATTCGAAGGCTAACCCCTTTGAAAATTTTGAAAAATGCGCCCAGAATTCGAAGAAGGCTAACCCCTTTGAAAATTTCGAAAAATGCGCCCAGAATTCGAAGAAGGCTAATAACCCCTTTGAAAATTTCGAAAAATGCGCCCAGAATTCGAGTAAGGCTAACAACCCCTTTGAAAATTTCGAAAAATGCGCCCAGAATTCGAAGAAGGCTAACCCCTTTGAAAATTTCGAAAAATGCACCCAGAATTCGAAGTAGGCTAATTTTGATTCGAAATCGATGCATGTTTAAAAGATTACGCTTAATAGAAGTAAGTATAAACATTGTCGTCTAACTAACCTGTTTGTTGGTCCTTCCTTTCTGATTAAATACTTCCATTAGCCTGTATACACTGTCCCTTCCTTCATGCTTGTTGGTTGAATTTGGCTTATCTAAGGTGTGCAGGTATTTCAAACTGACGCCTGAAACATATGATTGAAGAAGCATCATATTTAGGGTTCGGATGTTTATGACATGTCACATTTTTATCCTGATTTCCATTCTTGCCGTAAACACAAATTAAACAATAATTGCACATTTTTTATCCTATTGAGGCCTTTTTATTTTGCTTATAAAGTCATATTTTGCTCATTTTCATGGTCATATTCCAGCTATGAATTCGGTAAAAGAGAACAATTATGCAGTATGCGCACTAAATTGTCGACTTACATTTCTCCCGAAAAAGAGTCAGGAATATTTTAGTTTTACTATAACTGAAATGTAAAGGGAGAATAAGAAGTTATAGCACAATTACCTCTTCCTTCTTGTTGTTAAAACTAGAAGTTGTTTCCAATTAAAACTGTAAATCACCTGTAAAATTGTTAAAAAGTGATTATCTGATTGAATTCATGTGGTGTTATGATTTAGTGGCATTAAACGTTTTAAATTGGAAGTTATTTTTTTAGAAAATACGTTCTTTTATGAGATCATATTTAGGATTTTTGGGTCATACTTAGTCATTTTTAAGGTCATATTTGCAGTCATATTTTCCACTTTTTTAGGTCATAAACATCCGAACCCTAGTCATATTATTAAATTGAATACGTTCTTCGGATCATAGGGAATAAGTTACTGATAAAATTAAAAACAGCATTTTTTACCATAAGTGGCAAAGCTGAGTGTATCTTTAATATTTAATTTAACACCTAAAATTGAGAGCAAAATAATTTATACCGTACATAAAAACAGATATGTCAGAGTTCGAAGGCTGATGTTACACAATCAAATACTATAGAGGACAATATAGGACACTATGCGATATATCGAGGGACAATATTTTGAGCACCATCTAGTGGCCCAACCTGCTACTACTGAATACAGATGTACTAACTAGATACAAAGATATGAACCAATTTATATTAGAGAAGCCGAAATAGCCAACCTCGGCATGATATGCATAAGAGATATAATTTTTCTTTCTAAATATGGTCCAGCAATAAAATGCTGTTTGAAAATAAATTACCTAAATAATTAAACAAAAAAGCAACACTGAAGAAAAAGCGAGAGAGTTGTTAGCAACCGCAAAGTTATATAGCTATTTGTGTTTTCATTGATATTTTGAGAAGTTCTGTGTTTTGTTTGCTCATTATTATTCTTATACAGTGGAACCTCGTTAGCACGTTCCTCATTACTACGTTTTCCCGGATAATACGTCGTTTTTTGGAAGTCCCGGTCCCAACCTTAATAATTACATGTTTAAATGTTTCTTAACACGTTTTGGTTTAACGCTTAGTACGTTCGTATTTGGCTCGCCAACCACACTTTGCCGAACATAAGCTTTGAACGCCCATCCGATTGTGTGATCTCTATGTCAGAATTCTTGTACTCTCTGGTGTCCAAGTCTCAATCTTTGCTCTATGGGACCAATCGTCAGCCATTGCAGTTTGCTTCTCATTGGTCATTTGACTTGGCGCCGATTTATCAGTCAGCTGTTAGGCCGCCATTTTATATCGTGATAATTTTGATGTAGTGAAATATATTTTAAATTTCTTACGGTTCGCGTGTTGTGAGGAGAAGAAAATATTAGAATGTTTGAAGAAATGTATGCAAAAAAGCAGATCGTGCTTCTCACGTCGGTATTGGATCGCATTTCATTAGCAAATTGTGGCTGTGAACATGGCCGTGTACACGACTTCATAATCTTCTGTTGACAGAACTGGCACGTGTGAAATTTTGTACAATTACACTTGCAGTTATTTTATGTTTGTTAATAGATTGTGGAGTGCAACTTGTTTCATGTGTGATGTTTTAGAATAAAGTGGATGCTTTATTGTGTGAATTTTGTATGGTTTTTCATTAAATATGGCTCCCATACATTCCTTCAATTTTTGCAACTTTTGTTTAATTTTTCAAATAAAATCATTAGGCCTATGTATTTGTTTACATAATTTAAATCTCGCATAACTAATGGCTTGGCATAGAAGCTCCTGTGTGTCAATATGGGTATTTTTGAGTCATTAGGATGCACTTTTGAGTGGTTCTGAGCAACTTAGAAAACATAGGCCTATCTACATACTCCCTACGATTTTATTTTTTTAATTTTCAGTAGTACGTTCTCCCGTATAAGACGTTTATTTTTTTCGGTCCCTAAAGAAACGTGTTAACGAGGTTCCACTGTAATTACTTAAACAGTGTTTTGGTCCTTAGTGTTTGATGAAACATTAAAACACTGCAGTCTATGTGTGTTTTGAATATATTAATTTGCCCCCAAGTTTGCAGGTTGTGCCACCAGGAGTGCTGCAAAATCTGTCCCCCATTTTTCTATTGTCAAAGCAGTAACCCCTTCATTGACTGGACTAGGCCTATAATATGGTGTGGTGGCTAACAGTTATAAAGCTTACAGCACATACAGGGTCTGTCCGGAAAGTAATGTCAGTGAGTCAATTATAAATAAAATAAAATTAGCCTGTAACATCCCATTAAGGGCCAAGGCCTCCTGCAGTGCAGGGATAGCTAGGGAAGCTCCTTAGGGGTGCTATTCCTAAGGAGGGTGTTGGGTCATCTCGCAGTTTCGCACTACTCTTTTCGCACTTCACTGATTCCACTTGTGAGCTTTTTCCACTCCTGGCGGTCTCGTGCTCTCCTCGACCATTGATCGCCTGCCACTTTCTTGAATACGTCTGCCCACCTGGTTCTTTGCCTTCCTAAGTTTCGCTTTCCAACTCTCGGGTCCCACATGGTTGCTCTATATGCCCATCTTGTGCTGTCCATCCTTGCTACGTGTCCACCCCATTGCCATTTCAGTCTGTCTGCTCTCAGCGTTACCTCGCACATACCTGTTTTCTTCCTTATCACTTCATTTCTTATTCTATCCTTTGTCGAGATGAACAAGATTTTTCGTTCCATTTTACGTTGGCGTTAGAAGATATTTATTGATCCGATCGTTACAATACATTCGATACAAAAGATTTCAAACTTGGTTCCTCCTGTGTCGATACATTCCAGGCACCCAAGGCATCACAGTAGGCTTTTTCTGGAATGTCCTTTGGAGCCTTGGTGCCAGCCTCTTTGACTTAGTCATGGTAGTTTTCAAGTGTGGGAACAAGAAGTAGTCGGGGGAGGCACGTTAGGACTTTAGGGCGGCTGGGGAACCTTTGATTTGGCCTGGAAACGGGTCATGAAGAAGGCATCGTGGTGAAGTTTCTGATTGTCCACAATGTCGGTCCACTGTGTACATAAAATTCTGAGCAGTCTTGTGCAGTCTGACCGAGGTATCTGTAGCAAATGGGCATTTCTGGTTCTATAAGAGTGTATAACATTTCTTTCACCAAACAGATTAAGATTTTGTCTAATGTATAAAATTAACTCAAAAATGTTAATAACAGTCTTAATCTGTAAGTTCTTAAAAAGCTGTCTACAAGCTGATCAGTCTGTTGTGAGTTTTTATTTATATTATGGCTCTCTTCTGTAAAATTTAAATCTTGGAAATTTGGCAACAGTTTCTCCAAAAAAATAATACCATAAGCCATTACACTTTGAAAAAAGGCAAAGTAAATAGTTCGCAAATGGTAAGCTGGTAACATATTCTTAAGATTTCTTAATAAAAATACAATCCTGCTGATTCTTGTGCAGAGATACTTTACACGCTTGTCCCAGTTTAGCTTGTTATCAAGCCAGACTCCTAACATTTCACATCATCATTATAGGTCGAAGAAATTTCATTATTAGTTGGTTTTAGGCTAAAAAGAATAGACTGTGGTTTTTCTTTATTTAAAAATAATGGACAAAACTCAAGAATAAAAATAATCCATTAGAATTAAACAATAGTTGCACATTGTCCAACGAATCTCTGCTCAGAATTTTTAGTTCATCCAAACAGGAACTTCCATTTATCAGACAGGCATCATCTGCATATAAAGTACAGGCAGTAGTACAATTTATAACCAGATCATTGATGTATACTAAGAACAAAAAAGGTCCCAAAACTGAACCTTGGGAGACTCCATATTTAACTAATTCAGCTTCTGACCAATTATTTCCTACTTGACTATCTGCGTTCTTTCATTCAAATATGATTTTAAAAATACAAGTTCGACTCCTTTAATGTCATAAAAATTCAATTTATTCATTAGAATGGAATGTGATGCTGTATCAAAGGATTTTGTCAAATCGCAAAGATCTGCCTTTACATAGTTCTTGTTTTCAAAACCTTCCAAAATATATATAATTATGTTACTAATTGCATCTATTGTATCATGTCCCTTTCGATAGCCATACTGAAATTCCGTCAACAAATTGTTGTTTTAAAAAAGTGCATAACTGTACTTTAACTACCGTTTCAAAAACTTTACTGCGGAAAACAAAAACAGTTGATAAACACACCTCAATAACAAATAGGAAGTGTGTCTTACGCCTGTATGGAACTGTTATGAAGTAGAATGAATGTGCAGTCTCACAGGTTTTCTTATAACCGAGCAGAGGTTTAAGGCACATGTACGAATAGTTCACTGAGTACTTAAGAGATATGAGAAGGAATAAATGTTAAAAACTCAAAATTAAATATTTGTGCCGTACGCCCTTATGGAACTAGGCACTTCATATAAAGTCTAGAGCAAAAGCTGCCAGAAAAGCCATGTTTGACATCAAAGCACTATCCAGAATCTCATTAGGAACCGCGATGGAGTTATTCTGTAACTAGAAATCACTACAATCATATATCATAGGAATTCGAGCAACACTTAAAGAGCTTCCTCCTTTTTGGTCTCATGAATCCATCGGAGATCTCTTGCAGAGTTCTTCCAAATGTCTCTGGTAAATAGATAAATATGAATATTACAGCGACTAGAGTAATGGCACCATAAGTGTAAAATACACCCTCTGTTGCATTGATTGAGTTCCCGATAGCCGTGCCGCCAAAAAGAACCACAAGCGTTGGGAATAACTTGATGGATGCAAATCCGAACAGATTACCCAGACAGGTAGTAATTCCACAAGCCAGACCAACAACCTTGGTGGGGTACACCTCTCCCAGCATGCACCAGGGAAGCAAGCACAACCCCATGGCTGCTGAGGTCTGAAATCAGAAATGGAAGATTTTTAAAACCTAGATCTCCGAGTTTATTTATTTTTCCTTTTTTATGAACTCTTGATCTGCAGTCATGGGCGTACAGTGGGTGAGGGTTGGAATGAACTTAGCTCCAGAAACCAGAATGAGTAGTTAAAATTACTACGTCTACAATCAACTTGCTGATACAAAAACCACAGAATAAAGATACAATGATTCAAAGTGCTGCGCATAAAGCCATATTGTGTATTATATCCTATGGTAGCCTACTATGATAGCTTCTCAAAACCAAGATTTTATTTATAAACTATTTACAACAAGAAATGGACAGATACCTAAAGATTGTGCTGCATAACTAACATATATATTTTTTTTTTTAAGTAACATTTTATTACAGCATGCTCCATTACATTTCGTAATAATACATGCTTATGTACTACTAATTATAAATATAAAATTCCTGTACAATGATTATTGGATCTTATTAATTACGTTCTGCCAATTATTTGCAAGAGTTCAAAGTCTATATTATTTATATAGTTTTGAAATAGTTTTAGGTGCTTTTCCATGAGTTCCTGTTTGTTAATGGGCCACTTCCCGCCTTTCTGTAGCACAGCTTTCTTGAAATTGTTTCTTTCACTGTTTAATATTTCACACTCCCATAGAATATGGTCTACTGTGGCCTGTAGTTATTGCTGTTAGATTGTGCGTTAGAGTTAATTTCATGTGAAGTCTTTTTTTAATACTAGGAAAATAGGTCTTCGTTGTTGCACCATTCCGTGTTGCTTCCCACTCGTTTTCCCACAGTCTCAGGCTTTCTTCTCTCAGAACATATTATTTATAGTGTAGCCTACTAATCAGAGGCGCCAAGTTTTGAAAAACATTGGGTGGGCTCAAAGATTTTAAAATTTTCATATTTCATATTTCGTTCTTCACTCTAGTTCACTGTCCCTTGCTGATTTAACGAATCTTTCTTAATTCATTCTTTCTATTTGTTCGTTTCACTTTGACTTTTATCTTTTTCTAGTCGCCGATATCTTGTACTCCACACTCTTGGCGTATATCACAATTCTT
The DNA here is from genome assembly GCA_964059195.1 of Ectobius pallidus. Lineage (NCBI taxonomy): Eukaryota > Metazoa > Arthropoda > Insecta > Blattodea > Ectobiidae > Ectobius > Ectobius pallidus. Next base: position 20,801,825 of record CAXKWD010000004.1, on the reverse strand, counting down.
TATTTTGTCAATTAATATCCTTCCTGTCATTTTTCTTAATCACAAGTATCATCTAAATTCTAAATCGAACTTTTGTGGGCTCTCCTTATGTATATTTAGAACACCAATGTGATTAAGTTCCCCACCCCCGAACGTAAAAAGTATTTTTTTAAGTAAAATATATTTCGGCAGAGTCTTAGGAAATTTCATACAAAGAGTAAGCCGTAAATAAATTAATGAACATAGGAACAATTTTAAACGATCATGAGTGAATTGTAACAAAAGCCCTTAATATGTATGCCAACAAGAGCCTGATTTTTCGCTTTAGAGCGATTCAACAATGAAACACAATTTTTAGTATTAGCAACAAATAGTTATGGTAATGATACATAACAAATTTTTGGGTGGGCTTGGGCCCCACGGGCCCATATAAGTTGGCGCCACTGCTACTAATGATCACAATACAACTGTTTACTTACTAAAAATAGTGGAATAAGTTACAATGTGCCCAAGTACATGGAACTGAGACAACATATTAAACCCCCTCCTAACTTAATTTCACCGTACGCCCATGTCTGCAGTCTATCTCCAATTCTATTTAATATATCAGGGTGTCCACTGGTCGGGAAAATCAGGGAAAAGTCAATGAATTTGTTAAGATATCCGGGAAAATTCAAAAAATTGCAAAGCTGAAGATAAGAACTAGAAGAGAAGAAAAGAAAACTACTCTTAAGAGTCCGAAAAAGCTGCAGCTGCTCTAGATCAACAAATTAAGTCGCTCAAGAAAAAACAAATGAGATCAAAAAAACTTCCAGACAATAATAGGCCTATATGAAGGTATATTTAATTTATTTTACTGTTCCTTACTTTTGTATCTGTTATACCCTAAGTAATTATTGTTTGCAATTACTTTTATTTCTAAAAGTTTTTCTTATTTAAAGTATGTATAATCCTATAATTTTTCTTATACAGTTATTAGAAAGTGCTTCATAATCATATTTTGGTCGGGAATTTCTGAAATGATCAATGAAAATCAGGGAATAAGTCGGGAATTTCTTCAGCATTACTTGGTGGACATCCTGTATATACTTAGACGACATCCTTAGAGAATGGATTTTGAAAGTACATAGTGGTTTAAATATTGGACGAAGCTCAATAAACATATTATTGTTTGCTGATGATGCTGTTTTAATTTTTGATACTGAAAATAAGCTGCAGAAAGCAATACATGAATTAAAAAATCAGGTAAACTGATGTAACAAAGTGCCAGTATGTTTTTGTTTAATCAGTTATCATTGCAATTATGATATGCACAATTTGTATTTTTTTAATTGATTTCCAAGTTAAGCTCCACATTTATTCAGATTAAAATCGTCCAGCATCAGCTGTACTGTACAGATTTGTGATATCTTGACAATCGCATACTCACATAAAAATAAAAAAATAAAAAAGTCAAATTTGTCGGCTCGGGATTTGAACCAGATTAACAGTCTAGTTAGATAAGAAATCCTTATAAGATCACAGTAAAACAATTGACTATGTTGTCATGATAACTGATTTGACTTTCATAAATTCTTTCGAATATGTATATTTACATAAAATAGACACTAAATTGGGAATTACTCCGAAACCGTTTAACCGATTTTATCCAATATCAATAGACATGTTCCCATGGACATTATAAATGTGTACACCAAGTTTCATGGAAATCCAGTAAAGCATGTTTGAGTTACCGCGTCTTTAAAATAGACACTAAATTTGGTTTTACTCCGGTACCGGTCAACAGATTAGGTTCAAATTCAATAGAATACTTCTCTTGGATGTCATAAATGCGTATACGAAGTTTCATGAAAATCCGATACAGCGTATTTCAGTTATGGTCCGGACAGACAGACAGACATTTTTTCGTTCCCCACACAATCTCATAAAGTACCATACTGGCACTTAATAAACTGTACAACATGAACATTTCAGAAACGAAAACTAAGGTTATGGCATTCCATGGCAAATTTCCGGTCAGAACAAAAATATGCATAGAAAATAAAACAATTGAGCAAGTGTCACATTTTAACTTGTCACTTATGAAATAGATCAAGACATAGTTAATAAATCTATAAAATATCAAACAATATGTGGAACAATTCAAAGAACATTAAAAGGAAAAACGACAAAAGACGCGCAACTAAAGTTTCATTCCGTAATGGCACTCCCTGTTTTAATTTATGGCAGCAAAGCTTGGACTCTGAAAAATGAAGACTACAGCAAAATACAAGCAGCTGAAATGCGCTTCCCTGAGATCGGTTAAGGGGTGTACGAGACAGGACTACTTAAGAAATACAGATATTAGAAAGGGGTTGAGGGTTGAATCGACAGTAGAAAGAATATTACAGTATAGATTAAAATGGATGCTCCACTTACAACGAATGCAACCCGATAGAATCCCCAAACAAATTTTGAACTATAGACCAAGAGGATATCGATCTATAGGAAGACCCAGGATGAAATGGAAAGATGTGGTTTCCTTAGTCGTAAAAGGAAATGCCGAATTGGATATTTACATACCATGAATCATCCTCATCATTTCATCCTGTATCATACCCATTTAAATTATTATCAGTTAATTTTACTCCATAAAATACACTAACAGTAAAAATAATTGACAGCCAATAGTTCCATGGCCTACAGATCCCAAACTCCCGATATGGCCTCGCAGCTAAAAGGAGTATAAATACAGCTGAAATAAAAATGAAAAGTTTGTACACGGTAATATACTGAAGACAAGTTTCCTCTTATAAGAGAAGCTAAGAAAACAAACAAATAACAGGGGTTTCTTTAGCAAATTAAGTTCTGAGAATACAACAAAAATAAATGACCTTACTTTGAGTTATGTCCATTTTTTATTTCCAAGTGATTCTACTTTCTTAGTCTAATTGTAACAATTCGAATTCTTCCAATCGTAAATGTGTTGAAATAAAGAACATGACAAGTTTGAATGTTGTATTGTTCAGCTTTTCTGGTTTTGCAAACTGATCACCTAGTAAATAATTTAGGATAAATATGTGAGGAATTACTCACCACATAAGCAAACATAAGGATGAGTGGTATCCATGATAGAATCATCTTCTTCTCTGGATCATCCACCCCTGCCATGAGCTGGTGATGAAGTCCCATCGCTGCCATACAAGCTGCCATTCCTAGTCCCGATCCCATTGACAAGGGTCGTCTCCCATATCTAAAAGCAAAATCCATGAAAATTATTTTATTTTTATGCAAAATTTGTTTTAAATTTCAATACTTCGGCGTTATTATTAAGTTGGCAGTGTTATATTTAAATATGATCTATAAGGGCAAGACATAATGACCATGATATAGTGAAAAATGCCTAACAAAAAATGCATTTATGACCTAAAATAAGGAAAAAATGACAACAATTTTAAAAATTGACCCATAAATTTACCTTTATTACTTATAATTATAATTTTTTAAGTAATGAATTGCTAAAAGGAATTTAATGGATGACAGTGCGTGATATATGAAACTAGCTTAAAAGACCCGGCGTCGCCCGGGTTTTGTATTTTGTAATTGGAAATTAACTTATGAAGGATTTTCAATTTTAAATTCTAGGTCCTTATATAGGCATTTATAATTTGAAATAGGAAGAACGACTTTTTACACTCAAACTATTCCCTCATAAAACGCTTGATATAGTTTTTTATGGCTCATAGAGGATCTAGAATTTTGCATCCCATCGCTTGTACAGTGCACAGCAAGCCTGGTAGAGGTTTAAATAAGAAGAAACAGAAATTCCTGTAACATAAAATTGTAATATCGAGGCGGGAAATTTCCCACTCTTATGTTACCATAAAACCGTTTTGTGGATGAAATTAAACAGAAAGCATTATCACTTTCATACTTTTCTCTCCAAAAACCTGCGATATAATATAATAATATACACATTACCATACCTCGTTTTGTTTTCTCTATGTCCAGGGTAGAGAAAGTTATGTGATTCCATTATTTTAGTGGATTTCATTCTGTAATATTTATTTATAACATGAATTATTTTGATAACTTCTCTTATTTGTCAAAAGTGCATTTCAATTGTTTTTTCCAAGCCCATCCATATACCATTTGGCAACAATATATTCTGTGATTTGGAATTGATAATTCTATTGAAAAAGGGATTAAGTATTTTCAAAAACATTTAATTTTTGGCATTTAGAATCAGAATTTTTCAAAATCCTTTCTTAGTGAGCATCTACATTATGAAACGAAGGTACTGTCAAAATTCCAAGTCTCTACCTGTTATAGTTTAGGCTGTACGTTGATTCCTGTCATTCAGTCAGTCATTCATTCAGTCAGTCAGGACAAAGCCTTTTATATAGATAGAGATTTATAATATAAAACACACTTATTTTGTTACTAAAGAAGTAAGTAAATTTATACAACTTGAACACCCTAATAATATAATACAATACTTAGGCCATTGTCATATTTTCAGAGCCCTCGACCCTAGGGCATACTCTGTGTAAGTTCTGTTTGCACTTTTCATTCTGCTTTATTTCATTCCTTCTGAATCTCTTTAGTTTATGGCAAAATGTTATTGCTTCTGATCCATCTCAGCTTTCTGTTCTTTCTTGCTATCTTTCGTTCTGTGTTAGACATTAGTTCTGTTTGTTCATCGTTCTCAATATTCTGTCTTTCTGTTAGACATTCATCTTTCTCAGCTTTCTGATTTTACTAGCTTCGTTGATTAAAACAAGAACTATGACTCCCAAGATGTTATACCTTCCTTTTTCCTTATTCCCTCTATTGCCGTTCCGTGTGGTAAACCTTCTTCCTATCTCATCGGCATCTGCTGGGGGAGTCGAGCTAATCCAGCAGTTGAACACCCTTAGCAAACGGTTCAGGCCGTATCAGGCAGGCCAAATAACACAGAAATGGTGCAGAGAAAAGCTGCAAGATTTGTTATGAATAAGCACCAACAAACTGACAGCGTTATGGCTATGTTAAAAACACTTGGGTGGAAATGTTTAGAATCTAGAAGGAAAATAAATAGATTAAAATGTATGTATTATGTATACACGAAACAACCGGCATGGGAAGAGCTTCAAAGCAAAACTAAACAACCAGATTACAAAAGTAGGAAGGATTAAAAACACAAAATCAGGGGTAGGCCTCAGAGAACCAAATATTGCCAAGTTTAATTTTTTAAATAGAGGGATTGAGGATGGGAATGATTTACTTGCAGAAACGTTCGAATCATTTCCTGCTAACGCCAAATTTTTTAAAAATATATTGAATAGGGTATATGATAATGTGTAATTTTTTTCCTATAATATTCTCATTATGTAATTTTTATATGCTATAGTTTTGAATGGAAAGAGATTCTTTTTTAGATGATCAGGTTGCAGTGCAACAAAATAAATAAATAAAAGAAATTCTTTGTGAACTAGCATGCCCATCAAATTTCCCCTAGCAAATATGTGCCATTTAAAAAGAAAGAATAAAAATAAATGTTTATTGCTACGAGACAAAGTGCTGTGGTGTTTACAACTAAACCTGAATTAAAACACTTGGCAGAGATTCTTAAATAAAAGTGATTTTCTATTATATGAAAGTAATGAATTGTACGTGGAAAAGCTCCTCTCTACCGCCACTGAAACATGATCTACAAATTACGAAAATTGCCAAAAAATTACCCATCTCTTGGAAATGAAAAAATGCCAAATAAAGCAAAAATAAATTACTCTTATTTAATCAATTATTTCATTACACATATTTATATATATTCGAGCTATCTTGTAACCTTCATATAAAAACAAGCAAAATCATCAAATGCCTTGCCCTAATGATCTGTATATGCAAATTTTATAATCCACTCATTAATATGAATTATTAACCCACTAAAAACCAGGTGTAGCCTACTTTTATTGTCAACTTAATTCATACTTCCCACCGCTTGTAGTTTAGTTTATTGTGGGATATATTTATCTTTTTTTAGCTTTTCATAAGTTCACAGTGAACTTGAAAACCAAATTTCAGAATATTAAAAAAATTGGGAAGTCATAGAAATTAATAAATTACAGAGCAATCTATGTATTCTGAATGTGTCACAACACATACATTGAATCCCACCATGATGCTAAGAAATATCTAAAATCCTGGTCTTTTACTAAAAGACTGCCGTGTGTGTATGTGTATTATATGTAGAGTGGCTTTGCCCTGAATTTTTTATTTTGTAATTCCAGTGGTCACTGTTTTCTGTTGCTGTGCTTAGCTGTGCGTGAGCACGAGCTTTTGCTCATTTGGGCATCAGTAATGAATGTCTGCATTAAGTCTTACGAAGGTAAGTTACATAAAAATTGAAAATTTTTCCTTACGGATTCAAATTTATTAATAGATTAGTAAATGTAAAATGATTAAATATTTATTGATTATGTCTTCGAGATAGATTTTATAGCTTTTTTAAGTAAATGTCGTACATTTCCATATATATTATGTCATTTTATAGTATACTGCAATACAAGCCGTAAGCGGTGCATATGGATCGAGGAAAGAGTTTGAAAAAACGAGGCGCTTGCGGTTTATTAAGGCTAAACGGTAATATATGGACTCTTAACTTTGATACGGTGTCAGTTCGTAAAGAAAAGCTTTTCTCAAGAACCTGATTAAGGGCCTGGCGACAGACCCCCAACAAGTGAAGCGAATGTTTACTATGAAGTTAAAGTAGTTACCTGTTTTGAACAAATCCAGCACCAATTTCTGCAATGAGCTTCACAATTCCAATCAGTAGAGTAGCAAAATAAGCATCCAGGGAGACACCCTCGCTCATCATGATGTTGACGGCATAAGCTATCACCACTGAGACACCAGAAAATTGCATAAAGAAGAAGTAGGAATTGAGGATCACCAGAGGCTTCCACACATCTGGACGAGAAAGCGATGAACCCGTCTCCTTCAACTTCTTCCAAGCTGATTTATTAGACACTTCCTCAATCTCCATGCCAACCATTCCTTTTCCGTTTGCATTCCCATTTGCCCCATATCCTGGTTCAAATTGCGGTCGGAGAGGATCATGCAAGCGTGGATCTTCTGTATCTGATGGTGCAATTTTCTTCAGGCTGCCTTTCAGTTTTCTGCTGTTCTTTATCATGATCTCAAATTCTGTTTTCAGATCTTTTGGCATGAGTTGTTCAGGAGATACTCCTCGGATCCACCTATTGAAAAAACGCATAGAAAATGGTAAGATAAGGTAAACAAAAGGTAAACCCATGCAGGTGTTGACTACAATAATTATTGATTGTACAAATAGCATGGATATTTAACTAATAGCTAGGGCCCGGATTTTTAGGTTTTAGCTTTTTTACAATTCCCAGACAATTTTTTTAAGGCTAGTTTACATGATGACACCAGGTTTCCTAACCACTTTCATGAAAGTGATTTTGTAAAACTAATTACACCCATTTTATTCAAACTAATTTCAGGGCAACCGCAGATTTCATCTTATTTCTGAGTTCAAGTTGTTAAAATACCATATAAACGTTTGAAACATGTATGAATCCAGGCATTTCACAATTTCCCCACTTTCCCAATTCATTTTACGAAATGGGAACAAGCTAACTAAGCGTAAAATATCAAAATTACTATTATAGTTTCGTAAAAGTTGGAATCAGCTGAAACTGCATAGTGTCATAATCCATTGTCGCCAGTACATCTCGCGCTTGCGCATTCAAGTAAAAAACAGTTGCGAAACTTAGTTACAAAACCTAATTTCGTCGTGTGAACTAACCTTTAGATTCACTTTAATAAGTACAATAAACACATTGAAAAATGTTTTAATTCATTTTATTTTCACTTAAATCTTCATGGCTCTGAACCCCAAAATTTTAGGAATCCTTTTGCTTAGTTTCAGAACTACCCCACCACAAACTCAACAAAAAATCTTCGGCGTCTTGCAGGAGCAAACACCGTGACTAAACTGCACCAATAAAGCTTCTTAAGAATGTCTTTAATTTGCTTATAAATAAACCGAGGATTTCGGCTCAGTTAAGATTTCCTTAACCGGGACAATGGGGTTACAAAATGATAAAAATTACAGAATCATTATATCTTACAAAATAATATACTGGCAACAAGGAGCAAGATGCAAAATGTAGGCAGATATTTAAAAAAATTTAGTTGAACAATAGAAAATAGATTAATTATTATAATTAGAGGCTAATTGTTTTTTATTGTGTTTTACTTGAAAAGCAGTTTTAGTCATTCTTGGTTTCTAATGTCTTATTTAGCCATTTTTAGGTTTTATACGATTGGACTATGTGACTGCCTTGACAATGAAATGGATAATTACGTTAAAATATCACATTAGCTAGCAAGGAACAAAATGGTTTAAAAGTTAATCTTTTGTTAAGAACATGGAATTTTATTAACGTGATTAGCCACGTTGAAGACCCTTGATATTATTTTTCTCTGAATTATTTATAATTTTAGTTCTAAGTGCAAGTATTTTGTTCTTATGTCTCACTTGAATAGTAGTTCTTATGTCTCACTTGAATAGTACAATGTAAGAGGCGCCCAACTTACATGGGCCCTTGTGACTGTATGACCTATTGGGCTGTGACAAACACAAAATCAGGGGCAGATCTCATAGAACAAATATTGCCAAATTTTCTTTTTTAAATAGAGGTATTCGGGATTGGAATGACTTACCTGCAGAAACCTTCGAAACGTTTCCTGCTAATGCCAAAATTTTTAAAAATATATCGAATAGGGTATATGATAATGTATAATTTTTTTTCCTATTATATTCTCATTATGTAATTTTTGAATGGAAAGAGATTGTTTTTTAAATTATCAGGTATGTAGATAGCTGTTGTGATATTTAATGTGTAAATGTATGCATAGTGTGTCATTTTTGTATATATGTATGGCTGGTATTAATTGCAACACTGCCACCGGGTTGCTGACCCACTTGCAGTACAAAAAAATAAATAAAAATAAAATAAATACCTGAAAGATTCTTCTGCCATGTCATCAGCTCCCCTTGTAATAAGCCAAAAAGGAGATTCTCTGACGTAGAAGAAGATGCTTATGGCAGTGATGATAGGCACAAAGGTACTGATAGCTGCGACAGTCCGCCAGCTGCTGATGACGAGGCCTAAGGCATACACCATGAGGATGCCCACAGAGATAGCAATGGATGGCCATGATATAAGCATGCAGCGCATTGAGTTTGTGGCCATCTCCGCTATGTAGATATTGGCAGGGATGCTAATCTTTAAACAAACAAAACCAATAATTACTGACAAGTTTCCAGTTTTATGCAAATTACGTGAAATTATTTCTCAATTCAAGCAATTTATCGGCTGTAGAACAAATTTCAATACATTCCCTGCTATCCTGTGAATGCCGCTAGGCATGCGCAGTGGCTCACATCGGCAACTTAGATATTTTAGTCGGTCTGCTTTTTTCCCCCGTGCCTGTATATATCTCTATGAAACAAGTTTTTGATAACTAATGAATAATATTATTATGAGTTCTAATGTTATTAGCAAGTTCTATGAAACAGGGACCTGTTGCTAAAGAAGGCTTTATGGCAGTGGTTCCCAAACTTTTTCAGCTGGCGACCCACCTTTCCTTATCGGAATACCTCCACGGTCCATAGGTCCACTGTGGAGTAAAAAACCTTATTTGTATCGTATCCCTGCCTTATGTATATATAATTTATCATCAAATGAAGACCTGAAGTAAATTAATGATCTAAGTGCCATTTTTGTCATTTTTCAGTTTTTCCGGAATCGTGGTCTAAGTGCCAAACCCGTATTAGTAAATAGTGATCTAAGTGCCAAATATGTCTCTGTTAGTTCTGACAGTTGCTAAGAGATAGTGTTGGCTGTATGCGCCAGGCAATCCTGGCGCATAAAATCTCACTTTTCTCAAAACTTGGAAAAAGGCACTTAGATCATCATTTACTTTAGGTCTTCAAATATTGCAAATATATATAAGCTTATAATATATGCTTTTTGAAGATACAGATTGATTATTGATAAACAATTTGTGTTCTGATTTGAAAAATGGTTGACATAATATAAGCACTTTGTAGCAAAACAGTTATTTATTTAACAATAGATATATGTTTGCAATATACGCAACAAGTGGTTTCATACTCACTATCAAGTGTTCATAAAAACTGCAATTATAAAAGTATACAAAGATCATTTTAATTTTTCAGTCAAAATTGCTGTTTTTAAGTAAGAATACTGTATTAATGAGATTTTTGGGACTGTTTCGATTGAACTAACACGTCATTGTCAGGATTGATTGAAGATTTTTTAAAATCTTAAGTCACTTTCAACATTGAGTTGATTTCTGTATTTGTTTTTAGGACAACCAAACACAATTTGATTTGTTTCGATTTTTCTTATCTTTTCTGATGGTTCATTCGATGGTTTCTGATAGTTTTAGAATCGAGTCGCGAGCCACCTGTAACCCTTGCGCGACCCACCGGTTGAGAACCGCTGCTTTATGGCATTAACTCCACCAGACTAAATTAATAAATAGGGGGTGGATTTCTATGACCTAAAAAAATAGGATATACGCATGCATTTATGGCCTAAAAAACATTAAAATATGACCAACAAAATTTAAAATATGACTTTACCACTTACACATTATGTATATTTTTTTTAAAGTTTCATTAAAATTCATTTTATTAAAATATAATGTTAGGCTAATTATTTAAAATATCTGTAAATTCTCAAAAAGTATCATTATAATGCAATATTTACAAAATATGATATGAAACTTAGGACTGGCTGCGGCATGTAAGACGGATGGCCAGAGACAGGATCCCCAGAGCAATCTTGAACTACCAACCACATGGGAAGAGATCACTTGGTCGCCCTCCAAAAAGATGGACGGAAAATTTTTTGTAGATGTAACAGTTCTTACAGGACTACTACGTGTCAGGATGATGATGATATGAAACTTCAAAATTTCTTTAATAACTTATGCACATAAATATGCCAAAAATATGGCCCAAATATGCATATACATACTTAATATGCTACAATAGTTGAAAATTTCTTCAACATGCAGTTATATGCACAATAAAAGCCGTTCCATTTTCACCAGGAAGTTCGGAATCTGGTTTAAATTAGTCGGAAACCTGATATAATACAAAGGGGAAAAATATGACATGTCATAGAAATCTGCCCCTATTAATAAATAAATAACCTTGAATATAAAAAGGGCTTACCATTCCTCCCCCAAGGCCATTGAGTAGACGTGCAATGTACAGTAACTCTATGGGAGCAGGTTTAGGAGCTAGCCACAAGAACAGCCATCCTAAGATGAAGGGAGAATTCACCACAATCAGAGTCTTCTTGCGCCCAATCTTGTCCAAGAGGGGACCACATGTTAAACACCCCAAGAGTGTTGAGATGAAACTGATGCTGGCTGCAAACATAACGTACAAGTTACTTATTTTGAATATTTATTGCCTCCTCTTTTGGGTATCTATCAGAGGTCTCTATGTGCACTATAAAATTTGTGATTTATAATTAATAGGGCTTGATTTTAATTACCTAAATCAGCGTTTTTCAACCTTTTGAATCCAAGGACCTCTAATATCTCTAAAAAATTTACGGACCCCTAATTTTACATCATATTTTTAAAATTAGGCTATATGTAAGCCTATATTCCTAATATTTAGGGTATTAATTATAGGTCATTATAATGAAATAAATCTAAATACATTTCTTTAATTCGACGAAAACACAGTTATTGAATTGGAAGTAAACTATTGACAGTAAAATTACATTTTGAACAGACTTTAATATTTATTATCAATTTGATATTATAATTAGTTATTATAGGCCTAACATCATATAGGTTTACTGGTATCAGACACTCGGGCACCTCCAACAATAAAACCCTTGTTAAGAGAGCGCCTCTAATAACAAATTCCGACAAAGTCTTATTTTTCAGAATACTAAAAAAATGTGCCTTAAAACGATAACAAACTTTAAAATTAATTAAAATTATATAAAGAGAAAAAAATACTTAAAAATTACCTTCATATGTCGATCCACTCGTACATTACCACTTACATTTTATCACTTATTACTGCACTACAGAAAGTTAGTGTCATCATACTCCGAAACCGACTGTTTTAATTTTGCACAAATACTTTTTTTTTTTTTTTAATTCCACTGTGTTTATTCTCCTTTTAGCTGCGAGGCCATATCAGTAGTTCGGAATCTGTGTCTGCACAGTAGGATAGGCCATGGAATTATTAATTGTCAAGTATTTCTATTATTGGTTTATTTTATGGATTAATTTCAAATGATATTAATTTAAATGGATATGATACAAGATGAAATGGTGAGGATGATTCAAGGTATGTAAATATCCAATTTGGCATTTGCTCTTACGGCTGGGGAAACCATGAAAAAAACTAGGGATGGGTCCTCGATACTTTCAATACCTCGATACTCTCCATACTTGCATGGTATCGGCATCGAACGATACTTCAGAAAACTCGCTCGATACTTTTATGATACTTTTGTAATTCTGCAATTCTGCAATTAAGTGAAAATGCTAGTATTTTTTAACAAAAACTTGTAAGTGGACTGTTTAAAAAACTAATTTTAGTTTTAATGTAAAGTTTAAAAATAATTATAGGCTACTGATGATATTAAATTTTGTCTCATTAAATATGCAGACTTAATTAATTTAGTTGGTATTACACAGTTCCCTCAAATTTTAATTTTTAATGTACCTTAAAATTAAAAATCATGTATAAGGTATCGAGAATCGAGAACATCTGGTATCATCCATCCCTAAAAATAACCCAAGGGTTAAAGGATGGAACTTGCAGTCCCAGAGAAAACTGATATGGAAATATAATGCAGACTTACCAAACCAGGACCCCTGATCCACCGTGAGTCTGTCAGGGCCGTGTGGATCCAGCATGTGTGGTAGTGCCACAGCAGAGAACCCGAGGTTCATGCCAGAGGACAGCAGAGTGGCAGAGGAGACGATGCTCACCATCACCTGCAACAAAGTACATTCTCACTCATTGTCACTCTTCATTATCACTTTATTATTAAATTTTCTCTTCTCCTCTCAATGGTGCACCAATTACTGTTCTGTTAAAAAAAAAAAAAAAAAAAAAAAAAAAAAAAAAAAAAAAAAAAAAAAAAAAGAGACAAGAAGCCGCATTGCAAAGAGCACGTATTCGGAGTGGGTGGTTTATTACTACCCTTCATAGAATTTTTTTCGAAAAATATTTAAAAATAAAAATTTTAGCTCTTAGTATAAGCAACCCATCTGCAAAATTTAAAGAAAATCTTTAAAGCCGTTTTTGAGAAAATAGCGAAAAACGAAAATTTCTTCATGTAAAGCCTCCTTAAAAATAAAAGAAACTTGTTGCCAATCTAGGGCACACATCTTCAGAAGGTACTTAACCCACATACGAAATTTTATTTTCACACGATTTTCTGTTTTGGACCTAGCCTGTTCACAGACAGACAGACATGTTTCCGAAAATAGTACTTTTGGATTCAGATGACCTCAAAACGTGTATTCATGTTAAAAACTCAACTTCAAATTTGGGGTCGAAAACAATACTTCCTCTACTCATAGTCAGTAGCGGCTCGTGGCTCAAAACGAGAGTGTGCTGCAAATACCATTTCATACAGCAAACTTAAAATATTGAGCTACTTGATAGAGAAGTAGCGGCTCCGGTCATGGAAACCACCATTAACGGCCGTGGGTGTCGGCATGCTGACCACATGCCCCCAATCCTGCCATCTGTCTATAGGTAGATGGCGCAGTGGTCGGGTGGTAGGCCTTGTCCCCTCGGGGATGTCGCGCCACGGAGTTTAGTTTATTCTTACTTAAATAATTACTGTCTCAGAGTTAAGTCCATGGGACGTTCCTTCTTACTACAGAAGTTATCGATGACTTTCGTGTTGAATCCATCCATGTTTGCAAGAGCTGTAAGACGTTCTTGTGATGGTATTCCTTAGGAGTGTCTTTATCCTTTTCAGGGTAGAAAAGCATCTTTCTGGTTCTGCTGTGGTAATAGGAGTGGTGACTATAATCCTGAGAAGCTTTGTTATTTCGGAGAATGTTCCTACCAAATTGTTTTTAATCATAGTAGTGGAACAGCTCCATCAATTTTCCTGTAATCATTTCTTTCATACAAAACACTCAGTTCTGTTTTCAATCTGTTCTAGTGGCTAAAACCAGAACTACAGTTTCAACTATATTCCAATAGATGTCGCGTCAAGTGTCGTTTTGTGTCTATATCTGTGGCGAGATCACAGCGCTCCAGTGTTAAAATCTCGTGAACGCAATTCAGCGGCAGCCCGTTCTGTACGTTGAAACCAGTTTACACGCCAATGGCAAGCTTAAGCATGACGTCACACCCTACAATAGAAGAGCTGTTTTCAACATGCATTCACGAAGCGGGAAGGACAATATTCACATTACCGACTTCCAACATCAGCTAAGGAATTCTCGCGTGGACGCGCCAAGTTCAAAATCTAAGTAAAAGAAAATATAGTATTGCGTTTGAAAATAACATTATACGACGAGCAGAAAAGAAGCTGTGTGCTGTAGCACTGCAGCACTATAGGAGAAACCGCCACTGCTCATAGTAGGCCTACCTATGGTACGGGCAGAGGAAGTAAAAAATAATGAAATTTATGAGGTTTTCCTTAAGAAAATAATGGGGTGACCAGATGAATGTAGATTTAAAAAATGACGAAATGTTTTAAAAAAGAGGACAGGGCTAAAACAAGAGGACATAATATGTCTGTGGCTTGGTTCTAAAAGGGCCAATGTCATAAAACTTGCTTTTGAGACAACTGACTTTGAAGCCCTTATAGAAGTAACATTTTTGCTGAGAACTTCCGACATTGGCCTCTAAGGTTTCTGTATTATGCCTATTAATAGCATCAGACATTGGCACTTTTAGTATACGAAAGATAGAGACTAGCCGAGCTCAATGTCATTTTTGCAAGAAACTGGCATTGGGCCTTTTAGAACCAAGCCACATTATGTTTATTGTTTGTTTGCAATAACATATTATGTAAATGTAAATTGCCATTTAGGTATTTTGCACACAAAGCATACAATATGAATGAATTACATAAAAGAAAGTAATGTATAAGAAACTAAAAACTAATACTAACAGATTTAGGCTAAGCGTAATAATAATTATTGTACAATAATCAGGGCCCGGATTCTGATGACCTAAAATTATTTCAAAAATGACCTATAAAATGACACTAAATTTTAAAGAAAATTACTTAATAATTATCAAAAATGACCTCAAAACTGATATTTTATTTATAAAAAAATGTTATTGTACACACAATGTTATACACTAGTTTGTACATAATTGTAAAAACTGTAAATAACTGTAATGTTGTGAATTTTCTTTTCTCACGGAAATTTATACTGGTACTGAGGCACTGGTGAGTCAAAATTCGGCATTTCCTTTTGTGGTCTGCAGGATTATATTGTTGTTTATTGAGGGTAAACAGTAGTTTGCAATCTCAAGTCCTAGCAGGTGGCAGACTCTGGTGCCAAGTCAATCTAATAACCAGGGCTAGGATTTATATGTAATTACATATTTCTTAATTTCACATATAGACACATTTTTTCCACTTATCTCCATCTATTATGTTGTCCTCTATTCAAATTAAACAAATTTATTTTACATATTTTTCCATATTTCTGACATTAGTACATATTTATATGTAAAATAAATATTTGTCCATATTTAGTGATTTTATTGCAATATTCGTACATATTTCATTCTTAAGAGTAAAACTATATAAAATTGTCGTTTTCAGTGACAGAAAATATGGCAGCACAGGATAAGTTTACAGTTATGTACAGAAATGAATGTGTGAAAAATGATTTGTGTTACATTGAATCAATTTTTTGTAATATAACAAAAATAATTCAGAAACTACAAAATAATAATCTGACATTACCTGGAAATATTGACATTGTGAAAAACATGATTCATGAACTCAAATGTATATGTGGACATTTAGCCGATCTTATCAAATGTAAAGTGGACAATGTGTTTTCAAGAAATCCAGGCTTTGAAGAAATGTGTAAAAATCAGTGCAATCTTAAGTAGCTCGTCAAATGTAAAACTAGAATCAGTGAATTTTAAACACGCGCCAGGGCGAGTAGCGGGTGCGAGATTGCACGCGCCAATTGGTGGTATAAATAAGACCAAGCCGCGGCTCAAAACTCACTAATTCATAGCAGCTGCTTGGTTTGGTATAAATAAAAAGCGGCTTCCTCAACCACCTGCCTAGCCGTTGCTCAACGACCTTGACAGCTCAGCCGCTGCTTAGGATTTGGTATAAATAAAACTAAGCCGCGGCTCTCTGTTGGTAGCAGCGGCTTCCTTTTTTCTGAGGCACCTCATTTGCGGACTCAGCTTGCTCAAGTGAAGTTTTTAATCGTATTGGCGGGGTTCATGGGGGTGATTTTTTAACCAATATGAGTAATTTATAAGGAACGTATGGATTATGATGTGCACAGATGTAAAGAACCGGTTGTACAATAAAATTGTAAAACATGTGTAACTTAACTTTGTTACTTTTCTTTATTATAATAATAATAATCATGAAATAATACATCATTATAGGTCTAACACATTCTCATATTTTACTGTTATCAATATGAACTAAAATATTTCAAACGTGAATAATTCTTTTAACACTATTTCAAATTGTAATGCTGTAAACTAAATAACTTCAAATCTATTATGTAGCAAGTAGATTCAAAACGAACGTATTTTATGAATTAATTATGGAAAATAATTAAATATTAATAAAAGAACTACATATATATGTAGACCTACCTTCTTTACTAATACCAAAACATATTGAAATAAAAATGGAAACTCCATCCTCTTACAAAGCTATTTAATGTGGGACAAAATAAGCTGATCTGAACAAATCTCACACCCTTAAAAGCTTATCCGGGTTTGTTTGTCTTGCTATCAATTTGACTATGCCCCCTCTTCAAACAAACATAAATACTTGGAGGGAATGAAAGAAACGGGGTAGAGCACCAGCTTTTAGACTCTTCAGTTGTACAGTCTGCACAAGAGCAAACTATTAAAACTGCTAAGATTATAAAATATCCTAATTATTTACCTAATAGGTACTAAGTATACTTGTGATTTTAGGACAATTGCCTACTCTGTTAAGTATTATTTAAAATGTTAAACTATAATACGTTTCTATGACGGTACAAGTAAGCAAAATATCGAAATGTGCTTATTAGTATAAAATGTTAACTTTTGTTTATTAAAATTAAGTAAAATTATATCTGTCTACTGTTTTAGTTAAATGCTTAATTCATTAATTTACAAGCCTAAACATAATTTTTAGTGCCCTAAAATCAAGGTTTTCTAATAAAACATGAATACTAGAGAATACTGTAGGAGAAAAATTCCTCTGACACTGGGGCTTGAACCCAGGACCTTTTAATACTAGGCCTAGAGATGTAACAACTACGAAGACATGTTCACACTCTCTTGTCTCTTTCCTTTCTCCCAAAGTAGCTTTTCTTTCTTTAAATTCAATACTTTTATACATTATATACTGAAATATAAATTTTAAATCGGTCACAGACAGTCAAGTGGCATGTTTATTTACACAGCTGCATGTGCCGAGCGGTATGGGATGCAGGTGTTCAAGCACTTGCTACCAGTAGCCTGAGCCGCGGCTATGCAGGGAGGGGAAATTTTTATTTATTTGAAACAGCCAGCCGTTGCTATATTCTCAACCTTCTCATAAGCAACGGCTATGTAGCAGTGGCTTTCTTTTATTTATACAACTCAATCACTTCATGTGCAGTAGAACGAAGCTTCAGCTAATACGCATCACTTTTGAAAATTTAAAACAACATTTTGTGGCATACTGTTATGGTAGCAGAAATAATCAAGGAATGAATACAAATAAAGTAAGTGATCTGAAAAAAAAAATTGAATAATTTAATTTATGAATCCTGTATTTGTAATGCATTTTTATAGGTTCTAAAAGTAACAAAATGTAGTGTCTAGTGGTTAAATTTGTTTTGATGTCTATATTTTGTCATTTTTAGTACATATAAATGTACATATTTTGACATTTTTAAGTACATATATATGTACGTCATATTTTGACATTTTTTAGTACATATAAATCCTAGCCCTGCTAATAACAATAGTAATATAATACAAAATGTTTGCGTTTCTTTTATTCTCACTTCCAACTGAGACATGTCAGCACTTTAACGCCGAATTTTTCCTTCTTGCATTAAACAAACAACACTTCAAAGACAGCACCGCTAGCGACGAAAAAAGTTAATACACTCAATGTAAATACATGAAAATGACTAAATAAGGAAGCAAATGACACGAAAATGACTAAATAATGGCCTAAAACTGAAATAAATGCCCTAAAAGTATAAAATGACATAAAATGACAAAAATGTATTTCTATAATCTAGAGGCCATGATTAGGATTTATCCACAAGTTGGCAATGTCTATGCAGCATCAATAAAATGATGACACGTCATTAGAATCCGGGCCCTGGTAATAATTAACTAACTAAAAGTATAGTTTCATTAAACAAAAATCTTATGTGAAAGTCACGTAACTTCCTCTGCCCAAATAAAAGTTAGCCTCTTTGTATGACATTCTCTTCATGTAAATTGGTTGTAAAAATGAAGATAATGTCGGCCCATACCACATCGCATTGCATCCCCGAAGAATAGATAACTCAAAATCTGATTAATGCCTTCTCGTGACTTTCTTTACTTTAAAAAAGACTAATAATTTTTCTCACTCCACAATCTGATATAGAACAAGAGGTCATATTGTAAAGAGCGCGTATTCAGAGTGGGTGGCTTACAGAGAATGTTTTGGAAAAAAAATGTTTCAAATAAAAGTTTTAGCTTACAAAACAAGTTATGTTTATAAAGTAATGTGTTTTTATTCTGTTCACTGGCAGCATTTGATATATTAAATACTGCATTTCGATGCCTAACGTGTCCAGAAACGAGCTGGCATTTTACCAGATAAGAATTGCATCCTTGCGTCCGTAGGAAGCATATTTTAAGATAAACGAATGCTAAACGTTATTGGTCAATATTAAACACGCAGTGTATAAATTGAATAGTCTTAATAAATCCCACCCGAGATTACCTATGAAAAGTCGACATCGAATTTAGGGGCCGAATATAATACTTTAAATCACAGGGAGAAGAGAAAGTAAAAATAGTCTGATTATTTACTTACTTACTTACTTACTCAATGGCAATAGACAATTCCTCAGCAAGCTAAAGGAACATTATCTATTTTATGGAACCCGAAGGTTCATTGCGCGCTTACCTGAGCCCGCCATTCAACCCTATTCTGTGCTAACTCTATCCAGTCATCCATCGCAAACCCTACTTCGCATAATTCTATCCTAATATTGTCCTCCCACCTACGTCTACGTCTTCCAAGTGGTCTTTTCCCTTCGGGTCTCCCAGTCAATACGTTTGAAATATGTCTTTCCTCCCCCATGTGCACAACATGTCCAGCCCATTTCATCCTCCGTGATTTAATAATCCCTACTATACCCGGTACAGGTCATGAAGCTCGTCGTTATGCAGTTTTCTCCAGTCGACATTTTCATCTCGCTTAGCCCGAAATATTTTCCTAAGCCCCCTGTTTTCGAACACACTCAGATTATGTTCTTCCCGAAGAGTAAGCGGTCATGTCTCACATCCATATAAATACAAGCGGTATGATAATAGTCTTATAAATAGCCTGATTATTAAAAATATCATATTATACTAGATGTACTTATCAGTAGCACAGATGATAATAGAGACAACTGTACCTGTCTGAACATCATCGTGGCCGCTCGTGTATCACACACTGAACTCAGATAAGCGATATTACAAAAATTGATAAATACTCTTCCAAGTGATGTGCTACTATCTCTAGCACAGAAGCTGTTATCAGTGTGTTTCTTCTGGTGGGTAGTTCTCCACAGTTGTAAATTATGCATGGCCCAGATGACAGGTCATAAGGCGCTTATCCTAATGTGTATGTATGACACGCGTCGTAGATTTTTTTTTTTATTTTTACTTCCTCTGCCCGTACTATAGGTAGAGGGAGTATTGTTTTCGACCCCCCAAATTCGAAGTTGAGTTCTTAGCATAATTACCGTATTTTACGGACCATAAGACGCACTTTTTTAACTTTGAAAACAGAGCCTTGAAAGTTGGGTGCGTATAATGGTCTGAAGTACATTAAAAAAATTAAAACTACGGTAAATACTGCCGGAATACCATAGTTATAAAGAAAGTGTTTTAAATTTTGAGATTATTACAAATTTTGGCAGACTGTAGGCCTAGTTCAGTGCACTTGTCATAATCGTAAAATGAGAGTATTCAATGTGAAGAGAAAGGAACGTTGAGTTCTTTTATACGAAAGGAGTTGTCTCTGCCGGGTGGTTTAAATGAAGGCAACGACCTCTAAACAGCCTTACTCTTGCCGTATGCTGAATTGAGGATTAGAGGGTGTAAAAGTATTTTCAGTCCTTCATGAGAAATCAGTTCAGTGTTAAAATCTGCGCGATGCCACATGTACAGAAGAGATTTTCGTACAACGCAGGTTTTAAGTTAGAAGTGATTTACACTGATTCCATTGTACAAGGTTATAAATTGTTCATGCAATGAAGTATATTATTCCATTTAAAATTTTTGGTTTAGAATCATATTATTTCCCCCCCCCCCCCCCTTTAAATTTCCATGCTAAAATCAAGGTGCGCCTTATGGTCTGGAGCGTGTAAAATACGGTACAAGTTTTGAGGTCGCCTGAATCCAAAAATACTATTTTCAGAAACATGTCTGTGTGGATGTCTGTGAACAGCCTAGCTGCACAATGGGAACCATTCTGTCAGCGACTCCCGATAGGTGGCAGCAGGGTCAAAAGAGGTCCAAGCATGTCGTCTGCTGTCCATTGAACATAATGGAATAGACTATTTAAACATCAGTCAGAATGCCAGAAAACATGTTGTGGCGATCCTCTGTGTAAAACAGAGGGGTACACATATGCTTTACGAAATATATGGTTATAAAATATAAAGAAGATTAAGCGGATGCTAATAGTTAATAGTCAGAGTTCCTTCAAATCTCCTCGCTCAACACTTTCAGATCCTCAGAATTGACTCATTATCTTAATCATTTTTACAAAGAATAAAACTTAACAAGAAGTAGTATTCTCATTATCTACAACAGAAGGTCATGTTTCCAATATCTTCATCAAATGGACAAGATTCACTTATGTTCTGTTGCTTTAAACAGAAAGTTCGCCCAGCAGGAAATTCAACCACTTATTCTCTTTCAAACTATGATACAAAATTACTCTTTAAGAAGGTATGGACAGTATTTGATAAATACAACTTACTTAATTTATTAACTTCATAACAAAAATTCACATATTTCTGTTTCACATTTATTATAATTTGTATAATAAAATTATGAATATTTTGTTTAAACGGAATTTGTAAGTTTTTTCATTGCAAACATTAAAACAAACCGTAAAATTGAAACACTTGCAAAACTAAATTATTCTTACAGGCATTGGTGGTTCTTGTAAATTGAAGATTTAAAAAATTATTATAAAGAAGACGTCAAAGCATATTTTTCCTTTCTATACTGGCAATTGGCACTGGCTATTTTCCCCCTCTAAATACAAAAAAATAAAATAAATAAATCAATCAACTACACTGTTATTATATACAACTCACTTTTATAATGCACATTAATGATATTAAAACACTATATTAGAACTGGAATTACCGATGCATGTAGATATTTTAACTCGAATCGAAGAGAACATAGTATTTTGAATTATTAGCATATGAGAACCCAGTACTATGAATAACAATTCCCTGCGAGCCATAATTCTGAAACTTATGTAATATAATTCTAAAACAAAAAGTATGAGCCTATATTATGGATGGGCGTTGACGTTAAAAATATTACGCATTTAGGCCTATAGTAATAATCACAAGAAAACCATTCCCTTATTACCTTATTTTGACATTCCAGCTTCTTTCTAATTACGTTTACTTCATGAAAAGAACATTCTATTACTAATATGATACACTATTCAAATACTATTATTCGTATTTGTTTCCCACACAAAAACTTAATGACAGCTATAATTCTGGAGCATGTATTATTCGTAAGCCTCTAAAGGATATTATTTAGAAGCAAATAAACGTAACCTAAATTTATTTATAAAATATTAATGATAATAGGAACAAAATATTTACACATTTATATCCAATTCTTTACTTTTTATAACTACTGTGTTATATTAATCAAATACTAGCATCTGTCTACCACACAGTAAATTCATAACCGAAAGCTGAAATACATACAGAATATTGTGAAAGCAAACAACCATGAACCTAAATTACTTTTTACAAATGATTTTTACATATTTACGCCTATGGTTATAAATCTAAAGAAGATGGGATGTTTTCTTTGTGATGTGCTGTACTACAAGCTTTAAATACGTTTCATAAAATTTGAATTATTTCTTCACCATTTAACAAATAAAAATGCCACCGCGATATACAGGAATAACTTAAATATTTTGAATTATTTGTCACTAAGCTACACATGTCTCTGCCACTGCAAAATAATTATTGTTCCTGTTTTTGCTGACAAACCCCACGGGTTCTTTTCAACATAATAATTACAACCAATTATTACTTCAGACAGACATTAATTCTTTAATTCTTTTAACAAATCAATACTTTTTCTGGCGATCTCACATTCTCCTAGGCAGAATATAGGTATCTGATTTCTGGAATATAACTTAAACGTTATTAATCGCCAGTTTTTATAGGACAGCCAACATTATTCACATCTATTGATACGCATAAGCATAAGGCAAAACGAGATGGCAGGACCTCCTCAGACCCTGCTGCGCTCTGGTGGACAAATTTTTAACTGCACACGAAAGGTTCCCATGGAAAATCGTATGAAATAGTATATTGCGATACAAGTGCCGTAAGGCACGTTTACGGGTCGAGGAAACAGATTGAAAACCCGAGGCGCAGCCGAGGGTTTTTAAGTTTTCGAGACCCGTAAATGCCTTTACGGCCCGTGTGTTACATGCTATTTTTTGCACGACGGTTACTTATATCAATTTAATTATATTAATTGTGATATTACCTGAAAATATTATGTAAATACATTCTTGAAAATAGATGTTTATTTCAGAAAGTGATTCGCATGTGTTTGTTGTTATGGGAACCGAATATTTGTCCTGGGGGCCGTGGCCATAAAGGCTTGTATTATGAAGTGTATCGTAATGAATTATGACGTAGCGCTTGGACCGTAGGTGTTTTAACCTCATCGCAACCGGCCTTAGCAACAAGACTGTGTGGGAATGTCAACTTACGATCCATGTAAACAAAGTTCGTAAGTACCACTTACTAGCTAAGGAGTGCAAAAACAAAATTTTGTATTTGGGTAAGGTATCTCCTGAAGATGTGACACGAAGATTGACAAGTTTCTCTTATTTTGAAGGGGACTTTACATGAAGAAAATTTCGTTTTTCGCGATTTTTTTTAAAACGGCTCAAACGATTTTCTTTAAATTTGCACATGGGTTGCTTTTAAGAGATAAAACTTTTATTTGAAACATTTTTTCGAAAAAGAAAAATCTAAAGGGTAGTTATAAGCAACTCACTATATCAGAATGTGAAGCGATAAAAATGCATTGGCTATTTTAAAGTAAAGAAAGTTATGAGAGTACATTAATCAGATTTTGTTTGTGTTATGTATCCTTCGGGGATGCGATGTGATGTGGTAAGGACATTCTCTTAATTTTTACAACCAATTTAGATTAAGAGAATGTCATACATAATAATTATATTACACTAAGAGGCTAACATTTATCTGGGCAGAGGAAGTTATGTGAATTTCACAACACATTTTCTAAATTGTAACATTCGTTTTTCTATATATAGACGAACGGCGTATAGACATAGACGAACGAAACAGAATGGAAAGTGAGCTAACTATGCCAATTTTCAAGGCGACCGGTATTAGCAAAAACAGCTAATACAGTAGAACTCCAATCATCTGGATTAATTAGGGCCGGACCCGACCGGGATAATAAAATGTCCGTATAATAGGATAAATCATGAAAAAAAGGTAATTTCTCTTTAATGCCCGGTTTCTACAAACTTGTGAATTACCTATGGGTAAATTATCCATGGATAAATTAGTCCCATTTCAACCACAATGATATAATGAGCAAGGCCTTGGAGTTGTACAGCTAATTTAATTCAGAAGGCTTTGATTCTCATTGTTACTGATCCTACAAAGAGGTTAAATTTTATCCAGCCATCCATGAAAGGATAAATTAACCCGACGATTTACCCTTGGAAAGATCTAGCCCGAGTTTGTAGGAACATTTTCTCTGTCATTTTCATATTTACTCAAAGGACATTTATCTAGAAACTCGCCACAAATGTAAGTGATTGCTATCTTTAAATTATTTGTGTTTGTGTGGTGTTATTCTTGTGTAAATTCTGTCCATTGGGTAATTTACCCATAGGTAATTCGCGAGTTTATAGAAACCGGCCATAAAAAAAACTAAATTTGTAATATTAATTTCACGGCTATACTTGATCCAAGATGTGTAGTAGCAAAAGTAAACAAACGAATGTGAAAGTACAAAGCACAGTTCACAAGAGTTCGTTTTTCAGACTGTTTAGTCGATTACATACAGTAAAGTCAATTGAACTTTCTTTTTTATATTAAGCCCCAAGAGTCCTTAGTTCGATTCCAAATGTTTTGTATATATTTACAATCTGTATCTTCTCGCCGCTGGACAAACCTTTTCCTCGTATGTTTTTGTGTTCTGATGCACTGGCTCGCAATTTTCTTTTATAATAAAAATTATTAGAGGCTACGCCTATTATTTTTAGTTACAATATGTGGTGTACTTCACCACACATTATGTATATGAAAGGTACAAAGAATTAATTACGTAATAAAATATGTCTTGTATTTAGTACCTTATGTCAATTGTTTTTTCATTCAGAATCAACAAATTTGCCAAGGTATCGATAAAAACAAATGAAACCTTGTGTGCTAGATATATGTTGTAAAACACGTAAGCCTATGACATAAATAATTGTATGATGTGTGCGGAATGGAAGTAAACATCTGACTGAGTTTGTCGCACTATCGTGAAGTATACGCTGGTGCGATTAACCAACGAAATGACAGGACTCAGGTAGTCAAGACAAGTCTGTTGTTTATTTTTGCTCCATACATATGTTGGACCAAATAATAGAAACAATTTTGTTTACATTTTATCAATTCTGTCAGCTAAAAGTTTTGCACTTTTGCAAATAATCGGGTCTGAAAGAGGGTTTTCCAATTTTCACTGTTTAAAAACCACTTGAATACGACCTCCAAGTGATCCGGATAATTGGCGATCCGAATAGTTGGAGTTCGGATAATTGAAGTTCGTTTAAATTAATCAATTTTCACTTCTTCTGCCCGTACCATGGGTACTATAGGTAGGCCTAAATGAAGTACTGTGTACGACCCAGAAATTCTAAGTTGTGTCTTAAACATAAATTCGCTTTTTGAGGTCCCCTCAACCAAAAATACTATTTCCAGAAACATGTCTGTGTCTGTGAACAGCCTAGCCCATTCGATATCGAATTTCAGGGTTCAACACTATATTTTCTGAAATTACGGTATCTATGGAAATCGTAATTTTGGTAACTACGATTGCAAATAAAATAAAAATTTAAACCCGAGTGACATTTTACTCCTGTTAATTAATTCGGAAGAGATAAAATATGCATGGGATTAAGTGGGTTTCATAACGAGGATTGGTGAATTCTTCAGCAGATTACAGTAAGTATTGGATCAGATATTCCTATTGTCTTTTACCTTTATCTTTGACATCCAATGTGAAGGCCTTTTCCACTTCAGTTTACAATTTAATCAACTTGACAAGATATGAGATTTCACTAAAGATTTTTAATTTATGTGTGACAAAGCAAAGACATTTCAATAAAGGATACTACTGTATTTTTGGTTAGGGTACCTTTGTACCCCATTTGTAATGTCTGTGGCTTGGTTCTTTAAGGGCCAATGTCAATTTTCTGCAAAAATGAGATTTATGCATTATTCAGCTCGGCTAGTCTTTATTTTTCGTATATTAAAAGTACCAATGATGCCTGTTGCTATTAATAGATATAATAAAGAAACCTTAGAGGCCACAGTCCGAAGTTCTCAACAAAAAATGTTACTTCTATAAAGGCTTCAATTCAATATTGATGAATTTCATTTTTCTTTTTGAGGGTAAATATCAATGAAATGAGATTTAAAGAGATGTTTTCCACCTTATACCCTCAAAAAATATATAACCTACAAAAACCGTCAAATGATTTTGGGATTGCTTCGAAAATTACAAGATTTTTGCACAGATATTTATTTTGGTTTAATGATAGGTTTATATTGATGCGTGCACTTTGAACAAGTGTCTTTGTAAATACATTGTAATATTGTAATACAAATTGTCAACCATTTAATATTTCTGCTGTTTCTCTGTAAATATGTTTTAATTTTATAACGCATCTGTTCAACCATTTAACTTGCATAAGATAAAAATTAAATATCTGTGCAAAAATCTTGTAATTTTCGAAGCAATCCCAAAATCATTTGACCGTTTTTGTAGGTTATATATTTTTTGAGGGTATAAGGTGGAAAACATCTCTTTAAATCTCATTTCACTTCAAAGTCAGTTACCTCAAAAGCAAGCTTTATGACATTGGCCCCTTTAGAACCAAGCCACAGATTTTTCCTTGTGTTTGTATATTATCCAGTATTGTTCAATGGTGTTAACCTTTCTGGTTAATATGTAGAATTTTCATGTCAATTGATTTCTGAGAAATCGCGTTTTGTGTTTATTTGGTGGTTTGTATAAACAGAATCTGTTTTCTTAGAAGGCTACGTAACTTATCGTGTTTTGAAGTTTAGGACTATTTGTCTAATATAAAATTTGGGACATTCGTTACATTTAAGTTTGTAGACTCTGGTTTTTGGTTTTGAATTCGGGGAGAGGGGGGTCCGGGTCCCTAAAAGCAACGATCCTGTAGGCTTTCACATAGATAAAGATCAAGTCAAGAAAAGATTATGTCACATTACAGAATAGAACATTAAAATAATCATTATATCCTTCCGTACGCTGGACATGCTCTCCAATTGAGTAGAAGCAGTGATCAATTAAATATGCAATTCTGCTGATAGGAATGAACTACTTTACTCGGATGGCACTCACATAATTTTAAATAACATAGTAATTATAGAAGACAGAGTACAATTTTCTTTCTTACGACCTATGTGAATGCTAATTGTAGGTCAAGTTGGAGTTTAGACGCCCTTCAACATGTCATTGGGGAATTTAAGGTAAAAATGTATTGATACCACTGATCTAATGTTTTAAAATGTGAATAAAGACTTACAATGTTCTGTAGTTCCCTGAAGATGTATCCAAGTTCGAATAATATTGAAAATTTATACTACAAAAACGAAATTCAATCTCTCACGACACAGCGACCTCCGCACTTACCATACAACTAACGGTTTTCTTGAAAAAATCTAGCGCTACCAACAAAACAAAAACAAAATTCCCAATTTCAAAAGAAAAACAAAACATTCCTACATCAAAAAGTAAAATATTACTGAAGCATTAAATTAGTGTTCTTTTTCCTTATTATTATTATTAAATAGTAATATTATTACTATTATTATTATTATTATTATTATTATTATATTAAATTACTACTATACTACCACTACTACTACTACCACCACCACTACTACAATTATTACGTACTCAATGGCAATAGACAATTCCTAAGCAAGCTAAACGAATATTATCTACTTTATGGAACTCGGAGGTTCATTGCCGTGCTTACCTGATCCAGTCATTCAACCATCCCTCGCAAATCCTACTTCCCTTAAATCTATCCTAATATTGTCCTCCCAGCTACGTCTAGGTCTTCCAAGTGGTCTTTCTTTTCTGGTCTCCCAGTCAATATTTTTTATATAATTAAGTCTTTCCTCCCCATTGGCGTAGCCTAAACAAAAATTCGGGGAGGGTCTAAAGTGCCGGGGGTTGGGGGCATGGAATTCCTCCAAGGAAATGGGGTTTGGGAGCTCTCCCACGGAAAATTGTTAAGTATTTGACTAATGAAAATCACATTTTACGCTATTTTATCAATGAAAAAATAGTTACCAAATTTGATTTATCGCGTGCACAGACACATGGACGGACATTTTCCCGTCCACCACACAATCTCAGAAAGTACCATTCTGGCACTTAATAAATAACATAATCTCTTCTAACGAGAGATGATCCGCCATTTCCGATGTATGTAGCGTTGCCAGCGGTTATTTTTATATAACCAGGGCCCGGATTCTCATGACCTAAAATTGTTTGAAAAAATGACCTATAAAATAACCCTAAATTTTAAAGAAAATGACTTAATAATTGTAAAGAATGACCTAAAAACTGATATTTCATTTATAAAAAATTATTATTATTTTACAAAGTTATAGACTAATTTGTACATAATTGTAAAAACTGTGAACGCAGAAAGGATGTTGACGTTGTAGGTTTAAAAACTTTGCTATTTGTTCTTGATTGGAGCATTTGAGAAGAAATGTTAGAAAAGTAGTTTTTAAAATAGATCCTACAAAAAATGTTGCATTTTACTAAACTAGTAATTTATTTAAATATTACCCTATGGGGAAAAAGACGACAAAAAAGTTAATATGCTCAATGTAAATGCATGAAAATGACTAAATAAGGAAGGAAATGACAAAATAATGATGTAAAATTGAAATAAATGACCTAAAAATATAAAATTGCATGAAATAACAAAAAAGACCTAATAAAAATGCATTTTTATAATTTAGAGGCCATGATTAAGATTTATCTACAAGTTGGCAATGTCTAAGCAGAATCAATAAAAAGATGACATGTCATTAGAATCCGGGCCCTGGATATAACACATAACATTGCATTGCATCATGGTTCCGGTTCAGTTCCACGCAAGGACTACGAACCTTAGGTCTACGTCCTATGTAGCAAAGGACAACACAAAGTAGGTCAATTTTTCAGTTAATCGGAGCTGAGCCTAAAGGGCGAAGCGTTTACTGGCTAAAAAAGCAAAGATTCTGACGCGACTTTTCCGAAATGGAACATTCGTTTGATACCAAATTTTAAACATGGCCTAATAAGCTAGGTCGTGCCGCCAGATATTTTATTTTCGAAAATAGTGACATTTTTTCGAGTTCTAAGCTGTGGTACGTTCGATTGCCAGCAAATTTCAAACATGACCTCATAAGCCAGGTCGTGTCGGAGTTCGCAAAAAATCAAAGTTCAGCCCTTGATAACTATGTGGGGAACACGCTTCGCTCCTAGTTAGTTGCCGTATATTCACGCCCTACCTACCTAATTTTACCCCTTTTAAGAGACGAGACTTTAAAAAGTTACAGCATTGCAATGTATAAGTTTATGGCGGAGCGAAGCTAGTATACCCACATATATATCGATGGTTTAGTACAAATCTGTAGTTTTTAATAATCACATTTTAATACCTAATTATCACGAATGTGCATCCAGGAAAAGTACTGAACACATTTGCATAAAATATATTAAACTTGTGTATTTTCATTTGCCAAATTTGTATAGAGTGAAGATATGCCTCAGGAGTTTCCAAATTTGCACTTAATACATTTAACTCCAAAATTGTACTTAACACATGCATGCAATATACCACAGGTTATATATATATATATATATATATATATATATATATATGTATATATATATTCATTCATATATAAGAATTCATTACATATATATACTGTATTATAACTTATACAAACTTATTGTTAGGGATGTTTTAAGTTACGGATGCAAAAAAAAAAAAAATGTAATACAAAAGTAATTGCTATCTCGCTTTCGGGAGGTCCGAGGTTCAAACCCCTTGGGCGGCCAATTTGACATGGGTTTTTTCATGGTTTCATTCGGATATTTATATACCATAAATAATCCTCACCATTTCATTCTGTATCACATCCATTTAAATTCTAGAGTGGTAGGGAAAAAGCGAATAAGTCAAAATTCCAAAGTTTCAGGAATGACAAAAAACAATTCATTTCCACAGAATTGTTACACTATTTAGTCCAATCCACCAGATATTTTATACAGTATCTTAAGCTTTGTAAAAATATCTGGGTGAACTTATCTAAATATTGTAAAAATGCTGTAAAAATAAATCGTTACTTGTCCCCTAAAACGTTGGTATTTTGACTTATTCGCTTTTTCCCGATCACTCTAGAATTAATCAGTTGAAATTGACTCCATAAAACACACCAACAATAGAAGACAGTTGACAATCAATAGTTCCATGGCCTACACTACTGTTTAGACACACATCCCGAACTCCTGATATGGCCTCGTAGCTAAAAGGAGTAAAATGACAGCTGAAATTAAAAAAAAATCAACTAGGGAAAATGACTGGGAATATGTATTGATTTACAGTAAATTCAGTAATATTTTTCTTTATTATATTGACATCACACAAC
This sequence comes from Ectobius pallidus, assembly GCA_964059195.1. Taxonomy (NCBI): domain Eukaryota; kingdom Metazoa; phylum Arthropoda; class Insecta; order Blattodea; family Ectobiidae; genus Ectobius; species Ectobius pallidus. The sequence continues at coordinate 20,771,108 of CAXKWD010000004.1, read as the reverse complement.
ACAATACATTAAGTAGGCTTCTTATACAGAAGCAATTGTTTTTCCTTTGTACTTAAAATTATCACTGTTCACAACATTATGAATAATTCGTTATATCCACAGACGAAACCAGAATTTCTGTACAGTAACGTACTAAGTATTGGAAATACGTTTGTTACGGTAGGCCTATAGACCACGCCAGTGTACCAGAAATCTGGCCCGCAAGAGTTCTTGACACGCCTCTAAATCTATAGACACGGGACTGTCGCGTGTATGCACACATAATTAAAGACACGACTCAGACATGGATCGAACCAGTGCCCTTCCGAACAGAAAGCCAGTACCTTATGGACGAATACTTAAGCCAACATTTGTGAATGAAACGTAACAGGTGTCTGATACATGAAAATACAATGTTGGGTTGATCACAAGACGTGCTTAGCTCCTTCAGAGCTGAATTTACATAATAAAAGAAAGTAATATCATCAGTGGGCCTTGAGCTACAAGTCGATGAGGAAAATTTCAGTTGAATAGCTGTAGAATGTAGAATGTGGATAAATTCCTCATATTTTAACAAAAAGCAATCCTGTGTGATAGGGAAGAAACGAATAGGCTAAGTGAAAAAGCCAAAGTTTTAGGAGAGACAAAAAACAATTTGTTTCCACAGCATTGTCACGATATCTAGTTCAGCCCACCCAGATATTTTTACATGTTATAAGATACTGTGTAAAAATATCTGGTAGACTGAACTAAATATTGTCACAATGCTGTGGAAAAAATTGTTTTTTGTCTCTCCTGAAACTTTGGCCATTTGACTTATTCGCTTTTTCCTTATCACTCTAGAATTTATAACATCTGTAGAGAAGTGAAAAAGTTAAATGCACAAGACTCAATTTCTCATGTTATAAAATCTATGTCGGACTGCCAAGAAAACAGTTAACTTAATGATTGGGCTCATAGTTTATTTCTTGTACTTTACTGTGTAAATTTTACATGCATTTAAAATATTTGTTCTAGTTTATTTTCGCTATTTTATTAAAAATTTAAGTCAATTAAATCATATTCTCTAGTTGAATTTTACTATTTCAATCTTATCTGTATTTACTTCATTTATTTCTTAATATTGTCTTGCGATTTGATTCATAAGATACGACTAGTTGCGCCTGCGCGAAATATCGACCGCCACCAAGACTGAAATAGTCACACTTTCTAAAGTTGGTACCCTTGGAACTTTCAGGCCATATCGAACAGCTGTTAGTCCTTAAGTATTACCCATGTAAGTAATTTTTGTTTGAGGACTCTTCGCTATCTTAGATGCAATAGGCTACACATGATAAGCCCTATGGAAAATCTAGCCTTCGGCTCATCTTTTGAATTCTTCCTCCACTTATACAGCAATGGGAACTCTTCTTTAGCGATGTAGGTTCCATAAGGAATAACGCTGATCGGAGTTTAGTGAAGCATTTGTTTCTGACAAGCCACGAATGAAACATAACACTATCCTAAAGGATTTTAGAATCATGGTTTTAAAATAATAAAAAAATATATGATACTAGCCTGTGCCCGCAGCTTCGCCGGCGGTAATTATTTCGGAAATTAAAAATTAAGAGAAACATAGTTAAAACATTATGTTCATTAACACTTGCACGCGAAACATTCATAGGCCTAAATTAAACGATTAACAGAATTAATGGAACAACTAAAAATCCGGCTTTGAAGTGCATTCAACGATTAGAAACCGCAGCATAGGAAAAACAAGACCTCACATTAGAGTTCCCTGGCCTAGAAACCCCCAGCATAATGAGTTTCGTCCAAATCGATCAATGTTTGCCCATTTAGGCCTATATTCATTATTCCTCTTCCATCTATGTTTAAAATTTCAGATGTCTGCGGGCCTTGACATTATAAACAAATTAATCAACCATTATTTCCTTCAAAATAAAATAAAAAAAAAAAAAAAAAAAAAATCATAAAAATTCGACCGCGCTCGAGAATGCCAAGGTGACTTTCATTATTATTATTATTATTATTATTATTATTATTATTATTATTATTATTATTATTATTATTCTTTCTTTGCAAGATTGTGACCCCCCACTCCCTTATGTCACGCTCAAATCGTGAGAATTTTGAAATGCACACTTTTCATCATGTAATTAACCCACCTTACCTTAATCTGACGCGCTCGAGTAAATCCCAAAATCCCCTCTTGGGCTCCCCTACTACTGATAAAACATGTTCAGTTATCGGTCAGATCGTTCGATATGAACGGTGGCTGAAGTGGAAGGAAAAGGGTTGTCATCGTAAAAAATATTTCCATCGCAGACGTCCATCATCTTGATGAATGTTGATGCAGAAAAAATAAAAGGAGTGGCGATTAGCTAGACTTGGGAGGTATAAACAATCAAACTGCTGCGTAAATTTCTTACCAAGGGGATGATGATAAGAGTTGAAAACATTCCGATGATATGACAACCTTCCACAAACAATCATACGGTACTGTTGTGACGTGAACAGAGAGCTTTTTGTGTTGCTAGGCGATTCCTCAGAGACCTGATAAATAATCCAAACAGATCGAAGAATGTTTCAACACAATTTTTCTGGTGGATCATACTTCTATGCAGTCTCGATTCGTTCTACGAGGGTAATTTGAAAAGTAAAGCACTATATATATATATATATTTTTTTTTTTACAAAAAGTTTAATAGGTTAAAATGCGCACATGAAGGGACATCTTTTGTCTATTTTTCTATATAGTCACCAAGTTTCTCAACACATTTCTCCCATCGTGATACCAGTTTCAAAATATCCTGTTCATAGAAGTCCGTTCGGTTGAAGTAGGCCTATAGACATCTGCGACCTGCTGTTTTCACTTCTGCATCTGACGCAAAGCGTTTACCGGCCAGGAATTTCTTTATGGGACCAAACAAATGAAAGTCCGACGGACTGGACTGTATGAAGGATGCTGGAGCACCTCACAACTATATTTGATTTTCTCACGAACAGCTGCAGGAACATGGGGCCGAGCATTGTCGTGTGAAGAAGACTGACACCATCAGCATGGATGTTACAGTGTTTGCCACGAAGGGCACGACACAACTTTACCAACTTGACGCAGATGGTTATGCTCCAACCGAACGTACTTATATGAACATGATATTTTGAAACTGGTATCACGAAGGGAGAAATGTGTTGAGAAGCTTAGCGATTATATAGAAAAATAGGCAAAAAATATCCCTTCTGTGTGCTTTGTTTATAATTGTACCTATTAAACTTTTTGTAAAAAAAAATTGTGCGTTACTTTTTGATCCACCCTCGTATTTCACTCGAAAATCAACGTTTCCTTGCATTAAAATTCACCAAACTCAACTCCACTTTCAAGTTGAGTTATGGTTAAATGAGATAAATCCTATCACAGTGGTCATCAACAGAACAGGCGTTTCTTTCCCTTGCCGCTTCTGAACTCCTCTGAGATCTGATCAAGAGACTTCTTGAAAGTCTCTGGCAGGAAGAACAGTACGAACACAGTGCCCACGAGTGACACGGCACCGAAGAAGAAAAAGGCACCTCCATCTCTTTCCTGATCTCCTCTCAAAAATTCTTCGAACCCAGGGTACAGCTTGATAGCTGCGAAACCCATGAGGTTGGCCATGCACGTAGTGATTCCACCAGCCAAGCCAGCCACTTTTGTGGGGTACAGCTCCCCCAGCAAACCCCAGGGGATGAGGTTGAAGCCAATGGCAGCAAAACCCTGCAAGAACAACACAAGTGTCATGAAATCTAATTTGAAAAAATTACATAATTATTCTGTACATTTTCAGGCAGACTTTTTTAGTTATAACAATTTTCGAGATGTGGGCAGTGTTCAATGGAATTTATTACTAGACTTCTCGCTCCTAGCAGCAAGGTGTTTTAGTGTTTTTTTTTTTTGGGGGGGGGGGGGGTAAGTCTGACTCTACGCTGAAAAGAGCAGCGAGAAATTCGTACCATTCGTACTTTGGGTAGAAAAAGTCATATGAGTAAGTAAAATGCTTAGGATTCCAGGATATTGAGGTTTCCAGATGTTTAGACATTTGGCCCAATATGGTACGGTTGTCAGTCTTTCGTAGCCTTTATTTCCAGGATTGCTTGTGGTACTCGTTTCTGTTAGAGGCTGAGTCCACCCCAGAGCCACAGTGCCACCAAAATTCAGGGTCAATTAATTGAAATTCAGGGCCAATTAATAATTAGAGACAGGGCCAACTGATAAATTCCGACCTCATCAGGGGTCAAATTAGATGAGTATTTCAAATTATATATTTTTTTTATCCACACCGACACTAATATCAAAATCATATTAAAGAGGAAAATGATCGCATCTTACTTCATCCAGTTTAAACAGCAGTGAGGCGAATGTTAAAAACGTGAACAAGTATTCAATTATTTAATGTAGACATAGAGATAGCATTCTTTCTGTTATCCTTTGATTACGAAGATAAGATAATGGTGGCAAAATTACAAGAATAACTGGTTCTGAACTTGATAATGGCATTGTTTCTACTATCAAGGGATTTGATGGCTCTAATAGATTCAACACCTGCTCGTTTAATATACCAATTAACACTGACCTTAACTACACTGTAAATACAAGGACCCAGTTTTACTCTCTAAACCAGTGTTTCTCAACCTTTCAGTATTCGCGGCCCAGTTTTCAATGATAATTTTCATCGCCCCCCCCCCCCCCCACTTACAATAAAATGTATACAACAATAATGCATTCTGAGTGTTTTGGAGGCCCCTGAAATCGAGAATCTTTTCCGCACTTTGTAAAAACATGGGTTCGGTGCATTCACAGTTATTATTTTATTGCGAGGCAAGATGGTTATCACGTGGGAAATTTTTACAACGTGTTTATGAATTAAGAGAAGAAGTCGCCATTTTTCTAGAAGAAGAAAACTGACCGGAAGCCGAGAATTTTCGTGATGGTTTATTTGTGATGAAATTAAGCTACTTGGTCGACATATTCGAGAAATTAAATATCTTGAACCTTCAACTCCAAGGAGCAAATACACATATGTTGGATACGAGTGATAAAGTTAATGCTTTTTGCAGAAAATTGGATTTGTGGAGCAGAAATTTAAAGCATTGTATTAAAACTTACAAAGCTGAAGAAGAACATGTAAAAGTTGTTTTTGTAACCATTGAAAATCATTTAGCCACGCTAGAAAAGAATTTTAAAAAGTATTTTCTTGCAGACGATAACTTGATAGAAAGTTACGAGTGGGCGAGGGATCCATTTCATAAGACTCCCGAAGGACTTTCAATTGACGAAGAAGAAAAATTCATAGACTTCACAAGTGGCGAAACCAAAAAACAATTTAGTGATAAATCACTATTTGAATTTTGGGCAGCAGTAGATGATTTTTCTGCACTGAAAACCAGAGCATTTCGCATTCTATTGCCATTTTCAACATCCTTCCTTTGCGATACTGGATTTTCTGCTTTGGCTTCGTTAAAGACAAAATATAGATCTCGGCTAAATATAGAAACAGAACTGAGAGTGGCTATTTCTAATATTGAGCCTTCCTTCGAAAAACTTTGCTCTGCAAGACAGGCCCAAGGAAGACACTAATAATTATTTAATTTGTTTTTAATTTAGTATGTTTTGATAAAGTGAGTTTTTATTTAGTAAGTTGTTTTACTTTTTTTTAATATGTCGAAATGTATTTTGTTTTCTATGTGTATGTTTTTCTGTCAGTTAATAATTTTTTAAAATAATATTTTCTCTTAGATATTCTCGCGCACCCCCTCTAGTCTGCTCTAGTCTAGACCCCCCTAGGGGTCGCGCCCCACAGGTTGAGAATCGCTGCTCTAAACCATAAACACGTGATTCAATTAAAGGGGAAGTATACAGAAACACAATTTCATGGACATATGTGTTCAGTTATTTTTCAACATATCGCTATCGGAACTGAAACATTTGCCACACCGTCTGCCGCCAGGGATTTTAACCCCTGTGTGACAACCACCTTCGCCTCTCTGTCATTCTTTGTCATTTTGTGAGGTGTAGGAATGATGGAAATCACTGGGAGCGAGGTCCGGACTTTAGGGTGGATGTTTAAACACCTCCCAGCCGAACTTCTACAGGAGACTTGCTATAATTGATCCCATTCTAGTTTGATCCTAGTCAAAACAAAGGGGAGGAGAACTCACAGAGAGTTCGCGGAAAATTCGCATCATGTGACAAAACGTGATTGGTTAATGTCATTAGCATGCGCCATTAGCAGGGTGTGGCTAACGAGTGTTCGTAAGTTCATTCAAAAATAATATCATTTACACGTGAAATAACAAACTCTCACTGGCATCATCATTATAGTATATCAATTAGCAAAGAAAAAAGTTGTACTGAGAATGAACAAACTAACATAAACACGGTCAACACGTGCGGGCTATGACAGCCAAGCCTCTTTGTTTTGAACAGGATCATTCTTAAATGGGATAGAGGATAGGAGATGTTTAAACATCCACCCTGGGATTGTGAGTCAGTTGGAGAATTTAATGTTGTACCGGCACGTTGCCATGGTAGCTCAGTTGGTTAGAGCATCGGCACGGAGAGCCGAAGATCCTGGTTCAAATCCCGGCTATGGCATTGAATTTTTAATTCTGACTTCACGTGTCCATCCATCCTACAGCTCGGATCTTGCTCCCAGTGAATTCCATCTTTTCCTACACCTCAAGAAATGACAGGGAATGACAGAGAACGACAACGAGGAGATGTTTGTCACCCAGTGGTTCAAATCCCTGGCGACAGACTTGTACGGCATAGGTATTCAAAAGTTGCTTCCACGGTATGTTTCAATTCCGGTGGCGAATATGTTGAAAAATAGCTGAACACGTGCTGTATCTGTTGGAATATATATGTGTCCATGAAATTGTGTTGTTTCTGTAAACGGCCTCAGGGAAACTTACTTCATGGGCGCACCTCGTATTTTTTCAAATTGACTTCGCAGGCCGACAGTTAGTAACCCTCGTTTTATAACTTAGATCTTCTGTACTGATTAATGAACAGGGCCCGGATTCTGATTACCTAAAATTGTTTGAAAAAGACCTATAAAATGACCTTAAATTTTAAAGAAAATGACTTAATAATTTAAAAAAATGACCTAAAAACTGATATTTCAAATATAAAAAATTGTTATTGTACACACAAATTTGTACAAAATTGTAAAAACTGTGAATATTCTTTTCTCACAGAAATTTATACTGGCACTGAGGCACTGGCGAGTCAAATTTCGGCATTTCCTTTTGTGGTCTGAAGGATTATATTGTTGTTTATTGAGGGTAAAACAGCAGCTTGCACTCTCAAATCCAACCAGGTGGCAGACTCTGGTGCCAAGTCTATCTAATAACAATAGTAATATAATACAAAATTTTGGCGTTTCTTTGATTCTCATTTCCGACTGAGACATGACAACACTTCAACATCGAATTTTTCCTTCTTCATTAAACAAACAACACATCAAAGACAGCACCGCTAGCGACGAAAAAAGTTAATCCATTCAATGTAAATACACGAAAATGACTAAATAAGAAAGCTAATGACACGAAAATGACAAAATAATGACGTAAAATTTAAATAAATGCCCTAAAAATATAAAACTGCATAAAATGTAAAAAAATGACCTAATAAAAATGTATTTCTATAATCTAGGGGTCATGATTAGGATTTATATACAAGTTGGCAATGTCTATGCAGCATCAAAAAAGATTGAATCCGGGCCCTGTTAATGAAGAATGAAAAGGAATGAAAGCGTTACTCACAATGTACAGAAGAATAAGAAGAAGTGGAACGGCTGATAGGTCCTCGCTACCATCACTGAACTCCAGGTAGAATCCAAGCCCGAGCATTGTAAGAGCCATTCCAGCTCCAGATATAAACGAGACGGGCCTCCTTCCAGCTCTGATGGAAAACCAAACATATTTGAATCAACTGTGTATACCATTTCCATGGATACCTTTAATAATTACATAACTGTATCACAATAAAATAGTTGCCACTATTAAAAATCAACCCTTGTATACAGAATGTTTCACGAAGTTTTACCGCCACTTTCTGAGTGCATTCATGAGGATATTTGGAACAAAAAATGTAAATAGAGAAATGTGATCTGACTTGCAGTTACGTTGTTATAAGCGTCTGAAGTTTCAACATTCGTGACAAAATAGCAATAAATCGGCACAGAAATTGAAAGTAACAAACACAATGGGTTTAATTCACATACTTAACGTAAATTTCACCCTTTATCTCAGTTTGCCATCAGATTTTCAAAGACACCTCCCTCTACGTCCAAGTACTTTGACGCGCGGGTATGAACGGCGCGTGTTGCGTCCCGTAATTTATCAGGAATGTTCTTTATTATTGTTGCAGCATTCATAATGCGCACAAGTAACTCTTCACGTATTATAAGTTTCGTACACCATATCTTTCATCCACCCCCATATGCAATAATCAAGTGGATGCCAATAAAACGTGGGCATGCGCGCAACGTACGTTGAGCTCTGTTCACACCGAGACGTTCATAGATACAGACATCGTATTATATCTCTGCCGGTCTGTCACGTGACTATTTCCTGGTAGGAGAAGAAAGAGAGAGAGAGAGAGAGAGAGAGAGAGAGAGAGAGAGAGAGAGGCTCGATTCTACTAGCGTGCACAAAAACATTTCTTAAATTTACAACGGGCAGCAGATGTGAACAGATTTGAGCTCGGACAAGCACTGACTAGAAAGGGGACTGGATGTTTTTTTTTTATTGGATTACACGGACTACCTGCTCCCGCACAATCACTTGTAACAAAATTCCAACGGTCGCCGAGAGGCACAGATATAAAACGACAGCTGTATCTGCATTACTCCGTAATTATTTGAGATAGGTAAAACTTTTATTACGAAAAGTTGTTCCAAATAACGTCAGGAACATGTTCTGTTACTGGCGGTAAAACTTCGTGAAACACCCTGTATAAATACTAGTATTCAATACCACTAAAATGTGTTACTTACTTGTTAAATGCTATGCTGGCGCCAACTCCACCCAAGATTTGCACCGCTCCCAACAGCACAGAAGCCATGTTAGGTTCCATAGTCACTCCAGCAGTCTTCATTATGGATGAGGCATATGACGCCATCACTTGGATACCACCGAACTGCATGAAGAAGAAGTACAAGTTGTGTATAACAAGAGGCTTCCACGTATCCGCGCTGCCCAAATCCTTCACAGGAGTCGTCACTTTCTGACAGAACGTCTGACTGGAAGAGTCGCCACTGTCAACCTCTCTTCCCTCCATTACGTTTGAAACAGTCGCTATTTGTGGCAACTCTTGTTGCTCATTTCTATTCCTGGCGCTTTCCACTAGTCTGTCGAATTCCTCTTTTACCTCTGGAGGCATTTTCTCGTTTTCCCCAACTTGACGGATCCACCTAAACGAAACCTCAGCTTCTTCGACTCTGCCTCTTGAAAGCAACCAGTTTGGACTTTCTTTGCAAAACACAAATATGAGGATTGTGGTAAGAACTGGTAGGCTGATCGAGATTCCTGCAACCAATCTCCAGTCGTCTTTAATGCCCAAACCAATTAAATACACCAGCTCGATGCCAATGGACATCCCAATGGATGGCCATGTTACAAGCATGCCTCGGAATTTGTCAGTCGACATTTCTCCGATGTAAACGCAGCTAGGAATACTGACTGTACCACTGCCGATGCCTGTCAGGATTCTCCCGAAAAAGAGAAGGCCTAGGTTTGCTGGCCTTGGTGTAAGACAAAGGATAAGCCAACCAATGATGAAGGGAATATTCATGATGATCAGTGTTTTCCGTCTGCCGAATGCGTCCAAGAGGGGACCGCCCGCAAGACATCCAAACATCGTGGCTATGGACAGCACACTCGCTAGAAACAAAATTAATTTGTCAGAAATGATAAAACATGTAGAATTGACATTTATTTGATAAGATTTTATATGCCAAGATGACTTACTGGAATAACCAATGTTGAGAGTTTTTCTCTAAGTTGGCTGCCCTGCGCGGTAGTGTGTTTCGTGTTGCATGTTGGTACTATGAACTCTCTCTTGAGCAGGAAGACGGGGAGAAGACAAGATGTCGCATGTCTAGCTACAAGGACGGGATGGTGTTCTTGCTTGGATTGTTTGATTGACCAGTTTCGCAGTACTTTACAATCATCTCTTTATGTTCATTAATAGTGCAATATAATATACAAGGTTTTTATAAATAAACCTACTAGAGGACTTGCTTTGTTTGTCAGTTGTGTTGTGTTCAATTGTGTAACGGAAGCCAACCTTGCATCCTTGGGCAGACGTTATAACTACCATTTACAGTCCACTACAAATTGAAAACTTGTCTTGAATACAACATAATTCTTGGTCCACCGGCCGTGATAATTCTTGATATTGACAGCCGTTTGGAAATTTGTGCAACTTGGAACATTGTGATTGTAAAATTTGCATACTGCGAAATTAAATTGTACTGGAACATTACGACATTGTCTTGCATTGCCGCCATAGCTAGCGTCTACCTTTGTTTGAAAAGCGGGAAAGTTGCAAACAATTGTAATTGAACATTGACATCGTGTGCATTGAACATTGACATCTTGTGTAATATAAATAATAAGAAGATATTGCATTTGAATATTCTTGAATTATTTGTGCAAAATAGACAATTACGAACAGTATTACTAATACATGGAACCACGTGTGAAATGTTGCATCATCTTGCATTGTTAAAAACGTATCACAGCACAGAAGGGTTAGCAAACTGTGGAACTGTACCCGTTGAATAATAACTTTAAACTTTGTGAGCTGAAACATCAGTGATTGTAATTGAATTATTGGTACTTTGAAAGTTAATTTGAAAAGACATTCAGCAGCATTACATCGCAGATGACGTCACGTTCTGGGAATCTTGCCAGACATCTTGGACAAAGTCTACGACTTCATGGAGCTGTCTGATGTTGCCATTAGTGATACAATAATTCAACCAACTGTAAGTTTGTTCCATTTTTTGTCTTGCTTGTCCTAACTTGACTAGGGAAGACATCCTGTCTAAAATCCTAAAACCTACTTCTAATACTGAAACAAAGAAGTACTGACTTGCTTGTTAATGTTGTTTGACGGACTTGAATTAATTAAATATTCAATTGTTCGCTATTGCGCTGTTGTACATTTAATAGAAATTTGTTTTTCATTAATAATAATCAATTGTTACATTATTCATCATGTCGTTTGAATCAGAAGCAAAGGCTATTCAAAAACGTGGCTTACTAAAAAGATCATTAACTCATCTTGAAAAGTTCTTGAACCGTGAGGAGCTGTCTAGAAATGAATTGATAGCCAGGCAAAATGAATTACCGGAAATTTGGAAGGAGTTTAATGATGTTAGGGAATATTTAGAATGTCAGTTAGATTCAAAGTCTAGTGAAGATCATTTTGAAGAACATGAAGTGTTTAAAAACAGGTATTATGCAATATTCGGTAGGATTCAAGATCTGATTGATGCTGGGGAAAGACCCACAAGTCCCAGCAATGCATCTGTCATTTCGAATAACTCCACTCGAAGCAGTAGTAATTTGAAACTCCCACCCATAGAATTGCCTTGTTTCAGGGGAGATTTGACAAAATACTTGACATACAAGAACACATTTGAAAGCTTAGTTATCAACAATACTTGCATTGATAATGTGCAAAGGTTGCATTATTTGTTGTCTTCACTTCAAGGTGAACCCAAAGAGTTATTAAGTAATTTGACCATTTGTGATGGTAATTTTTCGGTTGCTTGGAATTTGATTGATGAAAGATACAATAATAAACGGTTGATTGTTTCGCAGCATGTGAAACAGTTGCTTAATCTTCATAGTTGTAGTAGTGGTACTTCAAGTGACTACCGCAAATTGATAAATGAGGTAAAATCTAATCTTAGTGCCATTGAGAAGTTGGAAGCGGAGACTCCACTTCATGAAATCTTGTTGCAGGAATTAATTCTGAATAAAGTCAAAGTTAATCATAGAAGTGAATGGGAAAATAAATTTGCCTCCTCTGATATTCCGACATTAGACAATTTAATTGAATTCTTGGAAAGGAAATGTCAGACATTGGAATTAACAGAAGCTAACAAAACTGTTGTTGAGCACAAACGTGATTTCAAACCTAAACTAAAGGCACTTCATATTGCTAAAAACAGTACCTCCTTGAATTGTAAATTTTGCAAACTTGACAACCATAATATTCTCGATTGTAGGAAGTTTAAACAAGCAAATATTGATCATCGTCGTGAATTTGTCAAAGAAAATAAACTTTGTTACTTGTGCTTTTCAACTTCTCATATGTCCAAACAATGTAAGCAACCCAGGTGCACGAAATGTAACGGAAATCATAACTTGTTGGTTCATAAAGAACAAATAAATCCTAATAATAATAATAATTCAAATGTTGATCGTTCTGCAATCATCTCGCCTGCAGCAATGAAAGTGATCTCAGGATTAGGCTCAAATGTTTTGCTGAGTACGGTTAGTGTTGGAGTGAAAGCTAAAACTGGAGAAGTTTTAGTGGTTAAAGCCTTGTTGGACTCAGCGAGTCAATTATCATTTGTAACCTCCAATCTTGTCAAATGTCTTGGTATTGGTACAAAATCTTGTCGTTTACCAATTGTTGGCATAAGTAATTCAAACGTTTCTCCTGTAAGCTCCACTTGCAATCTTGTTTTATGCTCGCAGATATCAGACTATAACTTGAATTTGAATTGTGCAGTAGTAGACACCATCACAAGTCCGCTACCTGCTCAGAAAATTGATTGTTCGACTTGGAACATTCCCACTGATATTGTTCTAAGTGATACTAGTTTCAATCGACCTTCACCGATAGACATTTTGTTGGGAGCTGATGTTTATTATGAAATTGTGTCTGGTGATACCTTGCGTAGGGACAATTATCCTACATTACTAAACACTAGATTTGGTTGGGTACTGTCAGGTATTTTTCCTGAGTCATGCGTTAAACCTAATGTCAAGGCTCGTTGTACTAATTTTGTGAAACTTGACCCTCTTGACTCAAAGTTGCAAAAGTTCTGGGAACTTGAAGAACTTCAGCAGCCAGTTCTTACTCCTGAAGAAAAAGCTTGCGAAGAACATTTTGTAAATAATGTTCAAAGAGATGAACTCGGAAGATTTGTTGTCAAACTTCCAATTCGTTCAGAAGTATCTCCTGTGGCTGAGTCTAAATGTAATGCCATTAAAAGACTTAAGCAAATTGAAAAAAGATTCTTGAAATCTCCAGAGTTAAAGGAGAAGTATGTTGATTTCATGCATGAATACATTGACTTAGGTCATATGGAAAGTGCACCCATTGAAAGTTCTGATTCGTTGGATTTTTACTTGCCCCATCATTGCGTATTGAAGGATTCCAGTACTACAACAAAACTGAGAGTTGTATTTGATGGAAGTTGTGAATCTTCAAACGGAATATCTTTGAATTCCATGTTAATGGTCGGACCTACCGTCCAGCCTGACTTGTTGTCCATTATCCTCAAATTCAGAACTTACATTGTTGCCCTATCAGCTGACATTGCAAAAATGTATCGATGTGTATTGGTCCATCCTGAACATCGAAATCTTCAGAAAATTGTTTGGCGTGAATCTGCTGATGAGGAAATAAAGGATTATCGTCTAACAACTGTTACATACGGTACCAGTTCTGCTCCTTTTCTTGCTACAAGGTGCTTAGTTCAACTTGCTGATGAGTGCAAAGACTCTCACCCCATTGCTTCAGAAACCATTCGATCTTGTTTCTATGTTGACGATCTATTGACTGGTGCAGATTTAGTTGAAGAAGCTAAACAACTTCAATGTGATAGCACTTCTGTATTGGACAGTGCTCAGTTCCATCTTAGAAAATGGACGTCAAATTGTCCAGAAGCTCTTGCTAATGTACCCTTGGAAGACAGAGAACTCTCTTCGCCTTGTAATCTTACAAATGATGAAGCTGGTAAGACTCTAGGTATTGTTTGGCACCCTAAGTCTGATGAATTTCAGTTTCAAATAAATTTGAAGGAAGCTCCTAATCTTGTCACTAAGAGAAGCATTCTTGCCATCATCGCATCCATATTTGATCCTCTTGGATTGTTAGGTTGTGCAGTAGTCAAATGCAAACTTGTTCTGCAGGTTCTATGGCAACTAAAAATCGATTGGGATGAACCGTTAGACTCTCACACTAACATTCTTGAAACTTGGAATGCTATCTACAGTGAACTTCCACTTCTTAATACACTTCGAGTTCAAAGAAAGGTAATGCCTTTTGTTAAGAACAAGGTTATTGAAATCCATGGTTTCTCAGATGCTTCAGAAGCCGCATATGGTGCTTGTGTATATGTCAGAACAGTGTCTGACAGTGATGAAGTTTCAGTTGTATTGTTGACTTCCAAGTCAAGAGTTGCTCCGTTGAAACAACAGTCTATTGCACGACTAGAGTTGTGTGCTGCTCTCTTGTTGTCTCGTCTTATGGCTAAAGTCATAAAATCGTTAAACTTGGCTGTTCCATTCTCCACATATTGTTGGACGGATAGCACTATAGTTCTGTGTTGGCTACAGAAACCTCCTAATTGTTGGAAAACTTTTGTGGGGAACCGAGTGTCGGAAATTCAATCTCTCACCTCAGTCTCAGAATGGAGACATGTATCTACCCATAGTAATCCAGCTGACTACTTGTCACGAGGAATTGTTCCTTCACAACTGTTTTCACTTGATATTTGGTGGCATGGACCTACTTGGTTGCGAGAATTGTCTCCAACATATGAAACCTTTGTTGCTACTAACATACCATCATCAGTTGAGGCAGAAACTAAAACGTCTTTGAATGTGCTATTAGTTAATGTGCATTCACCTGACTTGGAACGTTTCTCATCCTATTGTAAATTGAAGCGAGTCTACAGCTATGTTATGAGATTCATTGCTAATGCTCGTTCTGCAAAGGACTCTCGTCATATTGGCCCACTCACTCCTGAAGAGTTGAACGGTGCTGAATTGAAAATACTAGGCTTGATGCAAGCTAGTGAATACATGAAGGAAATTCATGACTTGAAGACTAACAATGTAGTTGCTTCGACAAGCAAACTAAGGTCTTTAAACCCCTTCCTTGATGATAACAGTTTATTGAGAGTTGGTGGTAGACTTGGGAATTCACAATTGGAATATGACAACAAACATCCTATTATTATTCCACCAAAACATTGTGTTACTAAGCTGATTATCAAACATGAACATGAAAGGCTTTTGCATTCTGGCCCTCAAGCTGTATTGTTTTCCTTGCGGAATAAGGTTTGGATTCCACGCGGAAAAACTATTGTGCGTAGTGTGATTCATTCATGTTACAATTGCTTTCGTAACAAACCTCCAGTTACTACTCACATAATGGGAGACTTACCCTCATATAGAGTTCAAAGTTCATTACCTTTTGTTAAAGTTGGTGTTGATTATGGTGGTCCAATCATCATAAAGGGTGACAACCCCAGGAGTAAAGTAAAATTAAAATCATATATTGCTCTCTTTGTTTGTCTCACTGTGAAGGCAATACATCTCGAATTAGTAAAGAGTCTAACGACTCAAGATTTTCTTGCTGCATTCAGAAGATTTGCTGCACGTAGAGGTTTTCCTAATTTAATTCTGAGTGACAACGGCACAAATTTTGTTGGAGCCAACAATGAGTTGTTGAGATTTTTTAGGGATAACAATTCTGAAATAGAAGAACGTACAGCTAATGAGAATGTAAAGTGGAAATTTATTCCACCCTCTAGTCCTCATTTCGGTGGGCTCTGGGAGGCTGGAATAAAGTCAACTAAATCATTGTTGAAGCGAACAATTGGAAATTCCATTCTTAACTTTGAGGAATTATCCACGCTCTTGTATCAGATTGAGTCTGTGTTAAACTCGAGACCTCTTTGTCCCATGAGTGATGATCCAGATGACCAGTGTTATTTGACTCCTGGACATTTCTTAGTAGGAAGACAATTGACTGATGTTCCTTCACCTGACATGTCCAACAGTCCCTTGTCCTATCTGACAAAATGGAATCTAGTTCAAAAATTGTATCAGGACTTTTGGAAGAAGTGGTCAAAAGACTACATGCAATCGCTCCAACAGCGACGTAAATGGTCGTCTACTGGATCTTGGAAGCCAGCAGTAGGAGATCTAGTCCTCCTACGCGAAGACAACCTGCCTCCACTTGTTTGGAAGACTGGAGTTGTGAAAGAACTGCATCCCGGTGGTGATAATGTCACACGTGTGGTTACGGTGAAAACAAAGACTGGTTTGTTCCGTCGTGCCATAGTGAAACTTTGCCCATTGACTAAAGATGTTGACTAACTAATTGTAAATTCAATCTTTAATAATTTAAGTTCATTTTATTTGTTTGTATTTGTTTGTATTTGTTGAGTGTTGAAGCCCTCAAAGGGGGGAATATGTTGAGAGTTTTTCTCTAAGTTGGCTGCCCTGCGCGGTAGTGTGTTTCGTGTTGCATGTTGGTACTATGAACTCTCTCTTGAGCAGGAAGACGGGGAGAAGACAAGATGTCGCATGTCTAGCTACAAGGACGGGATGGTGTTCTTGCTTGGATTGTTTGATTGACCAGTTTCGCAGTACTTTACAATCATCTCTTTATGTTCATTAATAGTGCAATATAATATACAAGGTTTTTATAAATAAACCTACTAGAGGACTTGCTTTGTTTGTCAGTTGTGTTGTGTTCAATTGTGTAACGGAAGCCAACCTTGCATCCTTGGGCAGACGTTATAACTACCATTTACAGTCCACTACAAATTGAAAACTTGTCTTGAATACAACAACCAACTTTTGCCAAAAATAATGAATTATGAACTTTTTTATAAAATTTGAACATGTCGAAGAAGGCTAACCCATTTTTATAAAGTTAGATTACGTCCATGGCTTAGGTAATATGATCAATGTTGGCCATGCATGATGAGATATAAAACCATTTATATGAACTTAGGCTAGTTTACACGACGATATTAGGTTTCGTAAGTAAGTTTTACAACCGTTTTTTGCTTGAATGCGCAAGCGCAAGATGTACTGGCGACAATGAGTTTACGAAACTACAAGTGTTTTGCACGTGACAAGCCGTTTCTTCCATCTCCTGCTTAGATACGCGGTCGAATCAGAGACGGCGAGACGGAGGGAAGACTCTTATTGCTAGCGGTACCTCATTAGCTCGTACACGTGATTGGCGGTGAAGGAATTGGCTTCTCATTTGAAAAATACTTTACGCAGTTTCGGCTGATTCCAACTTTTCACGAAACTATAATAGTAATGTTGATATTTTACGCTTATTTAGCTTATTCGCGTTTCGTAAAATGAAATGGGGAAGTGAGGAAATTGTGAAATGCCTGTATTCATACGTGTTTCAAACATTTATATGGGATTTTAATAACTTGAACTTCAGAAATAACATGAAATGTGTGGTTGCATTGGAAAGAAAATGTGTGTAATTAGTTTCACGAAATCACTTTCATGAAAGTGGTTACGAAACCTAGTGTCATCGTGTAAACTAGCCTTTAGAATGTATCAATGGCTTAGGATAATATGATCAATGCTGGCCATGCATGACGAAGTACAAAACCATTTTTATGAAACTGAAAGATGCTGATGACTGTTATGGTCAATGTTGATAGTTAACGATGACAAAGAAGTCAAGAATATCGTGCATTGCAATGCTGTAATTCGCAGGTGAAAGCAGATTAGATAAAACACAACACATTCGAACAAAAGACATGCTTCACAAAGCTTCAGGAGATGAGGTTGCAAGAAGCATTTTTGGTAAGGACAATCAACTTAAGAGTAGCTAAACAGACAATAAACAAACACAAACAAAAGCCATGAGAATCGCCAGGGTTTATTTTGGGCTGTATTAAGTGCAAATAGGACGCAAGGAAGAGAATCGAGGGAAGTGCTATACAATGGCATTGGACGGTCTATGTACGAATTACAGAAGCCGGGGCCCTCAGTTTCGACGGCTAGTGACCGGGATTGCATATGGCCCCTTCTTTTGACATCTAAAGCATTGAAAAGAGCGAACAGAAAACATTATGGTATACATTTTCAGTCGAATTCTAACAAGAATTAGGACTTAATAAACTTGTCAAATTGACGGGCTAGAGGTTCGCACCCACGACCTCTCTGACGTCACATCGCTCGAAAAGCCCACTCTGTTACGTAATTTGGGTAAGGAAATTTCAGATGACACACAGACGATATTATGATGTATCGATTGATGGGAATGTGATAAAGTGCATTAAATGATTAATAATTCCATGCAGTATATGACCTTCGTTAAGTAGTCTTATCTCCAGTACATGAGTAATTACATTCTCATACCACAAGTACCCAAATGATGGCAAGATAATGTTATCTCACACCAAGCACTTGTAATGTATCCAATATTAAGGTGCAAAGTAAACCGAAGCCTGTACGATACGCATTCTAATAGAGATATAAAATATGTACCGTAGATGCTACATGCCGGTATTAAACTACCGCCATATCTGTTATTTATAGACCTAGGGTGTACTCCATCAACTACGCCATGTATACGTGGTATTATAAGCCAATACTTTGAACACAGAATGGTGACTAGCTTTTCTCAGCCTTCCCTACAGAACTAAGCAGATTCCACTGTTTGAGGTTGAGAAAACAGATTCACGAAAATTTGTTTGCTCCCCTAAAATACGTATTAAAATGTATTTGTAATATGTATAGTTTTAATGGTGCAGTGGACGAAAATGCTTTAACTTCGCCAGTATAAATAGGTAATATTATTTACATTTTATTGCATAACTTTCTAATTTTAATAGGCATATAAAAGATTGTTTCGCAGATAAAAAGTTCATAAAACTTAACATAAGTAAAATAAAAAATAAAAACTGTTTCTCTACAAGATGCATGTAACCCCTTAACGAAGTTATACCTTAGATGTGGACTAACCACTAGTGCATGGCTACTGACCTGTATCTAACAACGGAAGCTTAAACAAAATGTGTCATGTTGAATTTTTATCGCAAAAATAAAATGTTCTTCATATAAAATGGCAGTAAAAGTACTCTATGATACATCTCCTGAACGAATTCAATTCAAATATACAATTTCGTGTTATCACTTTTTTCGTTTTCGAGCTACGCTGTTCATAGACACACCAAATTCACACACAAACACGTTTCACAAAATTATATTTATCTACCGGGCCGTTTCCGGGCAACATAGTCTAATCATTGCATTCTTATAAAACACAAAACGCACATGAAACACATTTAATGGCAAGCGATATATGAACTGAAGGATATTAAGTACCAGAATGGTACTTCCTCAGATTGTATGGTGGACGAGAAAATGTCTGTCCGTCTGTCTGTCTGTCTCTGTACGCGTGATAACTCGAATCAGATGTTAATGAAACTTGATATACGCACTTATAAAGTCCATTGGACAAAGCCTATTGATTTTGGACCAAATCGGTTGACCGGTACCGGAATAACGCCCAGTTAGGAGCCTAATTTCTGAAAATATTACATTGAATTCATGAAATTCACTTCAGTTTTCATGACAACAACATTGTTTGCAGTGTTCTCCACATATTAGGCTTTGGAAGCTGCAATACACTGGGCTTTGACAAGTAACACTGCCCACATATTCCTTCACATATGCTTATCAAACTTTCTCAAGAAACCATGGTCTAAAACTCAATAGTTTCTGAAATATGGGCTATTAATTCCATCTGGCACTTTGTTAAATTAGTTTACCTGATTTTATTGTAATGTTGCAATCACTGAAATTCTTAATATTTATAAATGTTTATTTCATCATAAGAATATAGAATATTCAGACCAAAGACTTAGACGGTTTAACAATCTTGGATTTTTCGTAAAAATACGCTAATATAGTATCTTCATAAATAAATAAAAAATGTAAAGAAAAATATATGTATCTTCCTCCGTTACTCACGCACTAGTACCTGGATTTCACGTAATTCCTCATATATGCCTAAAGTTTTCATGATTACACAAACTTGGATTTCGACTGCTCCTTTAATGGCAGCTGGTGAACGGCCAAATTCATTTTATCGGGTCACTAAGAACTGTACAAACCATTTTGAGAAGTAAAATAGGCCTTGGCTTAAAGAAAAAAGCACCAAGACTTATTTTAAAAGATCGACTAGACTAAATGACTGAGTACATGTCATTCAAATTTCTCTACATATTGCAAACTAATAATATTGCGACTTCACTCTCGCTTATTTTCGTTAGTGTTTATATACGTGTTATCCATAATAATTACTTCCTCTTAAGTTCAAGGCTGAAAGGTGTTTATAAACGCATGCGAAGAGATGCCACTTCCCAGAAGAGCTTATCCTTGCTATAATTACGTATTATCGCCTTACCATCCTCACATGCTCTTCTGACCTCGCCGACACTGTACGATGGTAGAAGTGTTGCATAACTCCAGGCACTAAACATTGGTCTCCTTTATTTAGCATTTAAAATTCATAATTAGGGGGCGGATTTCTGACATGTCATATTTTTTCCCTTTGCATTATTTCAGGTTTCCGGCTAATTTAAATCCGATTCCAAGCATCATGGTGAATATCGAACGGCTTTTATTGCGCATATAACTGCATATTAAGGAAATTTTCAACTACTGTAGCATATTTAGTATGGATAAGCATATTTAGGTCATACTTTTGACATTTCTTATTTGTATGCTTATTAAAGAAATGTTGAAGTTTCAGATCATATTTTGTAAATTTTGCATTATAATGATACTTTTTGAGAATTTACAGATATTTTAAATAATTAACATATTTTAATAAAATGAACTGTAATGAAACTTAAAAAAAATATACACAATGTGTAAGTGGTAAAGTCATATATTAAAATTTATTGGTCGTATTTTAATGCATGCATGCATATATCCTATTTTTAGGTCATAGAAATCCGCCCCTATTCATAATACTGTATGCTATATTTTACAATGTAAGACTTGCGGCCTTTCTGGTGTTGAGAATGGATGTTTCTTGTGCTTACAACCGGGTGAATAGGCAGATTGATTCCGAGCTTTCAGCAGCTTGCTCCGCTGCCATCATCAGGAAGGTTGAAAAAAATGACTAAGTACATTCCAAACCGTTATTAAAACATTTTTAAACTTATAAAGAAAAATTATTTCAAATACGTCCAATTAGAGGCCTAATTTCTGAAAATATTACACAGAATTTATTAAATGCAAATCAGTTCTCATGACAACATTATTGTTTGCAAAGATCATATACGGCTTTGGAAGTTACATTACAGTTAGCGATGACAAATAACATTATTCCTTCACATATGCTTATCAAACTTGCTCAAGGAACCATGGGAGATATTAATGTACTAACAATACAAATAAAGTAACCTGAGTTTTCGTGTCAAATCAGTTTTGTGCAATAAAAACTACGCACGTTTAGTGATTAAATGACGGAAAACAAATTTGGAAGAAAAATTAATCTATATTAATAAAAGGAAGTGTCTGTCCTCCGTCTGTCTGTCTGTCCGCGATGCCCAGCGAAATCTACTCAACGCAGAGATCTGAAATTTTATAAATAGGCGGACTAAAGGGTCGGAATGTGCACCTCGAAGCCGGAATTTTAATTTTCGCTTTCGTTCGTGAGTTATGAGTGAAAAACGGGCAGAAAACGTGTATTTATTGCGTTTTCGAAGCATGAGTTTTCAGTAATACAAATCAATTACACTAGGCTTTGGCTATTTTTGTCATTCCTTCGACATAAAAGCATCGCGATCTCTTGAATGTTGTAGCTCACGCTGGTCGATTCATTTGTTTTTAACGTCAAGGCACGCAAACATAATATGAAATTTTCAACCAACACCGAAGAGGATTATTATTATTATTATTATTATTATTATTATTATTATTATTATAGGGATAATCAATATTAGCCTAAATATGGTCAAACGTTGTTCGATTTGGACGAAACTCACTATACAGGGATTTTCTGGGCCCAGGAACTCGAATCTGAGGTCGCTTTTACCAGGGGACGCTATCGAATCGTGATATTTAGTCCACATGATTTAGGTGTTAATAAATATAATGATTTAACTATTATGCTCTTAATTTTTAAAATAATTATCGCGGGCGAAGCCGCAGGCACATGCTATCTTAAAATAATAAAAGGACGTATTTGTCTGTCTGTCCACGATGCCCAGCGAAATCTACTGAACGCAGAGATCTGAAATTTTAAACATGGGTGGGCTGAAAGGTGGGCGAATGCGCATCGAAGCCGGATTTTAAATTTTAGCTTTCGTTCGCGAGTTGTGAGTGAAAAACTGGCAGAAAACGTGATTTTAGCGCTGTCGAAGCATCAGATTTCAGTAATACATTTCAATGTCAAATCAATTGCAGTTGGCTTTGGCTATTTTTGTCATACCGTGGTAATAAAAGCATCGCGATCGCTAGAATGTTGTAAGCCCACGCTGGTCGATTCATTTGTTTATAATGTCAAGGCCCGTAGACATATGAAATTTTAAACCTACACGGAAGAGGGATAATCAACATAGACCTAAATATGGTTAAACATTGTTCGATTTGGACGAAACTCACTATACAGGGGTTTTCTGGGCCAAGGACCTCGAATCTGAGATCGCTTTTACCAGGCGACGCTATCTAATCGTGACATGTAGTCCACGTGATTTAGGTGTTAATGAATATAATGATTTAACTATTATGCTCTAACTTTATGCTCTTTTTTTATCGCGGGCGAAGCCGCGGGCACATGCTAGTATTCTATATAAACATTTAAAAATGAAGGAATAAGATACAATTAATAACTCATGGGCTTAATCATTGTGTTAACCATTTTCTATGCAGTCCGACATGGGTTTGTTTATTGAGTGAGGAACTGAGCCTCATGCATTTATGGGTTAAATCAAATCACTTTCTGGTTTTAAATATGGACATGCTAAGATTTTAAAATATGATTATTGTATTATGATCTTAGTACCTTTTTTAAATGGGTCTTAAGATTTTTAGTATAAATATTGTAAACGACACTGTTTATTTCACCCATGATATGTATTATATTAGAAATAAAACTGGTATTATTATAATTATTACTGTTATTATTTTTTATTATTATTACCATATCTGACGGAAGACAAACATGAAATTCCAAAACCCTATTTAGCTCTGAAATTGTGTAAAATAGACATTTCACTCATTCCCTCCCTTTTAAATCGTGTTGTTTTAATTCAGCTGTGTTTATACTCCTTTTAACTATGCTGCCATATCAGGAGTTCCAGATCTGCGTCTACACAGTAGGGTAGCCCATGGAACTAATGACTGTCAAATATTTCCATTATTCGTGTAGACGTAGACTATTTAATGGAGTAAATTTCAACTGGTATTAATTTAAATGGATAAGATACAAGATGAAATGATGAGGATGATTCATGATATGTAAATATCCAATTCGGCATTTGCCTTTACGACTGGGGAAACCATGAAAAAAACCCATGCCAAATTGGCCGACCATGGGATTTGAACCTGGGACCTCCTGAATGCGAGTCCAAGACGTTAATTCGTGTTCTTGCATCCCAACCCGTAGTTTCCAAATACAGCAATTACTGTTCTACTTGCATTATTGGATACATCGAATAAATGTGTGATAATGCTTCGAGGGGAAATGATTAACCCTCGCGTGACTTTATGAAGAGATAGCGTGAAAGCAAAGCACATAAAAAGCAACCAACCAAGCAAGAAAAGTACATACAGAAATAAAACTTACCGAACCAGGAGACGTCATCTTTTGACAAACCATCTTCTTTTGTCAGTGGTTCTTCGGAAACCGATGGGAATCCCAGGCTCATCCCAGATGCCACCAGGCTCAGCCCTGATATCAGGCTCACGAGCAGCTGTGGAAAAAAGATATCAGACGTCACAATCATTACCAGGCCCTGATTCATATTATTAAAAAACATAATATTAATATAAATAGTACAGTAGAATTCCAATTATCCAGACTCCTACTATCCAGATCGCTTTGGTTTTTGCTAGGGATGGGTCGATACCAGATTTTCTCGATACTCGATACTCGCTACCGATACATGAATTTTCCTCGATACTTCGATACTCGATACTGTCATCATTTTCAGTTTCAATAAATAGGTACATTAAAAATTAAAAGTTGGAAGAACTGTGTACTACCAACTAAATTAAGTGTGCATATTTAACGAGACAAAATTTAATATCATCAGTAGCCTATAATTATTTTTAAACTCTAAATTTAAACTGAATCTTGTTTTTTAAACAGTCCACTACAAGTTTTTGTTCAAAAATTACAATGGGGTTTGGACAGTTGTTGGTTGTTATTGAAACGTTTGACAGGAAACGAAACAATTAAGAATCTCTTCTGTTTGGATTTTAAAAACTGGAAAGTCTTTAGACAAAAGTCACTGAGTGGCTTTCTCCATTTCAAGGAGAAATAGAAGTATTTACTATATTTAGTAGATTACTAAAAACAGAAAGAGACACCGCATTTCCTTAAATTGCAGAATTACCAAAGTATCAAAAAAGTACCGAGCGAGTTTTCTGAAGTATCGCTCGATGCCGATACCATGCAAGTATCGAGAGTATCGAGGTATCGAAAGTATGGAGGACCCATCAGTTTTTGCAGAAGCGAGAATCGGCAAAACCCTCTTTCAGGGACAATTATTTGCGTTAAAGCAAAACTTTTAGCCGACAAAATCGACAGTTTGTCAGCAAAACAACTGACCCTGAACGACATGTTCAAGTGTTGACATATTACGTAAATACAGTACTCAGCCATTTCATAATTACGGGTGGGACATTCTAGCAAATTATAAAAAACTATTTTTGTTTTTACATATCATAAATAATAAACTAGAATTGGTTCTTCACATTCTGTAAAATTTACAATGCCTTCTCCTCCACACTACATGCAAAGCATTATTTTAAATATTTTAAATTTGTTTCTCAAAATCTGTTACGGGTGGGACATATTTGGACACTGATTTTAATGATGCAAAACAAAAGTTCATTTTCTGTTCTGCTATTACTGTTAGGGTCTTAATGTTGTTATTAATGAAGGTATGAGGTATTAAATACAAATTATAAACTGTTTCCAGGTTGTCAGAACATTTATTTAACTCTTCAATAATAATTTAACAAAACTATCACTGTTACGGGTGGGACAGAAATTCCCATGTTTGTTATTTTACATAGTAATTAACCACACATTTGTTTAAAGTTAAATTTATACCAAATTGTACCTTAAGATGTATATTTTCTGAAATGAAAATGGACATAGCTGATTACTCTTTACTACTTGGTATTAAAGAGTGTTAAAAAATGGAAGAAAGGTAACTCAACGCAATAAATAAGTAAATCGACAGATTTTACACATGAAACCACTTCAGATACACCTAAGTCCTTAAAATTCAGAGAATTTGAGGTTTTAAACTTATTTTTGACCACCCAATTACAATAATTTTACAACTTCTCTCTTTGAGGGAAAAATTCCCATATTTTATGAAATGGCTGTACTGTTCATTTTAGTTTTTTAAAAGAAATGGCATTTTTCATGATTTATTCAATTATTCGGATATTTTATTATTCGGATATTTTATTATCCGGACCGGGCCCAGTCCCAATTAATCCGGATAAATGGAACTCGACTGTATTAATTAATTATTCTTATCTTTTATAAGAATTTTATACTAATCTAGTAATAGGCCTTTCAGTTATAAAATATTGTATGTATCAAATTCAATGTTCTTGGTGTTGTGATGACTTTCCACAAAAACGTGTTGGGGGTTTTGATTAGGTTTACGTTACCAGTGGCGCCAACTTTTGAAAAACATTAGGTGGGCTCAACAAAAAATGATTCGATCTATGAAATGGACTTATAAGATAATTCGGATAAATATATAATTTTGTAAGAAACGATGTCTTTGTTTGTAATAATAAATAACAGCCAAAGTAATTCAACAGCTAGAAAAATAATTCTATAGCCTAGTTAACGGAAATCCTTTCAAATTAATAATGTTATATTATAAAGTTTTTTTTAGGTATCTACTAAAATAATATAAGTATGTAGCACGGCGTGTTCCAAAATGTGTTTTTCCTGGCTAGAGTAAATTACCTTCTTCGTCTTTCCTTAGACCAGGAGTCTATTCTCGCCAAGCACACTATCTTTTTCGTGGTTTATTGCCCCTTGTTGACCTTTTTAATTCATTCCTTCTACATGTTCCATCCACTCTTTTTAACCAATGTCCACACTTTTGTCTTATATCACAATATTTTGCCTTGTCCATTAATGGCCTTCCTATTTTTTTTCCTCACAAGCATCGTAAATCTATTTTTTCTTTTCTTAAGTATGCAATATTTAGAACAGCGGTAGCTGTGGAAACATCGCTGATAGACGTAAAAATGTAATGAATTGTAGAACGATTTCAAATTATCGTGAGGGAACTAAAACAAGAGAAGATCTCGCACTATATATGTCCACATTAGCCTGGTTTTCGTTTTACAAATTCAACAAAAAAAAAAACATAATTTTGAGTGAGACGAATAAATAATTGTAATAGTACACGGCAAAGTATAGGGTGGGCTTGAGCCCCACGGGCACATATAAGTTGGCACCACTGTACGTAACGTTTACGTTTATGTGAATGTCCCATTACTGTCTACACGCAAATACCCACCTCAGTATGGACACTTCCGATGAAAACACCGAATAAAGACTAGCGACATCGGAAGAACGAATATTGTAAAACTGTTAGCACAATATTGTAGTAGCACTTGCTTACAAACAAAGGGAGGTTCCTGTGCGCTTTATTAAGTGCCAGAATGGTAATTTATGAGATTGTGTGTGGGACGGGAAAAGTTTATCCGTATGTCTATACGTGCGATAACTCAAATACGCTTCATCGGATTCTCAAGAAACTTGTTACACGCATTTATAACATCCATGAAAAGACGCCTACTTATTTTGAACCAAATTAGTTGATTGGTAACGGTGTAATGCCCAATTTAGTGCCTATTTTAGGGTAATATATTAGAAAGAATTTATCAAACGTAATCAGCTCTCATGGCAACATACTGTTTTACAGTGTTCATACACGGCTTTGTAAGTTGCAAAACAGTTAGCTTAGACAAATAACACTACCCACATATTCCTTCACATATGCTTATCAAACTAGCCCTTCGTTCTTCCTTAAGCCCTGCTTAATGAATCGATCTGGAGCTTAACTCGGAAATGATTAAACTGATAACTTATTTCTTACATATCATAATTGCAATTATCACTGATTAAACAAAAGCATTCTGACACTTTGTTACACCAGTTTACCTGACTTTGTAATTAGAGATAAATTCTCTGCAAACTCTGAATGTTTATCGATATCATACATGGGTAACTGTTCATTGATGAAGCACGCAATGTTATCAGTAGGCTACACACGACAAAGGTGAATGACAACCAGAGAGCATGAAGTTGAGAATCCCACATAGACTGATAAGCCGTTTGTTACAACTTAGTTAGCGAATAAATCCAGCTTCGTGTGGATTGATAACATTGCAATCAGTAACCTTGCCTTGTGATCTTTAACTTGCAAAGCGATGATAACTTCAAGCAATAATGTCGTCCATCACTAAGCTTTGAGGTTCCTTGTCGCAGTTTAATTTTATTTTAATTTTATTTATTTATTTATTTATTTAGCCTTGTAGAGATAAAACCAACAGTTTTTCTCTTCTCCTCTATCAGGATTCCAAAAACCACAATTAAAATACAAAATTACAAGAAAAAATTCGAAAATGAAAATAAAACAGCTTTTACACTCAAGTTAAAATGACATTACAATAACATTAATAATTAAAATTGCAATAATAATAATAATAATAATAATAATAATAATTACAATTACCGTTCAAAAAAAACACTACTGTTTACTGTCATTGGTAATGGTACAAAAACTCTAAATGGTGCTTAGGAAAATATTTGAGCCTGAAGAGATTAAAATGGAGGCTGAAGAAAACTGCGTAACGACGAGCTTACTGCAGGCTTACTCTTCACCGGATATAGTAAGGGCAATTAAGTCATGGAGGATGAAATGGGCTGGACATGTTGCATGCTTGGGAGAGGAAAGACATATCTCAAAAATACTGAGTAGGGAGACCCGAAAGGAAAATACCACTTGGAAGGCCTAAACGTAGGTGGAAGGACAATATTAAAATAGATTTAAGGGAAGTAGGATTTGAGAGGGATGGTTGGAGGGGGTTGGCACAGAATAGGGTTGGATGGCGGGCTCAGGTAAGCGCGGCAATGAACTTCCGGGTTCCAATAAATAGATAATATTATAATATTCCTTTAGTTTTCTTAGGAATTGTTTATTGCCATTAAGCAAGTAAGTAAGGAGACAGTCTAATGCTATAATAACTAAGAAAAAAATATTTAGACATATAGGCCCTACTATATATATATATATATATATATATATATATATATATATATATATATAAATTTCACAGCCCTTACTATACGAAATTCCTTCTACTATCTAATATATATGAACAGGTGTTTCCGTGTAGACCGTTTTCAATTGTGAAATTAATTTAAGATGACCTTGCTCGATTGACACAGCAAACTGGGTAAGAAGAGCATCGCTGAAATATATCAGATAATCAAAAAGTTGACGCTGAACGAAAGAAAGAAGAAGTGGTGTTGAGAATAAAGGGTTTAACAATATTTATACCGGGATTGGAAGCAAATTTTGAATTTGATTTGAAAAAGAATATTAGATATGTACTTGGGTGTGACTATATATCGTATGGTTTAATTTTATTATGAATTTATTTGTATATTGATGATTATGGCTAGAAATTAAATATAAAGTATAGGCAGCACTAAAAAAAGATAGCATAACTAATGTAACTAAAACTAAACTAAACTAAACTCCGTGGCGCGACATCCCCGAAGGGACAAGGCCTACCACCCGACCGCTGCGTCATCTACCTATAGGCAGATGGCAGGATTGGGGGGCATGTGAACTAATGTAACTAATGCCGTAAAATTAAGAATAAAAACGTGGATGAAATAAGAACATAGATCTGAATGAAGGTAGAATAGAAACGTGAGCGAAGTTAGTAAAAGTGGAAATATGGAAGATCCAAATGCCCAGAATTGTACGACGCGCGTCCTAAGTTTCCCTAGGACTTTTTACAGAAAAAAAACACTATTTCATGAAAATATTTATTGCAACAGACACAGCAAGTGTTCAGCTATTTTTCAACATATTCGCCACCGGAATTGAGACTTTTTCATTCCGTGGGACGAACTTTTGAATACCTGTGTCGAAGTAGTCTGCCACCCGTGATTTGAACCACTGTGAGACACAACCATCTCTGCCTCTTTCATTCTCTGTCATATCTTGAGGTGTAGGAAAAAATGAAAATCACTGGGAACGAGAACCGGGTTGTAGGGTGGATTTTTAAACACCTCCCAGCAAGTATCCTGCAGAAGTTCGGCTGGGAAGAGTTTAAGTCAAACATACTGGTTCAAATCGCAAGCGGCAGACTTCTACGACACAGGTATTCAAAAGATGGCCCCACGCATGGGCGTACGGTGAAATTCTGTTGGACGGGGTTCAATATAATGTTAACTACTCGTTCTAGTTTCTGGAGCTAAGTCCATTCCAGAAAATTTGGTTTTACGTACTGAAAGCTGATATCCAACCGATCATACCACATAAGTATTCAGATTATCGAATCATTTATGAGAAATTCCGAAGCAAACGGTATTTATCAGTAGGGAGCGGATTTCTATGACATGTCATATTTTTCCCATTTGCATTATTTCATGTTTCCGACTAATTTAAAACCGATTCCAAGCATCCTGGTGAAAAGGGAACGGCTTTTATTGTGCACATAACTGCATATTTAGGAAATTTTCAACTATTGTAGCATATTTAGTATGAATATGCATATTTAGGTCATATTTTTTGGCATATTTGTGTGCATATTAAAGAAATTTTGAAGTTTCATATCATATTTTGTAAATTTTGCATTATAATGATACTTTTGGAGAATTTACAGATATTTTAAATAATTAACATTATATTTTAATAAAATGAATTGTAATGAAATTTAGTGTGTATATATAGGCTATATATAGTATATACATTGTGTCAGTGGTAAAGTCATATTTTAAACTTTTTTGGTTATATTTTAATGTTTTTAGGTCATAAATACAAGCATATATTCCATTTTTAGGTCATAGAAATCCTACCCCTATTTATCAGTAACGCATCACTGTTATATGAAGTATAAAATTAAAAACCCACCAGTATTAATAAATTATTTAATAACAATAGGCATATGCGTTCCTCTGCAGTAGAAGTTATTTCAGATCATTTGCTAATTGAGATTAAGTATGCGCATTATTATTATTAAATAAATTAAGAGAGTATGAAATCATTCATTAGAAATTAAAATTTACAAGAGTTTTTAATAATGCTGTGTTATGTAATAAAATATAAAATAACCAAACCAATTATAAACTTTTACAAGTCAGCTTCATCAGCTCCATAACGTTATTGAAGAATATGTAACAGTATGTATGGAAATTGTATACATGAGTGCTATATATGTAAGTATTCAATTAATATTACACTATTGTAGAATGAAGGGCTAAGTAAACATTGCATACATTGAACTTTTGGTTAAATTTATTTTGTGGTCAGGTGGACAATTCTCTTTATAATAAACATTTACCACAAACGGAAAAAGAATGAAATTTATCAATACTAACCGAACCAATGTTTTTTAATTATTGAACATGATGTTATACTCCTAAAAATCGCAGATATTTCGGGAGGGGTTTCAACCCCCTCAACCCTCCCCCGCCGAACGCCTATGGTCCCACGATATAACAAACATTATCAATTCCGATGGCGAATATGTTGAACACTTGCTGTATATGTTGCAATACATATTTCCATGAAATTGTGTTTTGTTTCTGTAAACGGTCCTAGGGAAACTTACTTTCTGGACGCGCCTCGTACGACAGGTCCACCAAGCTAGGTTCATATAACTAGACTTCGGACTTTTAGGTCGCTGAAAATGCTGTTTTAGGTAACTAAAATAGGCTCTAAAAATTGGAAAATAGGTTCTAAAAAACGTATAATAGTCTCTTATAAAATCGTTAAGTTGCCAATTTTCTGAAATAGCCTATCTCGACTGCAATGCAGAATATTATATTTATTGAAGTCACCATCAATAATCATGATAAAAAAGATATAGGCCTACGGTACACAGAATTATATAGACCTATTACTAGGGCCTGTATTACTACCATAACAGTGAAAACCTAATCCCTGCGCCCAGAAGCTACGCACGCTAGCATATGCAACCCCTTGTATCCCTCAGTGATTTAGAGAACTATGATTTTTTTTTTTTTTTTTTTTTGTTTGTTTTTTTTTGTTTGTTAGGCTACTGGATGTGAGAGTCGGGAGAAAAACTAGATTTTCTTGGGAATTCCAAGGAATTTTTCTAGTGAAGACGAAACATTCCTTACTATTTAACTACGTCACAAATGTGTCATGTATTGCACATTCCGAGCTAAAAATTTTGTACGAACTGAAAAAAATGCTAGAATGTATAACAAAAAATAACTTATTTTGAACTTTAGAGGAAAACAAGCAAAAAGGCTATATTAGGCTCTAACGTAAAAATAGGCTGTTTAGGTCCTATAAAATTATCAGTTTTAGGCATAGTCACTTATGAAACGTGCATATACAAGTTTTCGTCCATATATCACTTAAGGATTAAAATAGGTTTTTACCTAAAATCCGAAGTCTACATATAGCCTAACGTAAGAAAACTCTCGATTTGGAGCTGTGGAGTCAAAAATGTTATTTCTGCCAATTCGCACATTTTCGCAAGAAGCTTATTGAATATTTGCACAATACCTGCCGCCACACCGCCATCCTCGAGTTGTAACGAGTATCTGTAGCACTCGTCGCTGTGAAGAGGCTACTACTGTTATATATACATTATCACATATCAGATAACACTCTGCGCATCATGAATTCTGATTACTCTCACAAGGGAACACCAGCCAATGTCTGTCGGGGTTTGAGACGAGATTTTGCATACAATTTTCAGTTACTCTCATCAGGTGGTAGCCTACCTCTTCACCTAGCAACGTCATACGATAACATCGCTCGCAAATAAGATGGTATTGTATGTTATTACTATGGCAAGCCATTTCATGTTTTTGCATCTTTTTCATATGAAGGTTAAAAGGTAGCTCGAATATATACAAATGGAATTAATTAATTTATTAAATAAGGGCATTTTATTTTTGCACTATTTCGCTTTATTTTGCATTTTTCGCCATTTTCAAAACATAGGTTTTTTTTTTTTTGCAAATTTTAGGTTCTTTTAAGGAATATTTAGATCATGTTTCTGTGGAGGTAGAGAGGAGCTTTTCCATGTACAAATCGTTACTTTCCGACAACAGACAATCGTTTTTATATGAGAATCTCAGCCAAGTGTTCACAGTTCATTTTAATTCAGGTTTATTGTAAACATCATAGCAGTTAATTGGCTGTCCGCGAGCCAATCAAAATGCTTCGGATCTTCGGAGAACGAAGATTTTATTATAATAGACTAGCATGTGCCCGCGATAATTATTTCAAAAATTAAAAATTAAGAGCATAATAGTTAAATCATTGTATTTATTAACACCTAAATCACGTGAACTACATACACGATTAGATAGCGTCGCCTGGTAAAAGCGACCTCAGATTCGAGTTCCTTGGTCCAGAAAACCCCTGTATAGTGAGTTTCGTCCAAATAAAACAATGTTTGACCATATTAGGGCTTACAACATTCAAGCGATCGCGAAAGTTTTATTTCAAGGTATGACAAAAATAGACAAAGCCAACTGTAATTGTTAAACTTCCATTTAATTGAATTCCAAACCCATCTGAAACCCACTGGCAACAATATGTTTTAATGTCAAATGTGATTCGGATTCGATAATTCTGTGTAAAAAGGGATTAAGTATTCTCAAAAACATTTGATTTTTGGCATTTAAAATCAGAATTTTTCAAAATCCTTTCCTAGTGAGCACCTACATTATGAAACGAAGGTACTGTCAAAATTCCAAGTCTCTACCTGTTATAGTTTAGGCTCTACGTTGATTCCTGTCAGTCAGTCAGTCAGTCAGGACAAAGCCTTTGTATATAGAGATGTGACCGATAATTATTCGTTATTCCGGTATCGGTCAACTGATTTGTTCCAAAATCAATTGGCTTCTTTCCATGGACGTTATAATTGCGTACACAAAGTTTCATGAAAATCCGATAAAGCGTATTTGTGTTATCTCGCCTACATACACACGGACAGAGAGACGGACAGACATTTTCCCATCCACATCTTGCATACAGTCTCGATCTCGCCCCGTCAGATTTCCACGCTTTTGGCCAATTCACCACAGGCCAAGAACTGAAGGAAGAGGTGCATACGTGGCTTGCTACTCAGTCGAAAAACTTTTTTTTCTGAGGGCATCAGGAAGCTTTAAGTACATTGAGAAGCAAAGGGACTATGTTGAAAAATGAGATAATTGAAAGTTTTGTATTGTTGTTGCAATAAATTTAGAGATAGAGAAAGAGAGAGAGAGTGGGAGAGGGAGAGAGAGAGAGAGAGAGAGAGAGAGAGAGAGAGAGAGAGAGCTGATGTGAAGTGAGAAACACACATTGCTTCTTGTTCGAAATTCCTATCTCGAAATACCGGTGGCACCTGACTACATCTCCGTCCATTCTCCCGGTTCAAGTTTATGTTATCTTTTTCCATATTTAGCGGTCATGCAATTGTCTTCATAATGCAAAAATCTTCTGATTGATTAAGCGGATCAATTGGTGCAAGCTGATAGTTCTGTTGAAAGATAGATTAACGACTGATACTAAAGAAAGTATTTCAGCTGGATTAAGTACACCGGATTGGCTATAACGAGGAGCCAGATTTCTTTGTGAAATTAAATGGCTGATTTAGCTATTAACTTCTTTCTATTTCAATGGATTTTTGGGAAATAAGATATTAAGTGCCAGATTGGTATTTTATGAGATTGTACGGTGGACGGGAAAATGTCTGTCTATCTGTCTGTCTGTATGCGAGATAACTAAAATACGCTTCATCGGATTTTCATGAAACTTGGTATACACATTTGTAACGTCCGTGGAAAGAAGATTACTGATATCGGACCAAATTGAATTACCGATCCCGGAGTAATGCCCAATTTAGTGCCTATTTTGTGGTAATATATTAGAATTTATCAAGTGCAAATCAGTTCTCGTTACAACAAATTGTTTTACAGTGCTTATATAAGACTTTGGAAGTTGCAATATAGTTAGCTATGACAAATAACACTACTTCCTTCACATATGTTTATCCAACTTTAGTCCTTTGTTTCTCCATAAGCTCTGCTTCATGAATCGATCTGGAGCTTAACTTGAAAATCGATTTAAAAAATAACTATTTTCTGCATATCATAATTGCAATTACCACTGATTAAACAAAAGCATTCTGGCACTTTGTTACATCAGCTTACATGGATTTTTATTTCTGATACTACTAGTCTACGTCTGACATTGAAAATGTTTACTCCTTTATTTTACAACAATAGCGGTAAGAAATACAACCAGAATTAACATTATTTGGAAAAGAAAATAAATGTTCATTTCAGTGTTGAAATAATTTATTGCAATAAGTTGTATTTTATGTAAGGATTTTTAAAATTCTCCGATCATTTTTCTGTGAAAGGCTATTTAAATATTCATTTTAGCTTGAATTATATTGTTTGTACCACTCTATGTGGCAGCCATCTAATGAAGAAACTTTTTATTAAAAAAATAGCCATTTGCAAACAAGAGTGTCAATCATGAAATCGTCGCTTAAGAAACAATACCGCGTAACTAACAAAACACAAATTTTACAGGAGAAGCAAAAAACTGTTTATTTTTGCTATTAGGCGTCGTACAATGTTTACATTTTCAGGATAATAAACAAAACGTATTTCTAATTATATGTTGGCAACATTGAGTCGAATTTTAGTTTTTTGGCACCGTGGCGCTAGTTACGCGGTATTGACCTCTTAATTATTTTACGAAAATGTCAGTTACGCGGAATTAAATATTTTTATTTCAGAATAAAAGAAGCATTTTTTAAGAAAAAATATTTTATTTGAGTGTACTATAGTACTATAATTGTTGACCAAATTATTTTTTTTATATATTTTATATTGAAATAATCGTGCTCTAATATAAATAAATCAAGTATACATGGTACAAATTCAGTTTCCTGATACAGTTTTTGTATTGAAGTTACAATTTGGAGATAAAGAATTTTATCATACTACTGATGGCAAAATAATAATATAACAGTGTGGGCTTTCGCAGCCGGCTACATCATGATTGCTCAGATTTCCCGGGCTTGTAGGCCGTGGTCCAGGACCAAGGCCTACAAGCCCGGGAAATCTGAGCAAGCAAAATAATAACATACTGGAAAGCCAGAAGCCTAATGAAAATTGTTCAATAGCCTGAGCAATAGCTTAAATAAATAAACAATAACAATTTTGATGCTATGATTTACAAATGAGGAATGTTGTCATAGAATAGATGGAAATCATGAGGAAATAATTTCTTTAGTTGCTGTAAGTGATCCCACTTAGACTTCTTGATCTTCAGCCTCTCCATGTAGAGCCTGGAGAATTCTCCTTCCTTGAGAGTCTTAGGCCGCTTAGGCAACTCCTGAAAATCTTCAGTGTAGTCCAGATTATAATATATGACACCCTTAGGCTCATATTTTATTACTCTTAAATAAAATGCCGTAGGGTCATTTGGTTTCCGTTCAGGACGAATGGAATAATAAATCCAGAGCTTATTGACACTGTAGTCTATGAAGAATGAGTGATCGCTGATCACGATAAGTAGCCTTGTTTGGAAATGACTTTATTCTTGCTTCTCTTGTCACAGTTGGATATTGGCTAGGGAGGAATATTTTTTTAGATTTTGGCCTGCATTCTGTGACACTGATCACTGAATTACACTTCATTTGGATGTGACCATTTTCCAAAAACTTCTGGAAAACAGTAATGTTTAGTAATGAATTTCATCGTCAGACAGGGTTAAAATAGTTTTAAAATAGAGAGATTGTCCACCTTAGAACCCTCAGAGTACATCATCAGACATTGTGACTGTTGTATCTCAAAATTCTGAACTGAAGATGATGCAACTTGCATCGAAATGGATTTTCAAGTAATAGACGCATCTGGGACCAAGAAGAAGTTTTAATAATATGACAACAGTGTTTTTAACGTGTGCTTGTGCCTTCTATGTTGTTTTATATTTTATAAAAGGCCCCAGATAAGTGCAACGACAAGGGTTCTAAGGTGGACAATCTCTCTATTTTAAAACAGTAATGTTTGTTTTCATTGTGAATTTCAGCAAAGCTTTCGACAAAACTGCAATCCTATTTTGATATGTGCAGCCGTTGGAATATAAAATGATGGGCACGTTACTTTCTTCAATGTGTCAGTAACACACAAGTGGAAAATGTTGATGCTACTTGCTCAGCTTCACTTTCATCGAACCAGTAGCAGATTACATCATGATTAGCCAATTCATACATTGTAATATTATGGACTGCCAATTTAGTTTTGTAATATATTGCACTGGCTTGCAAAAAGGGAGCTACCTTTACAGCCTGCGAGTCCATCGTAAAAACTCTACATGTGCCTGATTCGTCCGCTGCCTTATCTTTTGTATTCCCCTCCCGATCCTTTCCTTTTTGATAATCATACTCATTTACATTGCCGGTTGGATATCCAACACATAAGTCGCAGTTGTCCTTTTTGGGCCATTATTCGTCCTATATTCATGTCTGATAAAATATCATCAAGTGTGTGTCTACTTATTGTCCCCTTGTTCATTTCTTTAAACTTTTTCTTTGTATAGGTGATACAGTTGGCTTATAGAATTTATTCCTGGCTCCAGATAGAGTTAGTAGACATTTTCCTAAAGTAATGCGATTACAATTTCGGGAAGTTTTCTAGAAATTCCCTAACAAATGTCTTATTTAGTCCCCAAAAAATTCACTTTCATCTGTTCCTCACTTTCAGTATGATTTCCCGAAGAAGTCCCTGAAAAATGATGCTCATAACTTAGGTCATCTGTCATCTACGTTATAGTCGGAAGAATAGTGGATGTGTGTGCAAAAGAAAAAAGCAATAATATAATAACAATAATAATAATAAATTTAATTCAAAATACATTAACTTTTCTTTTGTCATTATTGCATTAAAATTATTATTTTTCCTTTATATCAGTCAAACCACTCACAGAAGGTCCTTCAAAAATATTTTCTTCAATCATAGGTAGGGTCTCTGCCTTGCTTCCCTCTGGTACACATAGAGATTAATCTGCGATGAATATATAAAAATGCTAATAGCATAATCGTGGATAGTAATAGATCTAATTTTAAATTAAAACAGGCCTAGTAATACAAAAGTATGAACTATAGATACAGGTTTTAATATTTTTTCATATGAATCGCAAGTTATATCTCATATTACAATTTCCGGTAGCTGTCCTTGTTTTAAAGTCCCGGTATTGTCGGCATGTTATTAGGGCGTACTAAAATAAATTACAAAACACACTGTTTTCAGATATCGATATGTTCGATTCCCCTTCCTCACCTTCATTTACACAAATTGTCTTATTTATGTTTTCTTCTGGTGCACCAACCGGTGAAGATATCCCCGGCAGTTTCTTCTACTAATGAAATACTTAATTTTGAAATATAGTTTTTAAAAAATATACCAATGTTAATTAATATTCATAACTTTTTGAGCCAGAAGATTCTCGAGAAAACTATTTTGAATAAAAATGT
Organism: Ectobius pallidus; assembly: GCA_964059195.1. NCBI lineage: Eukaryota > Metazoa > Arthropoda > Insecta > Blattodea > Ectobiidae > Ectobius > Ectobius pallidus. The sequence goes on along the minus strand of CAXKWD010000004.1, from coordinate 20,733,080 downwards.
CTGACATCAGTTATTCGAAAACTAATATTGTACTCATATAGGGTACTTACTTCGTTTCATCCTGGTAGAATTTCTAAAATTACTGAATATAAATCCTAATTTTGCAATTATTTCTTCTTCAGTAAATAATCCATCTACAACTTCTTCAAGCAGATCCACGTCATCTACAGAACTGTACCTGTGTATTCGGCACGATTTCAGGCAATCTGCTTCAATACAAGATATAATTTTATAAATAATTTTTTCGTGTTAATTACAAGAGAATATGTAAAATCGATTCATACAAAACATCTTAAATAGGACTTACCATGTAATGTACCTTCTATCGTCAGAATAGATCTTAACTCATACTATGAAATATATCTTCTCTCATCTTGATGTAAAAGTAAACTGACAGCAGCCTAATAATGTTTAATCCACAGGTGCAGAAACGGAAATGGGTGAGCCCAAATAAAAATCCGAGGGTTATATGTCACCTTATGTTGCATTAGTAACAGGGTTGTAAAAAAGCCGGCTAAAATTGAAAAAGACCTGACCAGCGGCTTTTTTCAATTTTAGCCGGTTAAAATCATGATTTTAGCCGGCTAAAATCAATTTTTCCTGGTTGGGGGAGTGGGAGCGGGTTTAAATTTTGAAAAAAAATTATATTTAGGGCCCTATGGGGTTTAGAGGGAAACTTAGTATGCATAAATTAGACACCAATGATACAGTGGTTGTGGGGGTGAGGGTGGAAATTAAAAATTTTTAAAACCATGTTTGTGGGGTATCGTTGAAAAGCTCTTGATGAGTAATCTCTAAATCAACAATTAGTTTCTCAATAGCGCTCATATAAGGAGAGATTTCAATTTTTGAAAGTCAAAAACACTTCAAAATGTACCTCAGCCAATAGGCATGCCGAAATGAATTCAGAGGACCAACTTGAGGCTAAAATTACCAATGAAATAAAGTTTGAAATATTAAAAATAATAGTTAAATATCTTCAGAACAATAATCCTTGGCCAAATTAAAAATGAAATAATAAAAGATATAAATTAATACATAATTAACAACTCTCTTTTTATAAAAAAATATTTCAGTTTTTATTCTACACTTACCCCAATAAATTCATAAAAAGCACTATGAAATCTACCTCAGCCTGTGCCCTGTAGGCTTACCTAAAGGGATTTTTTATACTTATTTCTCCATCAATTACACAAATCTGAAGCGTAATCACCTATCGCTGGAATTTTGTCAAGCCATAGAATCTTTACATCATATGCTAGCCAGTTCTGCATCAATCGAAAGAGTATTTTCTTCATTTGGGTTAATACAAACAAAATTGAGAAACAGACTAGGCAATGAAAAAGCCCAGAAGCTTGTATACATCAACAGGCAGAATAAAGCAAATATGCAAGAGTCTTATGATGAATGGTGAATTTACCATATTTACTTGAATATAACGTGCCCTATTTTTGCCCATTTGTAGATTTCAATACTGAGGTGCGCGTTAAATTCTAGTACAACTCCGTTTCGTAGGTCGGAGGTAATATTGATCTACATAACAAGGCACTGCTATAATTCTCGACTTCGTTCATTTTATCGTTAGCCTATACGATATGAAATTTAATTTCTGAAACATAATGAAAAAATAGTTTTTGTCAGTTCTATAGTGCAAATGTGGAATATTGTGCATTGTCGATTTTAAACTCATTTAAGAGTGGTGTCAGCTTTTATTGTGAAACATGCATTTAACATTTTGTTTGTCCATTTAGCAATAAAAATAAGCACCTCCGAGGATTCCAGTGATGAACACATTAGTGAATATTGATGAGTCATGCCTATAGGTCTACTTGTAGGCCTAAAACTGACAGTTAACTGTAAATGTTTATGTGTTGGTTCATTATTCTATGAATACTAAGACAAAATTCCAAATAAAATATCCTATTGATGCGCATTACATTCGCTAACAAACTCTTTTTTTATGATTTTAAGTTCCAAAATCAGGGTGCGCATTAAATTCGAGGGTGCATTATATTGGAGTAAATACGGTAATTAACTATTGCTGGGAATTACACAGTGGAGGAGTGGTACAGTGAGTCCCAATGGCCAATGACGTGGGATTCTGTGAAGCGGCGGGCACAGCTCCATCTCCCGAGCGATCGGGTGAAATATCTATGCAAATAAAGCCGCGATTGGTGTAATGATTCAGGTTCTCATATTTACAGTTAAAATTACAATGAAAATAACCACATACCTCATCACAAGAGCTGCTGGAAATGTTCTTCTCTTGCATCCATACAATATTGGCACCTTTTCAGGAAATTTTCTTTCACGCGCATAATTTCAGCTTCCGAGACAGAGTTAATTTCTCTTGTGATATTGTTTTTAAGTTCTTCTAACAGCATGTGACTATTATTTATGGGGAAACTTCAAAAATAAAGTGTTTAGGTCAATTTCCCATACATTAGAAGAACTAGAAGACAATATCACAAGAAAAATTAACTCTATTACGGAAGCTGAACTGATGCGCGTAAAAGAAAATTTCCTAAAATGGTGCCAGTATTGTGTGGATGCAAGAGGAGACCAATTTCAACATCTCTTGTGATGAGGTACATGGTTATTTATGTTAAATGAAGTTTTCAAATGTGTCAAATAAAATAAAAACGTTTTTAATGGTGGCAACATTGGACCCACCATTTTAGTGTGTGTGTTTTGTTTTTAATGGGTCATTAGGCTGACCCCTCTAAGGACAGTTTAGTTGTTGCTCGGAAATGTCCGTTACAAGAAGTAGTTGTGTTCACCATGTGTTCAGTTCAGTTTTTCACTGTGTTAACATCAAGAAAGACTTGTTGTTTCAATGAAGGGCTTTAATGTGTGAATGCAGATTAGAACAAAATGGATTTTCAATGTTATTAACAAATAAAGTACACTTGACTTATAAACTCTGCAAAGTTAGTTTTTAATAGGTTATGGGCCCAGGTTACGAGACCAGTGTGTCTAATAAGTCAAGGAATTTCTCAAGGTTATAACGAAAATTCAAGATGGATCTAGCAAAGCACATAAAACCGCTAAACAGTGAAATAGAATGGCCTATGTGGAAACGGAAAATTCGAGATCTGCTGGATTACCATGAAGGAGCTTTAGACGTAATTGAGGGTAAATTGAAGAAACCAGATCCGCTATTAGAAGGAGCCAATGAAGCAGAAGCTAGAGCTCACAAAGAAAAGTCGGATTTGTACAGGAAAGCTAACAGTTACGCAAAATCTACGATAACGAGTGCAGTTACTGATGCAGTTTATCAGAAGATCATGGACACAGAAACGGCTTATGAAGCATGGGAGGCTTTAAAGAAGAATTTTGAAGCTTCGTCTAGAGATCAACTTTTCAAGTTATGTACAGACTTCTTCGCCTTTAGTTGGAAATTTACAGAGGATGTGTCAACACATGTTGCAAAGTTAAGAAGTTTATGGAATGAATTAAATAACGGACTTAAAGCTAAAGATGAGGCTGCTTTACCTGAACTGATTCTGGTATGTAAAATCTTGCATATTTTGCCAACTAATTTTGAAACATTTAAATCAAGTTGGATGTTGTTATCAAAAAGTGAAGACAAAAAGTTTGAAGAATTACATTCACAGCTTTGTATGTTTGAAAGAAACTTCACAAAAGGTGGTGAAAAAGTTGAACAAGAAGCATTAGTGGCCAAATTAAATGCAGATAACGTAACCAGAAAGAAGTTTGTTTACAAGGGTAATTGCTATTACTGTAAGCAACCAGGTCATTGGATCAAAAGGTGTAAGAAATGGATAGCTGATGGTAGACCGCCCAAGAATGCAGTAAAGAAAAGAGAAGAAGACAAAACAGTGGTAACAAATGTGACATTACTATCTGTTTGTAGTGAGGCTTGTACTACAGAACTTGATGAAGATAATTGGTGGATTGACAATGGTGCAACAAAACATGTAACAAAGTGTTTAGATTATTTTGTCAGTTTTGAGATATTTAAATCTCCTCACAGTGTCAAGGCAGTTGGACAAGAGTCTCTGAATGCAATAGGAAAAGGGTCAATAAGAGTCTTGTCAACAATTGGAAACAGATCTGAAGAAATCATTCTGAGTGATGTCTGGTATGTACCAAAAATCTCTAAAAACCTTTTCTCAGTTTTAGCTGCTCAAGACCGTAACGAGAACAGCATTTTTGAGTCGACACCTACAACCTGTACTTTGAAAATTAATGGTCAAGTAAGACTGGTTGGAAGTCGTGAAGTAAATGGTTCTCTGTATAAAGTGGCAATTAAACCATTAGTTCCTAAGCAAGGTGCTGACGTAAACTTAGTTGAGGAGAAATCAGACCTTTTGCAACTATATCATGAAAGGTGGGGTCATCAAGACAAACGTCATGTTAAAATGAAACTCAAGAGAGACTTCAACATTGAGGTTAAGTTAAATGAAGAGATTTGTGAACCTTGCACGTATGGAAAGGCACATCGCCTACCCTTTGGTACAAGAGAGAAGTCAAGTAAGCCTGGTGAGTTGATATCAACAGATGTGTGTGGTGCTTTTGATGAGTCATTCCAAAAGAAGCGATACTTTGTGTTGTTCAAAGATAATTATACAAAGTTTAGATACTGCTATTTTCTTGCACAGAAGTCAGAAGTGAGTGATGCATTGAAGGACTTTCTTAGGCATACAAAGACACTAGGATATTCTGTCAAAGAAATGTTAAGTGACAACGGCAGGGAATTCGACAATGAAGAAGTTAGGTCTATTTTACGAGCAAACGGGATCACACAGCGCTTGACAGCTCCCTATACTCCTGAGCAAAATGGTATTTCTGAACGGGACAATAGAACAATAGTTGAAATGGCTAGAACATTGAAGTACTCCAATCCAGAAGTAATCTATCCTGAAGGAATATGGGCTGAGTTGGTTAATACAGCTGTCTACATTTTAAATAGAACAGGAAAGTCATCTATAGATGGTGTTAGTCCTTATGAATTGTGGTTAGGAAAGAAGCCTAGAACAAAACATCTTAGAATTATTGGTTCAAAGTGTTATGCACACATTCCAAGTCAGAAACGAAGAAAGATGGACAAGAAAGCTGTAAAAGGACACCTCATAGGGTATGATGGTGATGAACGGTTCAGAATTTGGATTAAAGAAGATCATAAAGTTATTCTGTCCAGAGATGTCAAATTTGAAGAAAAACTTGGTTGTTGTATTGAACAAGTCAAATTACCATTTCAAGATGTAAACAATGAAGATAAAAAAGTTCAAGAGAGTGATGAAGAAACCATCAAAGAAGATACCAGTAATAAGGAAGAATATGAAACTGAGACCGATACAGAGATGGATGATGAAAGCCATAAAAATTATGAAGAAAAACAAGGTGTTTGGTTGAGAGATCGCTCATCCTTGAAGAAACCAAATTTCTTGAATGAATATGTAATGGCAGTAGAAAATCTTATTAATGTGAATAATGTTCCTGAAACATTTGAAGAAGCATTAAAACAAGAAAACAGTATTGATTGGAAAAGAGCAATGGACAAGGAAATTGGTTCATTAAGGGAAAATCAAACTTGGGAACTTGTAAATTTGCCAAAGGATGCCAAGGCAATACCATGTAAGTGGGTTTTCAGACTAAAAACCAATGCAGATGGCAGCATAGACAAGTATAAGGCTCGACTTGTTGTCAAGGGTTTCAATCAGCGCGAGGGTGTTGACTACAGTCAAACATTTAGTCCAGTTGCAAAAATGACAACTATTCGATCTATTTTAAGTGTTGCAGCAAATAAAGGGATGCATATTGCACAGTTTGATGTATCAACGGCCTTCTTGTATGGAGAACTTGAAGAGACAATCTATATGGTACAGCCAAGAGGGTATGAAGATGGCACTAACAAAGTATGTAAACTGAAGAAGAGCTTGTATGGCTTAAAACAAGCGCCAAGATGCTGGAATAAGCGATTTGGGAATTTCTTACTTGGTCTTGGTTTTGAAGTGAGTCAAGCTGATCCGTGCTTGTATGTTAAAAATCAACATGGCAAACAATTACTAGTAGTTTTGTATGTGGATGATGGGTTAGTTGCAGCTACTGATCAGAAAGATTTGAAAAACTTTTTCGAGAAACTGAAAGCAGAATTTAAGGTCACAACGTCAGAGGCAACTTATTTCTTAGGCTTACAAATTGAACAAAGCAAAAATGGTAACATCAAGATTCATCAGGAAACATATGCAAGGAGCATTTTGAAACGTTTCAATTTTTCAGAATGCAAGGCAGTGTCTACTCCAATGTTGAAAATTTCGGATGTTCAACAATCAGGGAAAGAAGACAATGAAAAACAGAAGTTTCCATACAGAGAAGCTGTTGGAGCTTTAATGTATCTGATGCTTGGGACTAGGCCTGATCTAGCCTTCAGTGTGAGTGTCTTGTCAAGGACTCTTGAGAATCCTACCGCTGAAGATATATTAAGATTAAAAAGAGTGTTCAGATATGTGGCAGGAACAATTAACTATGGAATCACATATAAGTCAAAAATAAAAGGTGACAGTTTAGAGTGCTACAGTGATGCAGACTTCGGAGGATGTACAAAAACAGGGCGTTCAACATCTGGAGTTGTTATTAACTATGCTGGAGGAATTATTTCTTGGTTAAGTCAGCGACAGGCAATGGTGGCAACTTCAACTACAGAGGCTGAAATAGTTGCTGCTCATGAGGCTGTGAAGGAAGTTATTTGGTTATCTAGACTATTTAATCAGATTACAAAGCTGAATCACATCCCCATGTTACATATTGATAATGCAGCAGCAGTAAAGTTAGCACAGAACCCTGAATTTCATCGTCGTACTAAGCACATAGATATCAAGTATTTTTTCATTCGTGAAAAACTAGCTGAAAGAAAACTTGAAGTAGAACAGATTTCAACAGAGTGTCAAGTTGCAGACGTAATGACTAAACCTTTGAACAAGATTCGTTTGCAGATTTTATGTAATCAAATGGGATTATTGTAAAGTCAGTTTTTATTTTAGTTGACAAGGGAAAGTGTTAAATGAAGTTTTCAAATGTGTCAAATAAAATAAAAACGTTTTTAATGGTGGCAACATTGGACCCACCATTTTAGTGTGTGTGTTTTGTTTTTAATGGGTCATTAGGCTGACCCCTCTAAGGACAGTTTAGTTGTTGCTCGGAAATGTCCGTTACAAGAAGTAGTTGTGTTCACCATGTGTTCAGTTCAGTTTTTCACTGTGTTAACATCAAGAAAGACTTGTTGTTTCAATGAAGGGCTTTAATGTGTGAATGCAGATTAGAACAAAATGGATTTTCAATGTTATTAACAAATAAAGTACACTTGACTTATAAACTCTGCAAAGTTAGTTTTTAATAATTTACATTGTAATTTTAACTGTAAATGTGAGAACCTGAATCATTACACCGATCACGGCTTTATTTGCTGTGCCCGCCGCGATGCAGAAACCCGTGTCATTGGCCAACTCTTGCATGAGACTCGCTGTATTAAATTACACTAAATACAATTTTAGGTTTCTGAGCTTGTATCTTTTAAATTTGTGATGTTTGAAAACAAGAACATGAAAGAAACTTCAATTATTTTTACTCAATTTGATTTTATCCAGATAAAATGCCTGGCATTTTTCAAGTGGATAAGACTGGTAGCTCTGCATTTGCACTCAGTAGGCCTACTACAGGTTCTGAGCTTGTAACTTTTAAATTTGTGATGTTTGGAAATAAAAACAAGAAAGGAACTTCAATTATTTTTATTCAATTTGATTTTAGCCGGATAAAATGTCTGGCTTTTTTCAAGTGGATAAAACTGAGGCCTACTACAGGTTCTGAGCTTGTAACTTTTAAATTTGTGATCTTCGGAAATAAAAACACGAAAGGAACTTCAATTGTTTTTATTCAATTTGATTTTAGCCGGATAAAATGCCTGGCTTTTTTCAAGTAGATAAAACTGGTAGCTCTGCATTTGCACTCAGTAGGCCTAAGTAGGCCTACTACAGGTTTTGAGCTTGTAACTTTTAAATTTGTGATGTTTGGAAATAAAAACAAGAAAGGAACTTCAATTATTTTTATTCAATTTGATTTTAGCCGGATAAAATGTCTGGCTTTTTTCAAGTGGATAAAAATGAGGCCTACTACAGGTTCTGAGCTTGTACCGTAACTTTTAAATTTGTGATCTTCGGAAATAAAAACATGAAAGGAACTTCAATTATTTTTATTCAATTTGATTTTAGCCGGATAAAATGCCTGGCTTTTTTCAAGTGGATAAAACTGGTAGCTCTGCATTTGCACTCAGTAAGCATTACAGGTTCTGAGCTTGTAACTTTTAAATTTGTGATGTTTGGAAATAAAAGCATGTAAGAAACTTCAATTATTTTTATTCAATTTGATTTTATCCGGCCTGGCTTTTTTCAAGTGGATAAAACTGGTAGCTCTTCATTTGCACTCAGTAGGTCTAAGTAGGCCTACTACAGGTTCTGAGCTTGTAACTTTTAAATTTGTGATGTATGGAAATAAAAACATGAAAGAAACTTGAATTATTTTTATTCAATTTGATTTCATCCGGCCTGGCTTTTTTCAAGTGGATAAAACTGGTAGCTCTGCATTTGCATTCAGTAAGCATTACAGGTTCTGAGCTTGTAACTTTTAAATTTGTGATGTTTGGAAATAAAAGCATATAAGAAACTTCAATTATTTTTATTCAATTTGATTTTATCCGGCCTGGCTTTTTTCAGGTGGATAAAACTGGTAGCTCTTCATTTGCACTCAGTAGGCCTAAGTAGGCCTACTACAGGTTCTGAGCTTGTAACTTTTAAATTTGTGATGTTTGGAAATAAAACCATGAAAGAAACTTGAATTATTTTTATTCAATTTGATTTTATCCGGCCTGGCTTTTTTCAAGTGAATAAAACTGGTAGCCCTGCATTTGCACTCAGTAGACCTAAGTAGGCCTACTACAGGTTCTGAGCTTGTAACTTAAATTTATGATGTTTGGAAATAAAAACATGAAAGAAACTTCCATTATTTTTATTCAATTTGATTTTATCCGGATAAAATTGCCTGGCTTTTTTCAAGTGGATAAAACCGGTTAAAACCGGCCGGTTAAAATCAGGCCGGCTTTTTTCATAACAACCCTGATTAGTAAACTAAGTTGAACCGTGCGCCGTATACGACAGATAGGCGGTATTATATAAAGTTTTCAATGAAATCAGATACGCGGTGTTGTACACTGGTTCAGTTACGCGGCATTTCTGAATTTTCTATGTTGCTTCAGATATGCGGTATTGTGTATGCCTCTTTCGCAAGGTCATGGCACAAAATTTCATCTTGACCGATATTTCATCATAAGCGCGCTATTTCAGTGATGCCAACAGTATAAAAATGTCATTTTCACCAAAAGTGTCAGTTACGCGGTATTGTTTCTTAAGCGACGAAATATGGAATTTGTTGAAAACTAAACAAATCATTGCTTTAATCGATCATATAGCTTCCTGGCAGTCGCAGAGTTAGCACAAAAGTCGATTAAGTTACATTAAAGAATGAAAAAGAATTCGGAAAGGGTAAAATTACGAATTACCATCCTATTTTCATACACATATCACTATATTTTCCTGGAGGGGGATATTTCGTCATATATAACAAATTTTGCGAGATTTTGTGGATATAATTTTCTTAACTGTAATATTTTAAACATCTATAAAGCTAAATATATCTTTAGGAAAGTTGTTTTATAAAATTACACGCTTATACAAAGTGAGTCTCTCCTGGTGAGCGAACAGAAATGGCCTGGATACGCCTGGGAAGATGGAAATCTAAGAGAATTTATTATGAGAGAGGGGTGAGAATTTGCCCAATGTACAGAGAAAATTAATCACGGATTCATATCTTGTCGGGATGTGGAGTTACAGAGCACTGGAGAGTTATGATGCTACCCGACAAATTTTTAAACTCGCAAAGAAGTAGGGAAGCATGTCTACAATAGATCTGTTGCTGGATGAGCACAATTGAGGACCGTTTTGACAAAACTCAACATCTCCATTTGGTATTTGCCAAATTAGTTTTTTAATGGTTTTATGTGCTTTGAAATGAGAACTTTAAGATTGCGAATAAAGAACATAAGAAAAGTCAACATAACCAGTTCATTTTGAAGCCTCAATATGCAAGTTTTCTATCTTCTATATGTTAATAAAAACTAAAGAAACCTTCTGCTGAATAATTCATGTTTTGGCACATGTTCAGTTTTGTCAAAACGGTCGTCAATTGGCATGGGATATGTAAATTTCTGCAGAAAGTTAAATGTGTAAGAGAAAGCCTCGGTTTGGAGAATTAAGAAAATCTAAGGGTTATTTTTTGTTTTAGTTATGTCTGTGTGTTTCTTTGAAATTTTTACTTGCTTGGGAGTGGGGGGTTACGTCTGTGGATACTCGTAGTTATGTAAATAATATAATATAATTGTTTTAATTGGGTATTTTATGGGCTAATAATTTAAATGTATGAAGGGAGCACGTATGGTCGACACCGACCCGTGCGATGGTTAATGTTAATAATATGGTTTATATGTAAGAATTTTTATGAGAAATAAATACACTATCTACTACAAATACAGCTTTTCGGTTTGCATCAGACTGAAACAACTAAAAACGCACTCCTTGCAGTGCGACCTCTTATTGTATATCAGAATGTAAAGTGAGAAAGGTAGGCCTAACTCAAAGTAACGAAAGTTATATGATTGCATCATCCGATTTTATTTGGATTGTGCATCCTTCGGGGATGCTATACGAAGCGTGATTTAGTTTTTTATAACTTTACTATGAATAGAATTGTGACGATTTTGTTTAAAATTTCTCCATAAATTGTATAATATGCATAATATGTTACAATGTACGGTAAACTGTGTGATAAAAAATATGATAATAATAGCCAAAACATTCATTTCAGCATTTTTCTCAATAAATTCTCTGAAGGATCCTCAAACCAGGGCCCGGATTTTGATGACATGTCATCTTTTAACTGGTATATCATGGACGTTGCCCACTAGTGAACATATTTTGACCATGACTCTAGATAAAAAAAACGGTAATTTTTAGGATCATTTTTTTCCTCATTTTAAATTGTAGACCTTGTTTGCTGTTCGTTTTCGAGACTTTTTAGTCGATTACATACAGTAAAGTCAATTGAACGTTATTTTTATAGATTAAGCGCCAAGAGTGTGGTCCCCAGATATCATCTGGCCGTCATTATCATCTTCATCCCATCCTCGCCTTGTTTGGAGTGAGTGTGTGTGTGAATGGTGTGTCTCGTCCTATGTGTTCGTGTTGTCTCGGAGGTGGCCCCGGCATTGGGCTGATCACTCATCCGGGGAGGCCCTCCATGTCCTTGTCTGGTCAAAAAAGTATGTATGTGATCCAAAGATAATCCCTCTCCCGACAGGTTGCGGCCCTGTAAGGCCCGGGAGGCTTGGGTCGCTTAAATCCTAAAAGGGAGAGGTGAAACTACGATAAAGAAATAAAGAAAGAAAAGCGCCAAGAGTCCCGGGTTCGAATCGCAATGTTTTGTACATGTTTACAATCTGTATCTTCTCGCCGCTGGACATACTTTTTCCTTGCATGTTTCTTTATTGGCGACGTAAGTTCTGAAGGTCCTGGCTCGTAATTTTCTTCTACGATATTAATTATTAGAGGCTGTGCCTATTACTTTTACTTACAATAATTATGTGGTGTATTTCATCACACATTATGTGATGAAAAGTGCAACGAGTTAATTATGCTATAAAATACATCTTGTAGGCCTATTTAATAACTTATATCACTTATTTTTCTTCAGAATAAAAAAAAAATTGCCAAGGCAACGATAAAAACGAATGTAACTAGCTTAACAGAACTTATGTTTTCACAATTACATAAGACATAAATAATTTCACGATGTGTGCGGAATGGAAGTAAACATCTGACTGAGCTTGTCGCACTATCGTGAAGTATGCTCTGGTGCAATTAACCAATCAAACGACAGAACACACTTAGTCAAAGCAAGTCTGTAGTTTACTTTTACTGCATACACATCTTGGTTCAAGTATAACATGTAAATGATCAAAACTTTTTATAGTTTTTTTTTAAAATAATAATAATTTAAAGTGGGCCTAAGCAGGCCTACTGTCCAGAAACAGAATAGCCCGGGTACCTTGTCCCCTTAAACGTTATTAATGAAAGTACACAAATCAAATCAAAGACTATTTAAACAACAGGATACAACTGATGCACACTTAAAGAATTTCAGGCATTTTCTGTAATTCCACTCTAAGTTAGGTACACTGTGCATTCTGCTTAATGAATCACGCTTGTCTGTGTTTGTAAATGTCTGCAAATGTTTACATTGCGATGCTTTTTCCTTATCTCATGTAGTCTAATTCTTTGAACTTAGAACTGTTTCTGGAGTCATAATTAATTATGTAAACTTAAAACTGATAGCTAGAGAAATTCAGGGAAACTTCCACTTCGGTATGAAGATAAATGTATGACACCTACCCTGGCACGATTTTATTTATATTTACTTACTTATTCAATGGCAATAGACAATTCCAAAGCAAGCTAAAGGAATATTATCTATTTTATGGAACCCGGAAGTACTTTCTCTCTTACATGAGTCCGCCACTCAACCGATTTTGTGCTAACTCCATCCAATCATTCCTCTCGAATCCTACTTCCCTAAAATCTATTCTAATATTGTCCTCCCACCTACGTCTAGACCTTCCAAGTGGTATTTTGCCTTCGGGTCTCCCAGTCAATGTTTTTAGATATTTTTTCCTCCCCATGCGCGCAACATGTCCATTTTATTCTGCGTGAATTAATTACCCTTACTATATTCTTAATTACTCTTACTATATCCGGTGACGAGCACAGGTTATGAAGCCCGTCGTTATGCAGTTTTCTCGAGTCCCCGTTTTCATCTCTCTTAGGTTCGAATATTTCCCTAAGCCCCCTGTTTTCGAACACTCTCAGATTATGTTCTTTCCGAAGAGTAAGCGGCCATCTCTCACATCCATATAATACAACCGACAGGATAATAGTCTTATAAATCTTTATTTTTAGATTTCTGGACAGAAGACAAGAAGATAAAGTTTCTGAACTGCATAAAAACAAGCATTTCCTGATTTGAATATACACTTAACTTCTATCCGAACATTATTTGTATCTGTAATTATTGCTCCCAGATGCTTGAATTTCTCCACTTGTTCGATCGATGTCCGGCTATTCTAGTATTTTGTAAACGCATTACTTTGACGTTTCATGATCATATATTAAGTTTTTTCTGTATTAATTTTCCAATCCAATATTCCTGCAGGCATCGAAAAGACTTTCTACATTTCTCTCGATTGTGTTATGCCTCGTCCAACAGACAAATGTCATCTGCATAAGTTAAGATAAAATCAGGTAACAGCCACTTATTTCTAGGCCTACCTTGTTTTCTTAAACTTATTGCGTTGAGCCTAATATAGATTATTCGTCACTAGCTTACAGAAAAGAAGTTAATACCAACTCCTACAGTATAAATGCAAGGATCTATAAATATTAACATGACATTGTGCAAGATGACTCGTGCCAAATGCCAAGTCATGATGGATGTCATCTTCTGATAGGATTAAACCAATCAAGACAATCATATCTTCTTGCTGATAGTGATACTCGTATGGAAAGTCCGTCTTAACAGAATCGAGGAAGAGTTGTTATAGCCCTACACTTCACACACACACCGTAGCGCTTACAATTTTTTCTACAAATGGTTTCCAATGAACAACAGAATTATGTTCCTTGCCGATATACAGACAAACCGTTGGTCGAATCAATTGTTCATTACTCCAAAAAAATAAATCTAATATATAAAATCGAAAGTGTGTATGTATGTATGTTTGTTCCTTATACAAATCCACATTTCTTCACCAATTTGTACAAAATTTTGCACACATACCCAGTTAAGCCCGGGAAGTATAGCTGTCAACATTAAAATTGAAACAAAATCAGTCCTTCCCTTGAAAATTATATAATTTCTGAGAATATTATGCAAACAAAATGAAATCCCATTCAGTTGTCAAGACAACAGTGTATTGTTTACACAGTTCATATAGGGCTCTGGACATTACATAACATTGGACTTTAACGAATTCTGATGCTAACGTTTTGTAAAAATAATTCTTGAAGAATAAAATCCACGAGAATAAAGCACATTGTAATGCAGTCACATAACTTTCTCTACCCTCGACACAAGAAATATTTTCTCACTTCACATTTTGATGTAGAATAAGAGGTCGTATTGCAGGGATAACTTAAGTGTGTGAGTATGCTTTATCAGAAGTAGGTAAACAATCCTTTCCGCTTATACGTTATCCATAGCTGTATGCTTTGTATTAGTTGAGAAATAAGGCCCTAAGCATGGGATGGAACATTTTGAGTCCTATGCTCGCAGTATTTTATGTCCCGGGTTTTAGGGGAGGAAAGTATGAAAGTGATACTGCATTTCTCTTATTTCAGAACCGAAACGGTTGTATGGTAACATGAGAATGAGAAATAAAATTTTCCGTCAAGTCAATACAATCTTATTTAATTTATGTTTCTTCTTATTTCAAATCCTCCCAAGCATGATGTGTAGAAGCAACGGAATGCAGCTTTCGACATCCTCTATGAGCCATAAAAAGCTATATCTAGCGTTTTCTGATGGAATAGTTTGAGTGTGATAAATCTTTTTCTTCATTTCAAGTTTTACATACATATTATATAAGCACCTAGAGTTTCAAAATCGAAAGCCCTCCAAAAGTTAATTTCAAATTACAAAATACAAAGCCCGGGCGACGCCGGGCCTTTTCAGCTAGTAATAAATAAATAAATACAATGCCTAGGAGAATGTGTAGAAATATTTCTCTTCCAAGTCTACAAAAGCCAGAGTATACTTTCTTACTCGTAAGAAGGACAGGCAACCGGCCAGTAATCTATATACAGAACCTGTACAGGAGAACCTGATAAGTTATATCGTACTAAGAGCGAATTAAAAGTTTAACGACTCTCATGTTCTCGTGAAATAAATCAAACTTATTAAAAAGTATAATATAAGAGGAACATTATCAAAATGAATTTTCTCTCAACAACTTATCTCCAAGAAATGTATACACTGTGTAGACACTTATAAAACAATAAATTTCCCACGGTAATTACTGGACGTATCAGACTATTTCATAGGACTTGTCCGAGTTTCTCACTCTATACTGTTTTTAAATATTTAAATTTATTTGGCTATTATTCTGTTCAGTTGAATATACATTCGCTGAAGTAACCAATGAGATCAGAAACATAAATTTGACACGATTTTAACCAAGTTTTCCTCTAGACCCTTGATATAGAATAGAGACTGGTTATTCTTATTGTAATAAGAATCATTCTTTTAGAATAAATTAAGTTATCATAAAAACCGTATACGAGTACATTGTAGATTAGATGTCCTCAGGAACATTTGTATGACATGAGTAATTTCACAGCACAATCTAGGCGAGATAAGTGTCTGTCACTTTAACAAGATGTCTAATTAAAGATTACCAATACCTTTCCATTGGTTAACATAGTCATCACACAATAACACAGGGTAAAATTAGCTTCCCTCTGACAGATAAACACTTAAATACTTAAGGGAGGTTGCATGCCTATATTTTGATCAAGACGAGTACAGTGCACGCTGCTTATTGGGATCACTTTAATACCGGTAATAAAATACTGAACTTGTAAATGTAGGCCTATTATTTCCACTGTTCCATGTGTTATTTAACTTTTCATAAATAGTAATAAGTAGGGGGCGGATTTCTATGACCTAAAAAAAAGGATATAAGCATGCATTTATGACCTAAAAAACATTAAAAATGACGAATAAAATTTAAAATATGACTTTACCACTTACACACTGTGTATATTTTTTAAAGTTTCACTACAATTCATTTTATTAAAATATGTCAATTATTTTAAATAGGCTATCTGTAAATTCTCAAAAAGTATCATTATAATGCAAAATTTACAAAATATGGCATGAAACTTCAAAATTTCTTTAATATGCACACAAATATGTCAAAAATATGACCTAAATATGCACATCGATACTAATATTCTACAATAGTTGAAAATTTCCTAAATATACAGTTATATGCACAGCGGACCTCCAGTTGGAAACTCGTAGTCTACGGTAAAAGCCCCTTTAGACGAGGTCACAATGGCCTTGCCTACCAGCTGTTTTCATTATTTTAAATGTAACCATACACATGTGGTGGTGCCCGCTTTCTTGGAAATCTTATATTTAAAACTATCAGTTCAGCTAGATTTATAATGTTGGTATGACTTTGTAAACTGATTTTCTATTGTGGGATGTAGTGCATCTAATCAGACACATAACCATAACACGAACGATATTCCATTCTGTTGGCATAAAGTTTTTTTTTTTTAAATTACATTTACAAACTTGCGTAAAATCTGATGCGAAATTCAGCCCTATAGTAGGCTATAATGGTAATATAATTATTATGTATGACATTCTCTTCATGTAAACTGGTTGTAAAAATGAATAGAATGTCTTTACCCCATCACATCGCATCCCCAAAAGATATATAACCCAAATAAAATCTGAACTCTCGTAACTTTATTTTAAGCATGGCCAATACCGGTACAGTTTTCTCACTTCATATTCTAATATAGAACAAGAGCACATATTAAGAGCGGGTGGCTCTTAAAACTACCCTTCAGATCCCCCCCCAAAAAAATGTTTCAAATAAAAGTTTTAGCTTTTAGTATAAGCACCCCATGTGTAAAATTTAAACAAAATCTTAAAAGCTGCTTTCGAGAAAATCACGACAAAGGAAATTTTCTTTTTGTATAGTCCCCTTAAAAATAAGAGAAAGTCGTCACTAACTTTTGTGTCACATTCCCAGAAGGTTTTATTTAACCCAAATACAGAATTTTGTTTTCTTAAGATTTTCCATTACAAGAGGCCATATTGCAAAGAGCGCGTATTCCGAGTGGGTGGCTTATAATTAGCCTACCCTTCAGAGAACGTTTTCAAAAAAAAGTTTCAAATAAAAGTTTTGGCTTTTAGTATAAGCAGCCTATGTGTAAAATTTAAACAATTAATCGTAAGAGCTGTTTTCGAGAAAATCGCGAAAAACAAAAATTTCATGTAAAGTCCCCTTAAAATAAGAGAAACTTGTTGTCAATATTCCTGTCTCATCCTCAGAAGGTACCTGACCCAAATACAAAATTTTGTTTTCATACAATTTTCCGTTCTGGAGCTAGGTTGTTCACACACACACAGATATGTTTCCAAAAAAGGCATAAGATAGATTTATGCTGCACCCCAGCCAAGCTCCGCCGTTTTGTTAGGTTAGGAACGTTTATGTTAGTTTAGGAGCAATATACTGAATAGCACGAGGTTTATTACGTCTCACATTAAATTTCTTCTGTGACGAAACCCTAAACCCCACCTTCCCAGGCGGGCCTCATTAGAGAGGAGCCTAGGGTGCAGCATAAAACTATTTTTCCCCCAAAAAATAGTATTTTTGGATTCAGGGGCCCTCAAAACATTTATTTATGTTAAAAATTCAACTTCGTACTTGGGGGTCGAAAAACAATATTTCGTCTACCTATAGTGCCTATGGTACAGGGAGAGGAAGTAAAAATTATATTCAAGGTAACTGTAGACCTAACAGTAATACTATTTCTCTAGATATAAAATTGTTTGTGGACTGAAATTAGTAAATATCACCGCAATGCATACTCACATCGTTAATAGCTATATGTTTCCTAACCTTAATTCACATTCGTTTACACTGACTTAAGAAATAGGCCTATATCTCTCAAAACGAAATGTATTTTTTTCCAACATTTATGCATCAAATTCTAACCCTGAAACACATAATCTGTTCTATAGGCTAGATCAGTTTGCCTTGAATTTGTAATAAAATAACTCGACAGAAAACAAAAACGTATATGAAATTTACAGAATAGGGTACAAGAAAATAATCTATGAACCTACAGGTACAAGCAGGTTCTCTTCTAGCCAGGAGACCTATGATTATTGCGTTAACTGCTTCCTTTGCAGTCCGGCATGGTTTTAAATGCGCGTGAGAAATTCTACCCTCCACCCACCTCAATACGATCTTGATTCAGCCTCATGCACTTAAAGGTTAAATTCGTACTTCACATCCAAGTCTTTGCTAATTTCATTCCATCATCGCCGGCTTTTGTTTTACTACTGTGAACGTAAAACATTACATAATAATCAAATAACCAAGATGAAAATGTTCCAAGAATTGAGCCCAATCTGAACATGATACGCATTTTGCATGTAGACTAAATAAGCCATGAGAACATCACTGAATTTCCCTAGAAATTACTCAATTCTGATTCTTATCCTCATCAGTAACTTGTCCCAGTAATTTCTTATTGCTAACAGTACCATGCATAGGTAAATACACAGATCTCTTTCTTGCAAATTTATAATACGATAACTCACCACTTTTCTTCATGTGTACGAACAACTCCCCTCCACCTACCTCAATATGATCCTGATTCCGCCTCGCGCATTTAAAGGTTAAATTCGTACTTCATTAGATTTACTAATTTACATTCCATCATCGCAGGCTATTATTTTACTACTCCGAACGTAAAACATTACACGATAATCGAATAACCAAGATGAAAATATTCCGAGAATTGAGCCCGATATGAACACGATAATTTATGCATTTTGGCCCCGCATTTTACATCTAGACTGAATAAGCCATGTGAACATAACTTTTTTTTTTTAATTACCCACAAGCTCTCCTAACAGTGGCGGTTTCTCCTATAGTGCTGCAGTGCTACAGCACACAGCTTGTTTTCCGCTCGTCGTATAATGTTATTTTCAAACGCTATACTATATTTTCTTTTACTTAGATTTTGAACTTGGTGCGTCCATGCGAGAATTCCTTAGCTGTTACGTTGGAGAATGGAAGTCGGTATTGTGAATATTATCTTTTCCGCCTCGTGAATGCATTTGGTAAACAGTGCATCTCTCGTAAGGTGTGATGTCATGCTGAAGCCTGACAGTATGGGTGTGTAAGCTGGTTTCAACATACAGAACGGGGTGCTGTTGAATTGCATTCACGAGATTTTGAGGTTTCTTCACGTCTCACTGGCGCGCTGTCATTTCGCTGGCACAAAACGACACTTGCCACGACATCTGTTGGAATATAGATGAAACTGTAGTTCTGGCTTTAGCCACTAGAAACATTATTCATGGAGCTGTTCCACTACTCGAGCTTATAATTAAAAACAATTTGGTAGGAACATTCTCCGAAATAACAAGGCTTCTCAGGATTATAATCACCAATCCTATGACCACAGCAGAACCAGAAAGATGCTTTTCTACCCTGAAGAGGATAAAGACATTCCTGAGGAATACATTGTCACAAGAATAGCTCTTGCAATGCTTTCCGTAGAGAAAAAGAAAATTGCAAACATGGATGGATTCAACACAAAAGTCATCGATAACTTCTGTAGTAAGAAGGAACGTCGCATGGAGACAGTAATTATCAGGGCCCGGATTTTAATGACATGTCATCTTTTTATTGATGCTGCATAGACATTGCCAACTTGTGGATAAATCCTAATCATGGCCTCTAGATTATAGAAATGCATTTTTGTTAGGTCATTTTTTATCATTTTATGCAATTTTATATTTTTAGGGTATTTATTTCAATTTTAGGTAATTATTTTGTCATTTGCTTCCTTATTTAGTCATTTTCATGTAGGCCTACCGGTATTTACATTGAGTGTATTAACTTTTTTTCGTCGCTAGCGGTGGTGTCTTTGAAGTGTTGTTTGTTTAATGAAAGAAGGAAAAATTCGGCGTTAATGTGTTGACATGTCTCAGCCAGAAGTGAGAATAAAAAAAACGCCAAAATTTTGTATTATATTACTATTGTTACTAGATTGACTTGGCACCAGAGTCTGCCACCTGCTTGGATCTGAGAGTGCAAACTACTGTTTGCCCTCAATAAACAACAATATAATCCGGCAGACCACAATAGGATGTGCCGAATTTTGACTCACCAGTGCCTCAGTGCCAGTATAAATTTCCGTGAGAAAAGAACATTCACAACATTACAGTTTTTACAATTTTGCACAAACTAGTCTATAACTTTGTGTGAACAATAATATTTTTTTATAAATAAAATGTTAGTTTTTAGGTAATTTTTAATAATTATTAAGTCATTTTCTTTAAAATTTAGGGTCATTTTATAGGTCATTTTTCAAACAATTTTAGGTCATCAGAATCTTAGCCCTGGTAATTATGTAAGTAAGCCTACTACTCACTTACTAAATATTTTAAGTTTGCTGTATGAAATATGGTATTTGCAGCACACACTCGTTTTGAGCCACGAGCCGCTACTGCCTCCTAACCTAGAGAGATTACACAACGTGTAACGTAGAGATTACACAATTCTGATTCTTATCCTCATCAGTAACTTGTCCCAGTAACTTTCTTATTGCTAACAGTAACATGCATTATAAATGTACAGATCTATTTATTGCAAATTTTGATATCTCACCACTTTTCTCCATGTGTACGAACAACTTTGATGCTCTCCAATCGGCCACAACAGACGCACAGAATGAATCACACAATAATCCTCCACACTGATCGTAGCCTGATAACTTTTATTTCGGAGTCGCGTTGTAAAAGTACATAACCATTAGTATTTAACGAAAACTTTCAAAAAATTACAGCAATTCCCTACCGGCACCAGCAATCATTCCGCCATTTTTCACTGCCCGTCACGTGACATTCCCACAAGTCCTCGCGTTCTTTAAACAGCTGAAAAGCACTTTCCAACTTGGTTTCATTTTTAAGTAATTTTAGGTTAAGATTATACTTCAATAATGTAAAGCATGTAAATATAAGCATAGAACTGTCCCCGAACTTTATGGTTAGGCTATTTTTAACACTGCATCACAAGAAGACGCGGATACGGGGGGGGGGGGGGTAGGGTGCAATTCCCCCCTCCCCCGACTATGACCGAACCACTTGATTTTGGCCAATTTCAAAATTTTGAAATCGTCATAAGGATAGTGCTACCTGTTTACAAGAATCGTTATTAACTTATTATTACCCAAGTAGATTACATTGGTTGATCAAGTGTGTTTCACTCAAAATTACTGATAAAAATAACATCGTGAAATCCTGTATCCGCCCTGGTTATCACAAGTCCTATCTGTAGCAGAAAGTCTTGGTGAAAAATGAAACTTTCTTCCATTTCTTTATAAATTACATTTTTTAACTATTAATCTCTAGAACAAAGTCCCACTGAATAATTAAATGGAATTAACTGAGAACATATGTAGTAATATAGACTGCCTAAGAGACCCATTCTTTAACCTTACTAACAACGGATCTAGAGGTTCAGATACAATCCTAGGCACCTGCTCCAATTTGAAGGGGAGATGGTAGGCACTGCTGTCAGATGGTTGGCCCCTTCCCACCATGGAATGTAGCCCCAAGGAGTTTATATATCGTATCTGGAATCTGAAAGCTTTGCGACCGTTAAAATTTAAACATGACATTGGCAGTGCGAAAGCATGGAGTGCTCAAGTACACCATGAAAATATAGTCCATGGCTCCACGCGCTTTAGTTAAGAATACTAGTGTGATACCGTTAATGTTTTCATCTCAGCACATTGTGCTTGCATTCAAATTCCCGCCGCCTCTGTCTGCAACGTCGCCCATGCTTTCAATTTGAGGGGTGTACTGTAGTAACAATGACATTGGACCCTGGCCCAGGTCAATGACATTTATGTGTGCATAAATGTTACAGGCCCATGTCAGTAGATTTACTGGCATGTAAAAGAACTCTTGCGGGACAAACTTGTAGCACACTAGCAATGGTTTCAGACTAAATTGATCCCCGTCGTTAAATTAGGCTACCATATACCAACCAACCATACATTATAAAACATCAATGGTCTGGCTTACAATGACACAAATCATGGTAGCTGATGTGTTTTATTCATTATCGTGATTTTAATTATTCATTACATCCTTAATTCAGTCTACTCGAGGTCCACATTCTCTCAAGAAAAATCACAAGCAATGAAGTCAATAAAATGCAGACCTCTCATTAATATTACTTATGGTTGATTGTATTTTAAAGTTAGGTATCTCTAGAGACATGTATTTATGGTAAAATGTCAAAACCAATTACGATTTTACGACCCTGTGATGTGGGAAAGTGAAGTCAGACTGAGAAATTCAATGCCATAGCCAGGGTTCGAACCAGGATCTTTGGCTCTCCATCCCGGCTGCTCTTACCAATTCAGCTATAATGGCAACGTACCGGCACAACATTAAATTCTCCAACTGACTCATATATCCCGGTACATCACCAGGTGTCCTCAATATGAGATACCAACCCAGTGGCGACTTACAAACACGTAAGTACTTTAAGGCCCAGGCTTCATAGTAAACCACTAGTAGGTCAGTTAGAGAATTTAATGTTGTACCGGCATCTTATGGCAGCTCAATTGGTAAGAGCAGCAGCAAGGAAAGTCTAAGATCCTGGTTCAAATCCAGGATATGGCATTGAATTTTTCAGTCTGACTTCGCCTTTCCCCTAGTGTGCAATGAAGTATATTATTCCCTTCAAAATATTTCGTTTAGAATCACATTAAATTTATTTTCCTCTAATTTCCATCCTAAAATTAAGGTGCGTCTTATGGTCTGTAAAATATGGTAGCCTATGTTAAAAATGTATAAATTACCTTTCCAGGCTTGAGGATTCATTGAAATGTATTAAAAATGTATTGTACACAGCTCATTCTTCTTTTATTTCTGACACTTTTAAAAGGAAACATTTGAATAACATCCACACAAAATTACACTGTCTCATAAAGCTAGCAAAACATGTTTTCTGTGTAGAAATCACTATGTGTGATGTACCTTTATTTCATCTGTTCTTCCATTCCCTTGCTTATTCATATGCCCACAGATATGGAGATGAAATAATTATGCAATACATTATATTACAATATTTACTTATTATCTATCATCTAGGAGGCACAAGAATTTCTTAAAACGAGGTAGTACCCGTTCAATTATTATTTAACTGTTGTGTAAAACAGAAAAGTTTATATTTGAATATAAATAAGTAACATTTCTACAGCTAGAATTACACTCCAACTCATACCAATAAGCTTAAAAAATTACGCAACTTTCATTCACAATCATCTCTACTTTACATTAGACAAATAGACAAGTTTTCTTTTTTTTTAAAGTCTTTTTTGACAATATTAATTAAGTAAATATATTATTAAATATGTAAATATCTTACAAGAGATACTGATTCAAGTGGACTGATTACAGAAACCCCAATGTTACACAACACTGCAAATTCTATTTAGCTGAAAAAGGAACACTTGATGTTATTAAAAACAGAAAATAGTTATTTACAATTTTTTCTCACTTATATGCCCAACATTTAAAACATCTTCCAGCTTTAAAAAGCTGCAGGCGCCATAATATTATGTTGCACACTAGCTTTTTAAAAATGCAATGCAGTAATATTAAGTTGCTCGATTTCCCGCTGTCTAAAATCGATATGAACGTAATATTACTGCTCTCGTGACTGTAATACAGTTATAAGAGTTCTTGTAATTTATTTAAACACCCCATCCCTGAATGTTGAAAAAAACTGATGTAAGCAAAGGAACCTTGACTGAAGCATGATTCTTGGTGTTATTTGTACTACACGTTTGTTTTATCAAAAAAGTCACCAAATAAAATTAAAATATTTAGAAAATTTAATAGAAGAAGTTTTGGATGAGTCTAGTGACAGTGATAGCAATACTTTTTAAACAATATTACCCAAGATGCTATTCAACCATATAAATTTTACCCATGTAGATTTCACATTAGTATTGTAAAAATTGGCACAGAAAGATTTTAAAGTTTCCCAAATCAAACAGTGTTACAATACTTTTTCTAGCTTGAATCACTTTCATTTGGTGGTCTTTGCAGGGCGATCAACCCTCCCATATTTCTTGGGAACTCCTGTATTGATTGATCTTCAAATACTTGCAAATTTTTCATACTCATTTTATGCCATTAATTTCTCAATATCGTATGTATTCATAACTGCAAAATAAATACCTAATGTTGATAGTTTTGGCAAATTCAGGCTTTGTGTTTTGTATTTCAGGCTCAAATTCCCAAACTGAGAGTTTCTCAAGGATGAAATAAATGGACAGATCAAAGAAATAAAATAATTTACTTAAATAAGAACTAATGGCGAATTTTTATTATGACTGTTGCACAACATCTGTTGTTAAAATGTAAGAATTATTAGTAGCTTAAGTCAGGAAAAGTAAGTTTAATCCAATAATAAAAAGAAATTGTCATTGTAATTGTATTCAGCATTGTCACACAACAAATAAATACTAAAATTTCAAATTATATTAAATGGTTATAGGCTATGTCACTGCCTTCTAAATCTTACAAGCCATGCTGCTTGAAATCTGGCAACACAGGAGGTAGTCCTATCTGTGGTGGTCTGTGGGAAGCATTTGAATACGTTTTTATTGCAGATAATTTTCTTCGTCACAAATACTGACTTTATTTAGGCCAAATCAGTAGGCCTATATTACATAGCCTATACTTGTGATGTGCATAATAACGTAACGTGCGGTGACTCCACATATCTGAAGGAATTCGTAGTTTTCAGTGTCTCCTCATTATACGTTATGATGTCGCGTTTTTTCTTATTTTATTGGTAATAACCTCACTATCCTGTTAGGCCTACGAGCTCTGTTATTTGACCTACAACAGAGTCATATTTTATTAAGCTACTACACTTATCTAGGTCATTTTGTACCACCACTGAACTAGTTGTCTCAGGTATAATATAACCTAGAACACTTGCACATGCACTTTGTGGAAGACTATGCCCATGACTGTCACTGAAAAGAATAACTTTGCCTGATTCCTTGGAAGCACTCGGCTTTCCGTTATTTGCTGTCTAAAAATCATCCATTTGTTCATCCTTGGCTCCAGTGGTGAACTGTGTTGATTCGCCAGGTTAAGGTTTGAATCCCGTTCATTGGCTTCACCAAACTGTAGGAAAACGCTGAATCGATTTTCTAGTAGTAATATTGGGAGAATAGGAGATTGCATATACTACGATTTGGCGTCTACCAGATTGAGATGAATTAGGCCTACTGTGAGCAGCTTCTTGATATTTTGATGAAAGTTCATACCAGTAAAAGTGACTATATTTCTCTTCAATTCTTCTTTAATACCAGCCAATTATTCCTGAAGGACACTAATATCCTACCGTACCTCTCTCTTGTATTCGTTTGTAGATGGTAATAGCTGATGAACATGAAAATATTCTATGAAAAACTATTCTCTGGTGTACTCAATTCGAGGTGACGGTGTATATAAATATCTCATTTTGTACACGGTTTTTACCTTCTCTATGCTCTCCAGTTGCTCTTCAGGTGTGTCTAGATGTTCTCTAAACCATAGGCGATGATGACTGGGATTAATTTAAGCTGAAATATGCTTAATTTGCGATGATTCGGATGGAGTTCATTGCTTTATTTATGGCATGTTGATAGCCGATAGGACTACCGATGCGATGTTTCCAGATTTAACAACATGGCTTGTAAGATATAGAAGGCAGTGGCTATGTCCTACAATTTAAATTAATATGTTGATATTTTAAATGTGAACCATCCAACCAATTTATGTAAGATTTATATCCCAAGAATTCCGCTAAAACGTGCTTGTTTTAATATTCTAAAGTTTGGTCACCCTAAATATAGCGTAAATTAGCGTAAACCTCTTGCACACAGGAAGGGAGCAATACCTAAGACTTCAGCATAGTAAGTGTTAAAGCAGAGGTAATATGTGATCCTTCAATATGGAATTAAAAGATAATTTGTTCAATTTAATCAGCAAAAATGTGACCATATTCTTTAAGAGTCTTTTCACACTTGGTCACTTATGATGGTCACCGGCAAAGAAGCATTGGTCACCACAGTGACCCACCTAAACACAAGTGACGCTGCAGTGTCTACTCCGAACACCTGTGATTGGTCACTGGCGAAGAATCATTGATTTAAATGGGAGCATTCACACTGGGTCACTTGTGATGGTCACCTCACGGCCACTTTTATTATGATTGCCAACAATGCAAGTTGTATATGCATAATTCAACTGTATAATCAAGCTCAGCGAAACTAGTTATCCGGCCATGAGTTTAGATTTGATTAATAGTGCAAGATTTTATAAGTGAAGTGGAATGTAGACCTGCCATTTGGGATGTCAAAAGGGAGTAAAATTGTTTTATCATGTAGCTATTATTGGGAATACCAGCAGTGACCATCACAAGTGACCCAGGTACGTTCACTGCAAAAGCGGTGACCGTCACCAGTGACTGTCACAAGTGACCCAGTGTGAAAAGGCCCTAAAACACATTGGCAGATTGTAGTGAGCCGATTTATTGCTTTCCTAAGCCTGTAAGCCTTTTACACCAGGATACTAATAAAAGAAGTGCCTATTTTCAGTGAAAAATCCTACCAGATTTTGAATTTAATTGTAGTTTTATATATGCTTTTCCTATTGTTATTTAATTAATTTTGTTAAGACTTTTAAGGAATAAACGCTTCAGCAAACATTAATTTTAATTTATTTAAAAAATGCAAATCAACTCCTTTTTTACAGTACAGCCTATACTGATAGGCATTGAAATGAATTTAAAGATTAACTTTCAATTTTATATCGACATATTTGTCTTGCAACCTGCAAGTTAGTAATGTATTGACAAAGTATCGAAGATGTATCAGCTCACCCATAATAGTATCATTCGATATTGATACCTTTTGAGTATTAAGGTTTCCAAAGTATTGTGAAGTATTAGAATTACTTTAAGACTTGTGACAAAAATATAATTACTTTAAAATATATGCCACAAGAAAAAACCTGGAACGGTGAAAAGTAAAGGAAGGGTTCATGGATGTTAATTCAAGGAAACCAGGAAATGATGAAATTGCAAATTTTAGTTCATGAAAGGAAAAAACCATGATGGCTTCACTAGTCTCAGTTCTAGGAACAGCTGTACTTGCTTTCGATCTTTGAAACGATTAAACCAGAAAAGCTGTATCACCTGGTCTATTGGAGCATTCTTATCTAATGAAATTAAACAGCTAAACACACAATCATAGATAAGAAGAACATAGACAAACACTGAAATCTGATACTTGTATACCAAATTAAAATTTAAAAAGTTCAACACTTTAATTCTATAATTGAATTGCCACCTAAAATAAAGTAGATAATATTTGAACAAGAAATCCTGTGAGTCCTTTCCAATGGCAGGTAAAAATAATACAACCATACGATACAAACGTACAGTGGTATTAAAGAGAGGCGGCAGTCAGATGCGCGTGAGAGAGGAGACGCATGTAGGGGGAATCATGGGGAGGGGTAAGAATGTTGTACTGCACTTCCGAGAGAGAGAAGCGATTGTAACAAGGTCTCTTGTTTCTTCACTGCATTGTACGATCTTACCGCTCTGAAAGCAACGACACAACTAACCCATACACCCCTCCATGCAGTATGAATGTTTATTGGACTCGTCTGCATCTACTGAGCATCCATGCTTGGACTGCCACGTCTGATTAATACCACTATACATCCATTTGATTGCGCATTTTCAGAGTCTATGTATCTAGTTTGAAATGCATAATTTATTTATTGGTGAGAGGCCTGGAGCTCATTTTTTTAATTGTTCTGGTTCTGGTGCATCTTAACCACACAGGATGATAAAAGTTGAAAGAAAAGAAAACACCTTTGAAAACTTACATGTCTCAAGAAGAAAACAGATGGCGTTAGGCCTACTAGAGGTTCAGGGTGCTAAAGAGTTACTCTTCTCTTCTTTGATAGCATCTTAAAGAAATTTCAGAGCACACTGCTCTGATTTCTGGTTTCATCTGTTTCAGAACTGAAAGACAAGTATATTATCCATTCCTAATTTAAAAAAGATAAAAATAACTGTACTCCCACATACATTATGCGGTGCCCAGGACATTTTATTACATGCATTAAAAAATGTTTCTCACATTTTTAACACACATTAAATAATTCACTGTTTCTAGCAGTTCATCTTTTGTAACTTTTTAAAATCACATCCCAAAATTTTACATTCAATATTTTTATTAGGAAATAATTCTATTTTTTCAATGAAGAAAAAATACATTTTATATTTCTGGCAATCTTGCCAAGATTTTTACCTGCAAAAACCTACCTTATATTCCACAATGGAGGACTTTTTCTTTGTTTAAATAGCAGTCTTCAATGTCATGTTCTATGTTACACTCGCTTTACTGGAGGTCACATTTGCATTGCCTGAGAGTCTCTTCTAAACGACAAAACCGAATAACCTTTTTACTGAAGATGTAATACATTGTATCACTTCCGAAGTGAAAACACAATTTGTAGGAAGGAAAATAACACCGCAATGGAATGAAGCGTTGTGATCACCTTCTTTTAAGAATCAGAGAGCTTCAACACCTAGACTTACACAAAGAAATATTTTTTGCTCTTTTTTTCCCCATTTTCAATAATTAAAAATAATTAAATAAACTAATTACACTATTATCGGCTGCTACACTTTTCCATCACAAAGACTGTTTATCTAATTCTGGACACACAAGTAACACACTTAATATTTTCACAACTTCACTGTCAAAACAAAGAGAATCCATTTCGGAATTTAAAAAATTATAACCGTATTTTCCAAGAACAGTGAATATCTTCACAAAGAAGTCTTCATCTATTCAATCATTTGAACATTATTAAAAAAACTGCAATAAATGCAAGCGACGACAATACTAAATCTTACAACACGAGATCATTTTTAAAACACAGCTGCTTTCTACAGGCAGTTAAGACAGCAAGTTCGTTTCTTCGAACGACCTAATTTACAAAACTTCCCGTCGCCAGCCATGACCCTTTCAACTATTAAGGCAATCGCACCACAAAAAATTTAGTCGTCTTGGACCTACAGTAGTGTTCTTAGTCTAGTTCGATCTTTGTTAACTTTTTACACATGACTTAAGAGGGCGGTGGATTTGAGGAAGGTGTACCTTTCGGATGGTTGATTTTTAGCTCTTCCCACCTGGACTCAAAGAAGTTACGCATATTGTGACCCGCTTTCCCTACAGGAGAATCATCCTCGTTGAATGTTTCACAGTTGTTGAAAATGAGGCGGACATCTGCACAGAAGTCTTCTCTATTCTTGTACCTGAAAAACATTATTAATCTCATGAGAATTTTTCTCTCAATAGTAATAATTTAATAGTTTTGTTGATTTCAAGTGAAGCACATGGTGCTCTGAAATGAGAAATTATAAGATTTCAATTTATTTTATTAGTGCATCAAAACCAGAAATATTTTCATGAGCAAGAGTTTTTAATTTTTTTAATTCTTTTCAAAATATAATAGATATCACTGGTAATATTCTTGAACAGTAAGGAAGTAAGTAAGTAGGTAATTTATTGTCACAAACATTTACAAAATAGCTTAAAAGCTGGTAAACTGGTGATTCGTCAAAAAAAAGAAGAAAATACAATGGTATAGGCCTAATACTAGTCTATATATACAAATACAGGTTTTGAAAAATGTAAAATATGTGAAACATTTTTGTAAATAACCATATAAATTATACATTTTTGTCCTAAAAAAATTCACTTATTGAATAGTAAGCTTCCTCCCAAAAAATGTTTTTTTTTTTTAAGTTTTTTTTTACATTGTTTATCATTCAATTGTTTTGTTTCTTCTGACAAATGACTGTATGCTTTCATGCCCATGTATCTAGGACATCTTTCAAATAGAGCTAATCTATGTACTGGAAATTGTAATAAATTTTTATGTCTGGTAGGCCTATCGACAGTAAACAGAAAATTTTTCAAAATGTTCTCAGCTTTGAAAAACTTTTATTTGAGAGAAATCTAAAAAAAATCATCTTGTTTTTCTTTTCTACTTTGAAAAATGTATCAGCCTTAAGATGACACAGTTCATCAATATCCTCACAAAAGTCATGAAACAATTTTCTTCTATCGTAGATTTATTCTGCGAATCACAATAAAAAAACTTCTAAGGGCCGCTTGCACATGTATAAGGTGGAGTCGACTTGATTTCGGTCAAAATAACTACTTTGCATTAACTGCAAAAAGAGGGGAAAACGTAACAAAATTCTTGATATTCAAAGGATCAAGTCAAGTATTGTTCTTGCTGGTTAAGACAGATTTTACTATATGAAATTATAAGAATACAAAATAATGTCACTTACTGGCAATCCTGTAGCTTCTTCTTGATGGTGCTGAGATCCATTGGACTCTTAATAATTTTCCGGTACGTTGGGAACTGTTTGGTATTAACTGGCAGCAAGAATGGCCATGCCTCATCATGCATCTCTAAGTCTTCAAGAAGAGATT
The DNA here is from genome assembly GCA_964059195.1 of Ectobius pallidus. Classification (NCBI taxonomy): domain Eukaryota; kingdom Metazoa; phylum Arthropoda; class Insecta; order Blattodea; family Ectobiidae; genus Ectobius; species Ectobius pallidus. The sequence goes on along the minus strand of CAXKWD010000004.1, from coordinate 20,702,532 downwards.
TACAGGGGGTTAAATCTTTTGAGAGTTTCTTCGTTCTTTCTTTTTTACTAGGGGTGTTTGGTGCAGATGGTACAGACGGTGATGCAGCACTAGGTGTGGCAGCAGAATTGCTGTCTTCTGTATTTGTTAAAGGGGTAGCTGGCGACCTGTTAACAAAGAAAACACAATATTGCTGCATAATTCATACAAACATAATATAAAATACAACTCTATTGTGCATGAATAATTTGTATGATTGCTCTCATGGAAATAAATACTGTCTGAATCTGACAAAACAACCTGGATGTTTGCCTGGTGAATTATTTTCATTTTTCATTGTGACCTATCGTAATGATAAACCTAATATTTTTTTGATCTTGGTATATAGAATGAAAGATATTAAGGCTAGGGTCATATGCAGAGACAGCAATAACAAGTCCCTCTACAAATATTTTCTTCGGAACCTGAGACCCTCACAATAATTTTTAGCATGTCAGAAAATTGAGGATAAATTAAATTAAAATAAGAAAGTATCTAATAATGGAAGTTCTTGGATAAAAAAATTGGAATTATTTGATTCTTGAACATTTATGAGATACAGGTTGAAAATAAAAAATCAAGCAACCTCATGTCCTGAGGAGTGCTGGATTTTACACTTTTGTAGAGCCAATGTCATATATTTCACAAATGGTTTGCACAGACATACTGCTATCAAATTGTTTTTAGCATTTCTATTTTCTCAACAACACATGATGTTATGTTTTTAGGTACCTCTTTTCTTTGCTCAAGTCTTAAGGGGCTATACAGCAGCAAATCAAGTAAAGTAAAATAAAGTAAAATGAGAAAGAATGAGCAGGAATGCCTGATGGCAGGTACAAGCAACTCCCAACAGCTGATTCTGGAGTACAGCACCATTAAAACATAAACGGTGCCTCTAGAAAACAGTGGCATGATAACGTGATAAATTTGAAAATGCGCTCCACAATCCATGTTGAAAATCTAAAGCAACCAGATTTTTTAGTGTCAACCTGTATCAAGAACTGTATAAAAAGTATCCAAATAATTTAATGCTATGAGAAGCGAGAAGTGAGCACTATTCGTATCACTTCAGTTCATTTTTGTGAACGTGGTGTAAGTTTTGCAGGCAAAAAGGCAGCCCAACTACCATGTGCACAGGGCAGTTCAGTATCGCCATACTGCAGATTCTTAACAGTAAAAATTGAGTCGGTAGTTCTTGCCTACCAACTCAAGTTCTCACATCTCGCATCGCATGTTCTCGGATCCTGCATTCATCTGAGAACTTTTCATTCGAATCATCATTCAATTCTTTATATTACTTGAGAATGGATTACTCTATTCTTAAAATCATTCAATTCTGCTCATCCCTAATTGCTACTGTTGAATAAGCAGATAAACCTATTCTATTGAGAACTTAACGAACGAGATGATTCACTAGCCATGTACCAACTCCCCACAGCATCGGGCTGATTTCAGATTATGGTGCTATTGCAATACTGTAATTGAGAAACTTCTATTTCTTTCATAATGTGCAGGAGCATCAAGGGCCAGCAGTTATATTCTTTAATAGTTTTAACAAAACATAATAATTTTAAAATCTGTTTAATCCATACCTACCGATAATTAATAAAATTAGGTAATTTACAAAAATATACAACAATACATCAATAGTTTACACAAATTGCAAAACAACAAACATGCACCAAAGAAGAACAATGAAGTTAGACAAATTGTCAAAAGGATAACACTATCTGATGTAATTCACATACTGAAGTTATAAACTGAGCAAATCAGCTAACCTTTAATACAATTCTTGCTCCAGTGACAAAATTATTTATTGTATCTGAACATATTGAAGGAATTTAATTAGTGCTTTTTTTGGGTGGTAAGCAACCCCTTAAAGATTTTTCCAGTTTTGTATAGGAGATCATTAATTTCCAGAATTTGGAAATCAAGAGTAATTTGTGTCAAACAAAATAACGAGTGTGCTTATACACATTTTTTGCATTAAAGTAGTTACTTTTAGTGTTACGTTCATTATCTACAGCATGGAGCATGCCATAAGCACTGCAATTGGGAAAACAAGCGAGCGCTACAGCTCCGCTGTAATGGTAGCCAAGACTATGTTGCCGATGTTACTGATCCAACATTAAACTTTGTTGTATCCCTTTCCACTTGGCTTCAAATTACATTTATTTGCATTAATGCTTCTGCATATGACATTCTCTCCCTAGCTATTCTGCGGTTGTTTTAATGTGTTAAATTATATGTGCCCTTGTGAAAATGACTCCACTTCTATACATGTCAGATAATCAGAAATATCCCGCAATAGTTCAAAGGTTGGTCGCAAACCTGTCAGGCCTCAACTCTCGAAAATAGAGGTATAGCTGCTTTTCATTTTAAATTTAGCATCTTCTGGTGAAAGGTGTAAAAATCCCTGTGATCATATCATAGACTAAATTTCAGCTTACGGGTAGAATAAATGTTTACGAACTGAATCCACTTTGGAGGACTTAAATTCATATACCTTATGCATGTTGTGTAATTCCACTTTCATTCTAAATATGTGGAAAAGACAGGCAATGTTCCGTCAAGTCGAAAGTGAAAGACTTCTTAAATCATTTTAGATAAAAGCACTGAATATAAAATTATTCACTATGCTCCGAGGAATGACGTGTTTATCCAACCAGTCATCCTTTATTTCCAGAAATAAATAAGATAATAAGTAGTCACCAAAAACTGATATAATGATTGACTGATTGATGCATAACGTCTAACTTTATTGTTCTACTCCACAAGGCCATTAAGCATCCGTTCAAGCAGGTGGAAAATATATTCTGAACATGCATCTAACAATAAGTGACTGAAGAAACAAAACTAACTTTGGTTGAATACATAAATGTATTATTTGAAGCAAAATTCCTTCCAGCGTATAAGTGTTACAGTGCTGCTAAGTCTAACGAATACTCATAAAATATTTAAGTTGAAAATACTTAAGCAAAAGGTTAATTTAACTTTTTAATTGATTCTCAAAAGACTGTTACAAACAAAAAAGTAAATAAATGTTAATTTTTGAAAGAATTGTATTCTTTATGTCTTCTTTTCTTACATAGAGAGAAGACAATAATTGATTTTGTTCTATGAAGTAGTGGGTTTAATACAAGACAAGTGATAAATTTTACTAACAGACTAAAATATTCAAAATCTTTGCATTCCTTCATAGGAACTATATTGTTTCACATATCCCCGAAAACAAAGAATGACTTGTTAAAATATTTAGAAAAAATTCAATTACTTTAAAAGTTGAACACTTAACTTTGACTGTTAATTAAAAACTGTACAACTTTAAATCAAGATACTTTACAACAAAAAACTTAAAAGAATAAAAATGAAAATGAACTTCTACTGGTTGCTACAAATCACAAGCACAAAACTAGCAAATGAGTGCACTATAACACGAACGTGACTGGAGAAGAAATTTTGAGGGTGGCGTACTCCGTTAAGACTCACGTTGCAGGAGGCGGTTGATCGCTGCTCTCAGAGTCCTTTGACTTTGAGTGAGGTGTTGTGCGCCTCCCACTGCTGGTTCTCTTCTTTGGCTGCTTTGACTGGCACGTTGGACAGTACCACTTTCCTCTTGGCATCTGTCAATTCATAGACATCATCATTTTACTAGTGGAACATTTTACAGTGAAGCAGTATAGTATATATTTTTTAAAGAAACTAAGTTGATAATGTCTATATTGTTATTAAAGTAAGTAAAGAGCGAAGTTTGAAGTACCTTTGAAGTACCGTATTGTCCCGAACATAGGACAATTTTTCCCCCCCACAAAATATTCGTATAAAAACTATATTAATGTTATACGTGCAGCCTAACACGTTCAACAACTCTCCATTCATGAATCCAGATGTGCAGCGGGAATCCACACATGATGACGAGTGTCCGACTGAAGGTCAAAGTCATGTGCAAATTCACCAAACTTTACCAAACTTTATTTTTCCCGAATTTGTTCTTCTGTTTGTACTGCACTGTTACTTGCTTGGCATCTCTATGCGTAGAGCTTTGTTTGAAGACCAGTCATGGGAGACCATGTGGAAAAGAAAGCATCTTCATTGTCTCAATGCATAAATAAAGACGAGAGAAGAAGTTACGACATTAACTTCAAAATTCCGTTTTATGTAAAGCAAATTGTACTAATAAGCTATTTTATTAATTTTTTTCGTAACTACCCTTAAAAAATTCAGGGTCGTCTTATATGAGAGGAGTCTTGTATTCGGGCCAATACGGTACTTTAACATTATTATCATTTCTTTAAAACAATATCATATAGGTAAGTTAATTTATTGTTACAGACTTTAAGTGCCATTATATTAACTGTTTTATGTTTCTGATTGCACAATGAAACAAATTAGAGATGGGTCGATACAGTTCTTGTTGATAAAAGTAAAAGCAAAGTGTTCCCATGCAGGTCCTGAGGTTCCAGGAAGTTGAGGCTCAGATATTAGCTTCAATGAGTTGATGAATCGTAACTATACTATAGATGTGGCAGGGGTTCTAGAGGAATATTTGGAATGGGACTGGGTATGTCCAAGGGAGCAGAGAATGGAAACAACATTCTGGACTAGAAAAACATAGTACAAACCTTGGGAAGAGGGGGCTGAAGACAGTCTGTGTGATACGCTCGAGGACACAGATCACACATAACTATGTTCTTGCCGACTTTCTTGCCACACACAATGCAATTCCTCTCTCCAGTGGCCTTGTTCATGCACTCATAGCAGTACCTACAACATTAAATGCAACGCTGTATTCACAAATCAATATTCACTGAAACTGTATTATGGCGTTCTTAAACCTGCAATTTTCAATTTTCTTTCAAAAATAAATTAAATTGATAAACTTCATTGTAGCCAAAGAGTGTGGATATGTTTTTCTTCTTATACCATCTAATATTAACCAATGACAACACACTGAATCCTTAAGAATCGGACCTAATTTCTTGTAGCAATTTTTTTTACACAAAGTAACATTAAAATTAAGCACTAAGCCTATATACCGTATTTTACAGACCATAAGATGCACTTTTTTACTTTGAAAACAGAGCCTTGAAAGTTGGGTGCATCTAATGGTCCGAAGTACTCAAAAAAATTAAAATTATGGAAAATATTGCCACAATACCATAGATAAAAACAAGGTGTTATAAACAATAACAGTTCAGTTAAAATTTACGCAATGCCACCTGTAAAGAAGAGATTTTCGTACAATGCAGGTTTAAAGTTAGACGTGATTTACACTGATTCCATTGTACAGGGTCCGGCAGAGGAACCTGATGGTTTTTAAATTGAAATTACAACAAAACTGTATCGTTCGCGTACATTATTTTACTTCAGAATTAAAATACATCTCAAAGTATTTTACCTACATCAATTACTTTTTTAAAATTGTGTTCCTACTTCAATCCACAAAGCTAAATAAGTCCATTACATCAAAATTATTATTATGGTTTTGCGAAAACTTTGAATCAGCCGAAACTGCGTAGTGTTATAACATGTTGTCGCCAGTACATCTCGCGCTTGCGCATTCAAGTAAAAAACAATTGCCACCCACAACAGTATGGTATTCCGACATGGAATATTCTCATTTTGATGAATGTTGAAATGGTGGCGAAACTGATGCAATCTTGTTAACACGTAGGTTTCATAACTAAGTTTTGCAATTGTTTTTTACTTGAATGCGCAAGCGCGAGATGTACTGGCGACAACGAGTTACGACACTACGCAGTTTCGGCTGATTCCAACTTTTCACGAGACCATAATAATAATTTTGATGTATTGGACATATTTAGCTTTGTGGATTGAAGTAGGAACAACATTTTCAAAAAGTAATTGATGTAGATAAAATACTTTGAGATGTATTGTAATTCTAAAATAAAATAATGTAAGCAAACGATACAGTTTTGTTGTAATTTAAAAACCGTCAGGTTTCTCTGCTGGACCCTGTACAAGGTTATAATTTGTTTATGCAATGAAGTACATTATTCCCTTTAAATTTTCATTCTAAATCAAGGTGCATCTTATGATCTGGAGCATCTTATAGTCCGTAAAATATGGTACATAGAAGAATTGTGAGGCTCAATGGAGGCCAATGAATATATGTTCAAATAATTAAAATCAACAAGTAAAAATTAAAAAGTAATAAAATGAAATAAACTACTATGTCTATGTAGGCCTATGTTGTCAAACAGCTAAAAGATAAAACTATAATAAAATAAATGCCTTATAGGCTTACTAAACTTAATGTTGGAGTGTCTTACATAGTTGAATACACTATAAATTATGTTTTCAAAAACAAAGTAACTTATAGTGCTTCACTGTTAAAAAGTTCCACCAAGATACTGTTTATTAACACTATAAATTATTTGTTTAGGTTTGAGAATGCCCAGATCTTTAAATAAGGGTCCAGTCTGATTCGCAATATTTCTCAATTTGCAACAGCTATGATAGACTAGTGGTTTCCATAGGTGGGTTGCAGCTTCCTATATTGGTATCCAGTGTGTTGTGTGTGAATTTAAGAAGAAAATGCATTTTGGTAACAAGCCATAAATTGAATGGTGTTATGCAGAACCTTAAAACTGGGTTACTGTGTCTTCTGAATAGCTACGGGACATTGCTATGATAATCAGAGAGCAGCCAACCTGCATCTGTCCAATGCTGCACTCTACAGGCAAGAAACCCACGAAGTGTCGTTCTTACATTCTCAGCCTGCTGAAAGTGACCTTACATCAAATAAATTTAACTGAAGTATGCAAAACTAATGGAAACTGAACTCAAATGCACTTCCCACTCCACATTTTACTTCCATCTTGCTTTATTATCGCTACAAAATGCATAGTCTAAAAGTTTCAGAACCATTTTTGAGACATTTTGTGGTTTACGTGTTTTCTGCACAAAACCATTCAATTACTGGGTGTTTAAATCATTTGAAAGTCTGACTTTTCCCATCTAGATTTTTTGTTCTGTTTCTATTTTGTTTGCTAAATCTGCTGTTGCTCATCATTTTTTAACCAAATTTATTAAAAGCAAACAAGTTTCTTACCAATCACCATCTGGGATGTTTTCCATCTTAGGTTTGAAGCAGTAAGTATGATAGCCTTTGTCGCAGCCATCACACAGGAGAAGCTTGTCTTCGTTATCCCCACTGTGACAGAACTGGCAATTCTGTGTGCAAAGCAAGGAAACCCATTGACATTCTAAAAATTACAATTCATTTAGTTAAGCATAAGAACATGTACTCATACTTTCAGGACAGATTGATTGCGGTTCTAAGCACCAGTTTTAAACCCGTGACAGAGGTCTGAATCTCTGTGTGATTTCCAAAACAAAAACCAAGCACGGAATGAATAGAAACCAGAATCTTTTGATTTACATCTGGCAATATAGAAAATAATATTTCTTAATGTTATGTCAATATACTGCTGTAGAAACAAGAGACTATGAAGATTCTATTTGTAGGACCCAGAAATCTGTTGTGAAATTATTATATTTATTAAGTGCCAGTATGAGATTGTGTGGGGGATGCGAAAATGTCTGTCTATCTGTATGCAAGATAACTCAAATACACTTTATCGGAGTATCATGAAACTTGGTATACACATTTATAACGTCCATGGCAAGAAGCCTATTTATTTTGGACCAAATCAGTAATTAGGTGTATTTATATTTGTCTGCAGTCCAGTATAATGTTGCCAAATACATACTACAGCACGTTTACTTCACTTCGGAAGTAGTAATTGACAGCAACACTTTTGTAGATAGACGTTGGTTTGGGATGAGATCATCTTAAAATGGCATGAACAGTATTCATCTTGAATATCAACAGCTGAGGTTTCAAACCTACCATAGAAATGGTTCATGTAGAGGGCCTTGGAATCGGGTCATGGCTCGGAAAAATGAGAGAAACTTTGTTTTAACAATTGTAATGTGGTTTTAAAATCGGCCGTGGATAAAATCATGTTTTAGCAATAAACCCTATAAACTTAAAAAAAAAAAAAAAAAAAAAAAAAAAAAAAAAAAAAATTACAGTTATTGTAAATTGGGGAAGTCTTTCATGAGTGAAGTAAACAGAAGTAACAATAAATTAATATTTGCAGCTGACAGAATTCATAACAATTTAGGTGTTGCTGTAGAAACAAAATATAAAATTATTCTTTTTATTTGCTTTGATGGGTTGATGTTGATATGTGTCAGGAATCCTTATCTTCTGCTACTTAATTGGTAAGTGAAAATTTGTGTACCAAATTTATAAGTACTGAATGCAGCAGAAAAAAGGACTAATTTTAAATCACCTGTTTTGTTGGACACAGCTACATAGAGAGCTGATATTTATACTATTATATAGCGCAGTTCTAAGCATTTCCTGTCCACCAAATTACATGACCATGGCAGTCAGTATGGAGCGCTAGTCGATGTGTTTGCATTGGAAATTTTTTCAAATTTGCTGATAGTGTAAGGATGCGGAGTTTGATTTGACAACATTTTGAAATTGGCTGGAATGGATGTCTATGGTATCTTCCTTGCTTGAAAGAATCTTGGACAAGTCATGGTAATCATCCCATGGCTTTGTTCCGGATCTAGCCTTGCCTTTGGGCAGAACACTCATCATCATCATAGCCATCACCCCCCTAGGAGTAGCTGTAGCATCGTTAAAGAACAACAAACAACATCATCATCATATTTCAGTAATATCTTGTAAGATCCAGTTTTTGCAACTGTACATGGTCCTGTGACAATATATGAAGGAGGTAATGTAAGGAATTATTTCTGTAGTGTTTCAAAACTTAAATAATATTTGTCCATGTTATCTAAATTCCAAAGGTGGTTTGCAGTATCACTTTTATATTGCATCTTCCAAAGACATAAGCCTGTCCTTTACTATACTACTACATCCTTCTTGTTTCCACATTCCCCTTCTCTTGGCATGTACAATGGGCAGAAACTGACACCTTCTTTGTTTGTTATCCTTCCTATCAATTTCCATTCCTTTATCTGCATATTATATTTAAAGTGATCTCTTTTTAATTAGCATATTTATCCGCACTGGAAAATATAACGTAAACTTTTTATTTTGTATATATTCTGGAATATTTCACATTTTTACTATTTTGTGAAACCTCTTCCACAAACTAGTAAGCACAATTATGTCATCAGTCAAAAGCCTTGCTTTCATTGTGAATTGTAACATTAGGAGTAGCTTTAGAATTTACCCCAATTACGACAGCAACTGTATAACGGTAGATTTCTAAGCCACAGTCACTAAGCTTAAGAGGTCCAGTTTCAATAATTAAGTGCAGTAAAGTTAGAGTAATATCCAAAAAATATTCAAGCCATACAGCAAGTTTCAATTAAAAGTAACTGAATACACACAGTGAATCTGAACAAGAATATAATTCTGTGGAAGATCAATAATGGAGCACTGTCTGTGGAAGATCATACGTTGAACTTGTTTGACTATAAGAACTGAAATTATGCATGATAGTGGTTGCCACATTAAGATACAGCTTGTCTGCACAAACTAGAAAGGAAGATGTAATATCTGCTGCTTGCTACTGCCTTCTTCTTTTGGGTTAGTAATTTTAAGCTGGTTGGAAACAACTCTTCACTTCTGATGTTTCTCTGCTTTCCTCTTGAGTTGGCAGTAGGAACCACATTTCAGAGCTTCCATTATTTGTTTTATATTATACCTGAAGCAAGATCATACCCTGCTTCAAGAATCTTCTCTCATTTGCTCTTCTATGGACGCCAAGGGGTTACTCTTTTGCTTCACTGTATAAAAATTCAATTTTTTTTTCTTAAATTTCAAAACTGTCTCCCATCGGAGGTAGCCTGTGGACTCACTATACTTACATGAACTTTAAATCATGAACGTAAAATATAAATTGAATTATATAAAGCAATACAGTCAAGTTACATGGTGAGATAATATATGACATGATTTCTTTAAAACAATTGTGACTATGTCATGCCTAAGACTAACTGGAAGGTCATACTTCTTCCGGAAGTCCTCAAAGAAGTGAGGAATGGTCACATGTGCTCCAATAAGGAGAGCCACTACTTCTATACTTTTTAGATTATACTACTCTTGGAAGTAATGTATCGTGGGCTCATATATACGTTTCTTCCCAGTGTCCATTTCCTGGGGTTGTTGGTGTCCTAGTTCCATTTGAATTGTATACTTAAGCATGAAGCTTTTACAAATTACATTTCAATAAAACGTTCTTCCTTTTCACTCTGTTTTAGAATAGCTTTTTTAAATAACGTCAGAATACCAGTAAATTATAAATAGTAACAGATAAAATATAACATGGTGCTCACTTCAGTCATGCAGTTTCTAAGTGCAAATAATTAGTAAATACTGTGTATGATCAATATAACATTACCACTCACACTTCCTTGTTTGGTGGAGAAATTTACTTAACTAAGGAATCCGAACTTCTCTTTTTTTATAATGCATGATGCTAAAGACAAATTGATATTCTAACCACGTGAAGATAAAATAAAGCACAAAACCCACCAGCAAGTTTGGTCAGCAACTCTCAAAGTTTATTCATTAAAAAGTTAAAAACTGTCTAATTGTAGGTTGTCATGTCTTTAGAATATAAAATTAATTTGATCTTAAAAATGTGTAATATAAAACTAATTGTTAACAAGTGGATAGTTTCTTGACCTCACTAGTGTTCTCTACATAGGCCTTGGAGGCCCTTAGAGTTCAGGAGATTGAGGCTTCCAGATTTTCAGATATTTCTGTTAAAGGTGTAGTTGACCCCAGGGCTATAGTGTCATCAAAAGGGTTAAACCACTTGAAATATCCTTATAACCTCATTGGGAATCAAACCTGCAACCATCTGGTTTGTAGCACAGTGCCTAAACGTACTGCTTCACGGTACGGTAAACCCCTCTTGAACTCTTTATATGGGTGAGTACATAATTATGAAGTACCGGTTCTCATGAGAAATAACTGATGCAGAATCAGGCATTATCAGCACTGTTATATTTTATAAAGTACTTTTGATATTATCATGGAGAGCAAAAAATGCGAGATGGGTTCAAGAAATGGTGTTAAACATGCTCATATAAACAATTTAAGAGCCAAGCAAGGAATGCTGTATGTAGCATATGCTTTCATATACCAACACTGTTGCCAAATGCCAGGATGCATGGCTTCTGCTTCAGTTCTGATCACAACAGTACATTTAATGCTCTACAGTCTTAGGTCCTGTTTTTCTTTTTAATTTCTTACTTTTTAAATTAGTTCATCATTTATTTATTTACTTATTGAAAAATTATGCATGAAAAAGTGCAAACTGAATAATCATAAGTAGAGACCGGATGTTAGGCAAAATGCCTATTCTTAACCGTTATAGATATCATAAAAATAGCTTAATAGAAGTTCAAGATACTATCCTTAGAGCTGTTTTTCATAAAGTTAACTCTGCCTATTTTTGCCTATTTCAACTTATAATGCCTATAAATGCCTATTTCCGCTTTTTCCGAGGAAAAAACAGCATTTTATTGAAAATTTACATAAAAATTAGTGAAATCCATGCGATTTGCATTTCATGAGTTAATGACATTACTTAAATGTGCATACACCCACTGTCAGATGCCTTAATAAATTATAAAAAGACATAGGACTGATTCTTAGTGGTGAAAACAGTGTTTCAATTGATATTGATCCACAAGTTCTTCCACTCTACAAATGCGCTCCGATAACGTCTGTAGAAGTGGAAAGGTCGTTTTCAGTACTAAAAAATGTAGGGCCTACTGTCTGATAGGAGGCATACCTAAGAGTAGAAAAGTTGAAAAAATATCTTGTTATTATGTGCAATCAATGATGTTTGTTAATGATTGGCAAACGGTGTTTGTAAAGGTAATATTGTGCGTCGAATGTGGTACCGGTACAGTGCTGTAATGAAATAAACAATATTGTTTATACAGTGTTTAGGTTAGATCCATCTATTCTATGTGTATCGGGTAGGCCTATGTTATTTTGATTAAATACTGCCTGATTTAAATGTTTTATTTCAATTAGTAACAAGAGACATCCAGAATGAGTTCATATTTTTCGACCTACTGTCTCCTTTTGCATGCAACTGTAAATGTTTTTAGCATTTATTTTGACAGTTTTAGTGCCTATTTTACCTGCCTATTTTGCAATTTTTAAGTGCCTTTTCGCCTGCCTATTTTGGACTTTTTAAGTGCCTAACGTCCGGTCTCTAATCATAAGTTTGCCATTTATAAAGGAAAAAAATTAATATCTATATGAAATAAATATGAATATATCAATCAAAATATTAATTAAAATGTGTAATGAAGAATAACAAAATTCACACAATGATAACAAAATTTAACTACTATGGTTTCATAGCATTCATGTTATTCAATAATCTAATTAGCTTTATTGCCATTTCTATGGATTTATAGTATAAAAAATTCCTCATATAAAACTTTTTATTCTTTTTGCATATTCTTCGTGCCAGTATAACACTATTTCGTAAGTATTAAATGACAAAAATTCATCTAAATATTTATAAAGAATAAAAACAGAAAAATTGAAAATAAGTTATTGCAAAGAAACTCATTCCACTTACAAAATACCATAAGAGAGAGAGTAAAAAAATTGAGCAAAAAAGGGTGAACTCACTGGAATAAACACACAAAACTGAAGATAGTATGGTGGTAAAATCATATACAATCACGCTTAGATTCAATAACTACTTTAAATTTGTGATGTTAGTCATTCACAATGTGATGTCATCAATCAAAAAGCTTATGCTTCATGCACTGTTACATTAAGTAAAATTTAATTGCCAATGAAGCATTAAAATTAAAAGTGAATTCAAATTCTACTAAGAGTATAACTCATGCTAGCATGACAGATTTAAAAAGAATTTGTTAAAATAAATATTAAACATTAAAATATTAATTAAATATACAGATTTTAAAAATAAAGAAATAACTGTAGCTTAATACAGATAGTTCCATCAACCATGGTATTCCCTTGGTTTATTTATTTTATTTAATATTGTTTCTGTTCAACAAAGACACTTTTAGACAAAGAATACCAGTACAATTTTTTCCCCCCCTTAAACGAAGATACAATTTCAGTTAATAAGTAAAGTAAAGTGATCCCTATACAGGCCATGGAGGCCCAGAGGGTTCCAGGAGGTTGAGGCTCCCAGATTTTGGACATTCGGCACGTGAAGGTGGTAAGGTTGTCAGCCTTACGCACCGGCCGCCTTTACCCCCAGGATTGCTCCTGGTACTCATTTCTGTTAGAGGCTGAGTCGACCCCAGGGCCATAGTGCCACCAGAAGGATTAGGCCAATTGAAAAACTCCAACGACCTCATCGGGAATCGAACCCGCGACCTTCCGGTCTGTAGCGCAGCGCCTCAACCACTACGCTACGGCGTACCCCTTCAGTTAATAATTAAGTTTAACAAGTAAATCAAGTTGCTTTAAAGTTAAATTGTATCACTATACAGACGGTTCCTCAAAATTTGTGAGGAGCCTTTAAGTGACAATGTCACTCCAAAATGCTGTGTGGATCCACTATGGATATCAGCTAAAGATGAAGGCAAGGAAAACCTTTGAAACATGTACTAATTTTATGAATATTTACTAACAATAGTAAAGTTGAATGTTTTCAAGTTAATGTATAACTTCAGCAGTATACTCCACTGCTATCTTCTGACAGCTGTTGAGTTGTTGGGGGGGAAAAGGTTGGTATTTTACAGAAAAGGGTGAAAGAGGCTTGGTGGAGGGATGCCAATGCAAGAGAGTCAAGAAGTGGACCAGACAAATGGAGATTTTGATTGGTCGAGCAGTAAAGTGGAAATCAGAATGCAGTAATATTTATAATTTTAAACTTTATCTTGAAAAAGACCCTGTGTAAATAAATATTGCTACATATTATTCCTTCTTTTCTTCCCAACCAATCAGAAGTCCCCACCTAATGGGTCCACATCTTGGCTCTCTTACTGCCTCCCCCATCAAGCCTTTTTGACTTTCCCATTAAACACAGACATTTACCCTAACCATTTCAATTCTCTCAGATGTCAAAAGAGCTAGCTGCCAAAAACTCTCAATCATCCTGTGCATCCAGTTCTAAGCCTGAGAAACTATTATTCATTCAGGTTGAACCTTAATATTTTTTATTTTTATTATTCTTATGAAGAATAAGAAATATGCCATAGCTTACACCATATACTTTACTCTATCCTTCAGAAAAAGAAATAGATTAATAATTTATTAGAAAACCATTTCACATCATATCTTTGGTAAATAAATGTGACAAAAAGGAACTTCAGGTTGATGAAACTGATTTTTAGTATAAATAATAATAATGTGAGATGATAAGCGAGCATGATAGATGATGCAGGAGTAAGGAAGGCGGAAAGCTTTCAAGATGTCTCGCATGTCAAAAGCCACCAATCAAAAGCAGCAGCATACTTGATCAGAGAAAATGTGATACCACACCTGACATGTCCCGTCCGGTATTGTAACTGCAGTGCTGCCTGTCTTCTTATTTACTCAGGGGTCGGGGTGAGGAGGGCATAAGGTGGAAATATTATATGGTTACAGTTCATCATAATTTAGCAGTACCAGAACATAAAATTGAACATAATGATAGGATGTATTTTCTTGAAGAGGACTGTTCAACTGGCAACTCAGAGTATGTTTTTAAAAGGAATACTAGAACGTAGTATACGAAAATCCCTTCACAAATTAGCAAAAATTAGTATAAATCGACCTGCGCACAGGGGAAGAGTAGTACCTAAGATATCAGCATTGTTCTTGGTAAACATGTAAGAATATTAAAATGGGCCACGAAACAGATGTGGTTCATGCTAGAGAAATTATTGTAAAGCTCTTTGATTTGCTGAACTTTAAAATTCATATGTGCCAATTTTTGCGGTACTAGTATAAAATGTACATAGTTGACTGCACCATAAATGAACCCTAATTTCACCAAGAATCATAATTCAATTATCTTGATTTCAGTCATGTTATATCGATTATTTACCAATGTGGAAGCAATACCATCTAGTGATGTTTAATTTAACTATTAGCAATCTTATAACCGTATTACTGTTGCTAGAGCAGTGATATTAGATTCATATCTATCATAGTCTGCGGGAAATCGAGAGACTTATTATTACTGCTTTCGCATTTTCAGGCAGCTAGTATGCAACCTAATATTAGGATGCCCATGCTATTACTGTTAACTCTGCTTTAAAAAAGATCCTGAGTGTAAGGAACAAAAATTTTGAAATTTACAAATATTTACAGCCAAATAATTAATTTATAAAATGGTGAAATAATTTCAAACTTGACAAGACATTGCAAAAAGAAACTAAATATACCTACAAACTTCAAAAAGTTTAACAGCGAAGAGGAAATCGCCAATGAATCATCATATCTAGAAATCCTATCGTATCTAGAATTAGTAAAATTTAATAATATTAGTATTGACTTTTGGTGTAGTCAATTTATTTTATTTTTTTTAATCGGGTTTATTTTATTATATCAGGAAGGTTCGAATAAGGGTATGCTGCTCATATGGAGACACATGCACGCAGGGACAAAGGAAGACGTCAAGAGTATAAAAATTAACTATAACATGGTTCTCTAATTATAACAGAGAATTCACCAATGTGCTGAGGATAGCATTTCAAGTAATGCTTCAATCACGATGTTTATGTTGTCTTAAAAAGGATTTACAACAAAAACCGACTCTATAATATCTTTCCATTTACATGACATTTACTTTGCTGTAAAAAAATTCCTCTTCAAATACTACGAAACAATCTTACTAAAATGTCTTTTAGTGAAAAGAATGTATTGCATGCAAAAAACCTACCAACAGAAAAAGAAAACTCATTATTAAGAAGTAGAAATAATGTCTTAATCTCCCTTAAATTTTAGAAATTTATATAATTAGACTGATTTAAAATATCAATCCACTAGAGAGAGAAACAATCTAAAGCTTGGATATTAAAATACTTTTCCCCCCCCCTTTCTTTTCTTTTCTTTTCTACACGAGTTCTGGAGGTAAATGTTTGTTCCTAACTTTTCGTGCTTGAAGGAATGTGTGAAATAAGGATACGGGGCAAAGAGAAGGGACATGATGAAGAGTAAATGAAGGTGAGTGAAAAAAGCAAAATCAAGCGAATACCCACACTAGAACCTTTGCCGGATGCTGATGAAACCGAACTCACGGCTTTCATGATGCTCTTGTCCCAAGCGATGGATGCTTCAAGCATGTACAGGCACATTGCTAGCTGTGCCGATGTGTGGGCCCGGCCCACTGCTTCTCGCCACGTCACAAGACCTTTTGGCACATTGTCTTCTGTCGTAGCAACTTCCCCTGTCATTCCAGCCATATCACCAGTAGTGAAGTCAACTCTGAAAAATTTAGAAATTATAGAGGCCACTACTGCATACATAATTTTGGCACCTACCATATGCTAACAATCTGTTTATAGTGCATGCCGCTTATTGTGATCATTTCGGGATGTAGCTAATCTGATAATATTACCCAATTGATAACAGTAGCGGAAAGAATTAACTGAAGGTTATTTATTCATATATAAGGTAATACAATAGAAAACAGAATTAAAAGTTATTTATTCATTAAAAAATATGTAACTGTGAATCATTGAACCATTCACAAATTGTAAAGGTACACATCGGTAATGTTAATTTATATAGGAAATTCATGAAAGTGAAATTATTATTGATAACGTGATACAGAGTCAGGATTCACTTCACTTCACTTAGTTTATTGTTTTATTGGACTAGTTTTGGGAAAGAATAAGTTTTCCCTAAAAAAAAAAGTCCAATAAAACGTTTTAAAGTGAAGTGCTACAAATTCCAACTCACTATCATATAATATATATTATATATATATTATAATGGTTAGTTTATCGAGAGGTGGTAGTACAGGCCCACAGTGTTTAAAAATTATTTTCTTCTGTAAAATTTCACTTTTTGGACTGTACTGTACCCTTTTTATTCATAACAATTCTGATGTTGCTATGGAAATAAAATATAAAAATATTTTTCTATTTTAGTTTGACAGGGTTGATTGTACATAGATATCAGAAATGTGGAAGTAATTAGACCTTTCTTCTGCTACCATCTTGTTTGGTAAGTGACAAAATATAACATGTTACTACTAATCCTAGAATTTGTAGTAAGTTTATACAGTGAAGTTATAATCAATTGAAACTTGAGATGGAGGTTTAACATACGTAACTTCACTTAATTCAAGCACTGACCTGAACATGTTTCGAGCAATCCTTCATGACTCATCATCAGCTATACTCCATCTGTCTGTTGTGTATTGGCAGCAACTCCTGGTGGTTGTTTAATGAACTTCTTGATGAGATCCATCCCCGCGGGTATTTCGAAATTCATGAGTGGGTCCTGATTTTTGTAAATATAAATCTTTTCCCAAATTGTGAGCTGTTTGTGTCCTTGGACACATTTTAGAAGTTCCGGTTCCACATTTATTTCATGGTCTTTCTCCCATACATGTGCAGCTATTGCCGATTTATCAGTTTGACCATACTTTATATGTCTCAAGTGTTCCTTAGACCTAATCTCCAAATTTCTTTTTGTTTTTCCTATGTATTTTTGGTTACAATCTTTACAGTTAAATTGATATATGCCAGATTTTTTGTTTTGAGGAATATTATCTAGGTTATTGGATTTAAGTAAATATTTTAGACTATATTTATTTACTGGAGCTGTGGTAATGTTGTATTCCTTGAACACTTTTCTGAATTTTTCATCTGCCCATGGGTGGTATGTTATTTTCTTATAGATAACATCCTCTTTTTCTTTTTTGAGTGTGGTAATTTCCTTGATACGTTTTTGTTGACTGAATTTCTTAACTTTCTTTATGATTAGGTCCTTGTGGAATCCATTATTTTCTGCTATGGAATTGATGTTGTGGTATTCTAGATCAAACTCAGTTTTGTTTAGAGGAATGTTGATTAAAATTCACATTGGAAGAAGAAAAGAATAACGTTCTCTTATTCCTTGATCTCAAAATCATTAAACACAACAACAAAATTGAATTTGGTATATACAGAAAGCCTACACATTCAGACTGCTACATCAAAGCCAATAGTTATAACCCCATAAAACACAAAGAAGCAGTATTTAATAGCATGGTTCATCAACTTATCAACATTCCTCTAAACAAAACTGAGTTTGATCTAGAATACCACAACATCATTTCTATAGCAGAAAATAATGGATTCCACAAGGACCTAATCATAAAGAAAGTTAAGAAATTCAGTCAACAAAAATGTATCAAGGAAATTACCACACTCAAAAAAGAAAAAGAGGATGTTATCTATAAGAAAATAACATACCACCCATGGGCAGATGAAAAATTCAGAAAAGTGTTCATGGAATACAACATTACCACAGCTCCAGTAAATAAATATAGTCTAAAAATTTTACTTAAATCCAATAACCTAGATAATATTCCTCAAAACAAAAAATCTGGCATATATCAATTTAACTGTAAAGATTGTAACCAAAAATACATAGGAAAAACAAAAAGAAATTTGGAGATTAGGTCTAAGGAACACTTGAGACATATAAAGTATGGTCAAACTGATAAATCGGCAATAGCTGCACATGTATGGGAGAAAGACCATGAAATAAATGTGGAACCGGAACTTCTAAAATGTGTCCAAGGACACAAACAGCTCACAATTTGGGAAAAGATTTATATTTACAAAAATCAGGACCAACTCATGAATTTCGAAATACTCGCGGGGATGGATCTCATCAAGAAGTTCATTAAACAACCACCAGGAGTTGCTGCCAATACACAACAGACAGATGGAGTATAGCTGATGATGAGTCATGAAGGATTGCTCGAAACATGTTCAGGTCAGTGCTTGAATTAAGTGAAGTTACGTATGTTAAACCTCCATCTCAAGTTTCAATGTTACTACTATTTTTTAATCTCCTTCAGAGCTCTAACTCATGCATAAAGAATTTTAACAGCTATGTTAATTATCGTAGGTACGGTAATATAACAAGTACTCTTAAAATGACCGATAAATATGCAAGAACATACAATATAACATATAATCTAGTGCAGCTCTTTTCTGTTAGCAAAATATGATTGCAAGCATTGTTTGCTGAAATACACAAGACATATTATTATATGTAACCATATATTATATTATTACTTATTATTATAAGTCTGATTTCTGAACAGATGTAAGCGTAATTCACTTTATTTACAGATGAAATCTTAACAGAACCACTTGATAAAGGATTACGATTGGTTGCTGTTGAACACAATCTTCCACATACTTGATTTATGTGTAAGATTGTTTAAGATTTATTTAATTATTTAACAATGATAAATTATCATACTAAATACAGGTATTGTGTATTCAATTTAAATTAGGCAATTACACTAGCGGAAAAAAAATTTCAGCCACTTGAATTTTACATCTTCTATCTTAACTGAACAGAAAACCTTTTCAATTGAGAATAACCTTACATTTTGAACAAAGACTCAATAGGGAAAACGGCTTATATCTGAAATGGTTAATAAAATAAGATTAATGTATAAGATAAAGTCCTTGAGCATGTGTTGGGGGAAGAAAGAGCAAAACTTTGGTGTTTTAAAACTTAAATAAAATTTCACCACATTACCTAATTCCTAGAGGTGGTTTGAGGTATCGCCTTTCTATTGCAGCTTCCAGGGACATAAGTCTGTCCTTTGCTATCTCCACTGGATCCTTCTTGTTTTCATATTCCCCTTCTGCTGGCATACAGGATGGGCGGAAACTAACACCTTCCTCGTTTGTTATCCTCCCTGGCACTTTCCATCCCTTCAATTAAAACCATAATTTCTATATTATTAAGAATAACACAATAAAGTATTAGCACAAATACAGAAAACGCTGATGGGTTATTATCAGAGCCCGGATTCTAATGACATGTCATCTTTTTATTGAAGTTGCATAGACATTGCCAACTTGCAGATAAATCCTAATCATGTCCTCTAGATTATAGAAATGCATTTTTATTGGGTCATTTTTTGTCATTTTATATTTTTAGGGCATTTATTTCAATTTTACATCATTATTTTGTCATTTTTGTGTCATTTCATTCCTTATTTAGTAATTTTCATGCATTTACATTGAGTATATTAACTTTTTTGTCGTCTTTTTTTCCA
Organism: Ectobius pallidus; assembly: GCA_964059195.1. NCBI lineage: Eukaryota > Metazoa > Arthropoda > Insecta > Blattodea > Ectobiidae > Ectobius > Ectobius pallidus. The sequence goes on along the minus strand of CAXKWD010000004.1, from coordinate 20,682,256 downwards.
TAGGGTAATATTTAAATAAATTACTAGGTTAGTATAATGCAACATTTTTTATAGGATCTTCTCAAATGCTCCAATCAAGAACAAAGAACAAAGTTTTTAGACCTACAACATCCTTTCTGTGTTTACAGTTTTTACAATTATGTACAAATTAGTTTATAACTTTGTGTGTACAATAATAATTTGTATAAATACAATATCAGTTTTAGGTCATTCTTTACAATTATTACATGATTTTCCTTAAAATTTAGGGTGCTTTTATAGGTCATTTATAGGTCTGTTAGTTCGTAAATGTTCTTAAAATTTCTTGCTTTGAAGTTTGAAAGTTTGTGGCAGCTGGATAAGTTATTAATTTATTTTCTTATGATATATATATAAATTTTTAAGTTTTAAGCTACATATCTAGGAAGCAAATTTAGGGCCTATGCAATGTGGCATTCACTCAAAATGAAGCCATTTGGCACACTGACTCACAAAAGATGTACATAGTGTCACCTAGTGTCATTATCTTGCACTAATACTTGGTCACACACTACTTATGAATTTTGGGAATTTTAGGGTAGCACCTCATTATCTTATAGTTTAATTAATTTCACTTTGTGCATAATTTTTTATATGCAAATGTAACATGCCACTGAATTTAATATGCAGCCCACTTTGCAAAATAACATTGAAGTGAAGGTTTTTACGATATAATCTCATCAATACGGTAACTAATTAAAATGTATGAGGATATGGACGTTACCTTGACTTGCATACTGGCATTTGCTACTTTGTCTTCCAGAGCTTCCACCTGCTCTAGCAGCATCACATCACAACGCAGCGCCACATTGTGCATCCAGTCAGTGGGCTCATCTCGTAAGGAGGCACCTCCAGGAAGAGCTGCGATCTTGTGGTCCATGTCCGTAATGGCAAGATCTGTTGCAACTTTGTCCCTACTTGCAGCACACAACTGAAATGAGAGGTAAGTCAATTAGTGACACTAACAGAAATATAATCAAGTATCATTTTTATCTGATTATATAAATGTATGTGCATACCACTCCAGGATCATAAATACATGCACAAATATTGAAAACATGGATCATCAGACAAAAAATCCAAAATCTAGCTTCAGGCAATGTTGTTACAGGCTACACATATATTGTATTGACCTCAATGTAAGACGGTGTTTTTCCCTCAAAATGTGTTTATAAAAACTATACTAGTCTTATATGTGCAGACTAACACTTTCAACAACTCTCCGTTCATGAGTGCAGCTGTGCAGCAGGAATCCCCATGCGATGACATGCATCCGACCCAAGGTCAAAGTCATGTGGAAATTCACCGAACTTGAACAAATATTACAGAATTTTATTTTTCCCGAATTCATGCTTCTGCTTGTATTGCACCATTACTTCTCTATTCTCTACGAGTAAAGCTTTGTTTGACCACCAGTAATGGCGGACCATGTGGAAAAGAAAGCATCTTGTCTCAATGCACAAATAAAGGCGAGAGAAGAAGTTACGACATGAACTTCAAAATTCCGTTTTATGTGAAGCAAAATGTACGAATAAGCCATTTTATTAATTTTTTTGTAACTATCCTTAAAAATCATGGTTGTCTTATATGTGGTGTCATCTTATTTCGGGCCAATATGGTAATCTAATGTCATCCTTGATTGACCAGGTTGCTGCTTTTGTGTCTTGGATCCCACAAGAGTAAAAAATTACTGATACAATTTTAACATTGTTGATTTTGTCATAGATACCATGAGTTTCAAGACTCTCAATTTGGATGTCATGGCATTGTTAATTATGGTGTCATGGATACAATGGCAAGCGTACATTGTTCCTATTGATGTCATGGAAACCATGACAAATTTAACACTGTTGATTTTGATGTCAAGTTTAAGATTGTTGATTTTGTTTTCATGGTGACAAGCTTTTTAGATTCTGGGATGCTATGAATATCATATCTGATTTTGCTCTAGTCTTTATCATGATTGATTTTGACACTTGGGATTTCATAACAATAGTTTATTTTTGTGTAATAAAAGCAAACTCACCTTTCCTGAGTATTCCATTGTTTGCTCTCTATACCTGGACAGCACTCTCTTCAGTTCCCTTTCCCTGTTCCCTCGAGAGTTAAGGTTCTCTAATATTGTCTTCAGTTGATCATCATCCGTTATTCTCCACCATCCTCTTCTCAACTCTGAAATTAATATTTTTTAATGTAATTCCAATATTAGAAGTAAAGAATTTCACACTTATGTGCAAAACTTCTTACTAATAACAAACGAAAAAATTTGATACTACTGGTTCAGTGCAAAAAAATATGAGGGTAAACATACAGTTTTAACTAAGGAAAAATTGGACGACACTGCCGCTATTCTTGAACAATCACCAACAAAATCACTTCCAAAATTATCACAAGTGAAGGGTTTCAGTGGCATTTATGTTCTAAGAAGCAGAGTTTAGGTATGGGGAAAATGGCTCCCGCTTGCTCAGTCGCCACACTGATCAACAGGAAAACTTTTTATTCTGAAGCTCTGTACTTGTTAAGCTCGAATTGCAGACTTCATTTAATGAATTCAGAATTTTAAGGTGTAATAATATAGGTATTAAATTGTTTGATAGATCACCCAAACTTGCACAGTCAGTTAAATCAAATAGGTTTAAGGCTGTTTTGAGAGACTGGCTTGCTTTAAATCCATTCTATTCGACAAATGAGTTTTTTTGAAGTTAATATTGATATTGTATTTTGAATTGTCTTGTTTTTTTTATGTCTTATCACTAATACAGTGGTACCTCGAGATACAAGTGCCCTAACATATGAGTTATTTGAGATACGAGCTGTCGAGCGAGCGAAGTTTTGTTTTGAAATACGAGCGACATTTGAGATACGAGGAACGGCCAGCTGCGACGCTGCACACGGCCCAACAGTTTACTGCGCCTCGTGCGTCTCACGCATTATCCCACGTATTTCCCCAGTGTGCTTGTTTACCTCGCTGTCGAAACATCTTTGCTAAGTTTTTCTAGGGCTTTGTGCTTTTTGTGCATTTACATACTTTATCACATTTCTTTTTATAACCATGGATCCGAAGAAAGTGTAACAAATATGTATGTACACTTTATAAAACCAGTGTTTTTTTTTTTTTTTTTTTTTTTTTTTTTTTTTTTTTTTTTTTTTTGCTTTACATTCTCTTTTATTATGTTTTTATACAATATTTGTGGGGTACGCCGTAGCGTAGTGGTCGAGGCGCTGCGCTACAGACCGGAAGGTCGCGGGTTCGATTCCCGATGAGGTTGTTGGAGTTTTTCAATTGGCCTAATCCTTCTGGTGGCACTATGGCCCTGGGGTCGACTCAGCCTCTAACAGAAATGAGTACCAGGAGCAATCCTGGGGGTAAAGGCGGCCGGTGCGTAAGGCTGACAACCTTACCACCTTCACGTGCCGAATGTCCAAAATCTGGGAGCCTCAACCTCCTGGAACCCTCTGGGCCTCCATGGCCTGTATAGGGATAACTTTACTTTTCTATACAATATTTGTCATTTATAAATACATTTTTCGTATTCCAAAACACGTAACAAAAACAATTGGGGTAGCATTTTTGGGGCTGGAACGGATTAATGGCGTTTCAATTAATTTCAATGGGGAAAATTGTTTTGAGATACGAGCAAATTGACATACGAGCAAGGTTACGGAACGAATTAAACTTGTATCTCGAGGTATCACTGTATTGCACTGTAAACTGTCATATTTCCACATATAACCTCTCATTCTGTAAATCATATGTATGTTAATAACTGCATTTTGATGCAGTTCAAAAACATAATAAATCTTGATTCTTGAATAATAAATACATTCATATCCTTTTCTACATAATTTTTGCAAGGAATTTATTTCTTAACAGTCAATAACTCTTGCTATTATTCAATCTTATGTATTTGCAGTTCTAACAACATTATATATTTATTTTTTCTCATTTTGTACAACACGAGAGCTTATTTAATAGTTTTGAGGTCTATTGGGAATGACCAATGTTAACAACGGGCAGAGTACCAATCTCTCACTAAAATAAATAATAACTAGGGATGGGTCGATACCAGATTTTCTCATTACTCTATACCGATACATGATTTTTCCCTCTATACTCGATACTTCGATACTTGATACTATCGACATTTCCAATTTCAATAAATAAGTACATTAAAAATTAAAAGTTGAGAGAACTGTGTAATACCAACTAAATTAAGTGTGCATATTTAATGAGACAAAATTTAATATTATCAGTAGCCTATAATTATTTTTAATCCCTACATTAAAACTAAAATTAGTATTTGAAACAGTCCACTTACAAGTTTTTGTTAAAAAATACTAGCATTCTCACTTAATTACAAAATTTCAGAATTACCAAAGTATCGAAAAAGTACCGAGCGAGTTTTTTGAAGTATCGCTCGATGCCGATACCATGCAAGTATCGAGAGTATCGAGGTATCGAAAGTATCGAGGACCCATCCCTAATAATAACAAAACAGAATTAATAACACACCATTACTGGGCAAGTACATACCCAAGGGAATAGGTTTGGGCTCGCCAGGTTCGATGGGTCCAGTCTTTTTCATTTGCTCCAGCTGCACCATCTCCTCAGGAGTGAGAATAAGAGGTGCAGGAGACTCACACTGACTGCCTCCTGGAGACGGGGAGGAGAGTCGTGATGGAGGAGGGAACACAGGTATTCGCAGCTCTGTGCCACCATCCAAACATCTGCAATTTAAACATTGTAGTACAAAACAAATTAAAATGAAGTGATGTAAACAGTGGATCATACTGAATACTGAGAAAAGTCGAAAATAAAAACCCTTTTTAACTCCACTTAAGTCAATTTATAAAAATGGACTAGTTTTGGGAGTGTTTCTCCCATCATCGGCTGGCGGTCGACTGGCGTTCTGGTGATCATAGTTGGTAGTATAAGTATGCTGACTGGTGCTGCCATCCCTCTTCTGGTGGTTAAGTCTAATAAAGTCCTCTTCAGGTGGAACGCCATTCGACTGCCAGCCGATGATGGGAGAAACATTCCCAAAACTAGTCCAGTTTTATAAATTGACGTAAGTAAATAATTGATGTGAGTGGAGTTAAGAAGTGTTTTTATTTTCGACATTTCTCAATATTGTAGTACAAACTGTTTTCAAAAAGCCTTACTTACTGCAACAATAATGTCCACATCTGTCAATGTCATTGACCATTCAATAGACATAAATGGGTTTAAGTTATTACATCTGCAATTATCAGAAATAATTGCAACAATTATTTATGTATCTAGTATCCTGGTAATTATGGCAATTTTATGTAAGTTAAAATAGTTTAATATGACTCACCTTGATTGGCAGGTACCATTAGTGACTGATGTGGAATCACACGCATCTCTGGGCAGAACGCTAAACCAGTTCTTTTCATTTGACATTCCACTCGTTGTGCTACCCAGAAGGAAACTCCCGTTCAACTCCTTCCCATTATTAAACATAGTTGAAGTGTTTAAACTGTACAAGTGATTCAGTGCATTGAACTTATCACCGTTCGGAACTATAATGGGACCTATCTCTGCATTCGCTTTCTCCATGCACTCACCTAACCTTTCGAACTGGATCGGTCTATGGACTAGAAACGTTGCTGGAATTTTATCATCACCTTCTTCTAAATGAGACTTACTACCAAACAACAAACTCTTTTCTTTACTTTCACCGCACATTGTACCAATGCCTTTGTCTTCTTTCTTAATGGCATTGAGCTCAGCACTAAACAAATCACTCTTGATCTCAACTTTCACTGCACTCAAACTGTCTTCTTTTGCTTCACTTTTAACACTACAGGTGTCACTAGAATCTTTCGCATCCGCTTTTGTCACTGTTAAACCACTTGGAACGCAAATCACATCACCCTCTATTTTTATCTTGCCATCTTCTGTAATAACGCTCTCTATGGCACTTTCTTGTTTCACTGAAGTCCTCTTTACAGTCTCCTCGTCTTCAGTTTCATTTCCTTCCATGAACATATTTTCATCGTCTTTAACTTTATCAGCCTCTTCATTTGCATTGCACTCTGGTAAGTCTTCTGTGCGCTTTTCGATTGTCACAGTAACATCGTCCACTTCACTCTTGTTGTTCACAGTCTCACCAATTTCTTGTACTCTTGAAATGTCGACATCCATGTCCATAACCTCTTCATGCCTGGATTCATTTTCGCTCTTCCCCCACGAAGACATTCCTTCTTGTTCTTCTCCATCTTTTTCTCTTGTTCTTTTCTTTCTGTGTTCATTCTCTATTTCTCCACATTCTTCACCATCTTCTGTTGGCTGTTCAGCATCTTTCTCAACTGCATCAACATCCATCAGCTCAGGTTTTGCCTTCTCACCCTCGTAGTCTCCATCTTTGCTGTCAACATCCATAGTATCTTTTAGGCGCTCTTCCCCAGTTGTTTTCTGTAATTCTTCTTCACATGATTTATCTGCATCATCCTTTGGTTCTTCTTTAATATCTTTCTCCTGTAATGTAAAGCAGAAATTTGTATAATATCAGAAGTCTCAGATGAAATTACATTCTATTGATCAATCAGTCTAGTAGGACATTTGAAAATAAGAATTATTGCATACAACAATTACTAACAATAATTAGTTTGAGGGTAGAGCACGATCTCCTTAGCATTGCAATTTTCCTTCCTGGAAAATAGAAAAAAGTTGTCCCTTCAAGTGTGCATTTGTTTGAAACTGTACCTATTAAACTTTTTGTAAAACAAATTATTGTGCGTTACTTTTTGATCCACCTTCGTACTAATAAAAAGTGGTGGGATTGGTATAGAGACCACGACATCAGTGTTTTCTGAAGAAAGAAGCAAAAGAATGTAGTCTTGGTAGGACATATCCTCTATTAGGACATATTGTTATGGATCTGTAGGCTTCCAGTTAGGGTTGCCACCTGTCCCGAATTAGGCGGGACATCCCGCATTTTAAGGACATTTTCAGCGTCCCGAATTATTCCTAAGAGGGACGCATTATATTGCGGGACGCCAAATTATTCCAAAACAAAATATGAGACAGCAATATTCTTGGTGGCGTCTTTTGTGAATTTCGTCTCATGGTCAAGATATCGATGTCGTTCCATCGCTAAAATATATCGTGTTGGCAGCATTGAAATCACCGCCCATGATGTTATTCTTTGTAACTTATTTGTAAGTCGCGTGGGCATTCTTGGGGTATGTACGTGATCTGTACAACCAGCGTGCGAGCCATTAACTGGTGATCCGACGGGGAAGTACCGAAAACAGATCATATGACACTCTGCACTGATTTTCCAAGTACAGTTCCTTCTGGAATTATAGCACAGCAAGACGTGTGTAGTGTTATCAGTTGTAATTTGAATCCACGTTCTCTGTGTGTTTTATGTGTCGTTCGTTGAGTAATAACTAATTAAATATTTCTCCTGTTATTCCTAAACTTAGTGGTAAGCCATTATCTAGTCAGAGTCTGGATTGCCAATGTTCATAATTTTTTCGAAACATGTCTATGAGTGTACATTGTTTTTTGAAATTCTATGAGAAAGCTTTAAGTTCCTTAGAGAAAGTATTTGACTTCACAGAAAACAATCTTTATGGTACACTGAAGAACTTGAATCTTAAGAGTTCACTATCTTTCAAACATCTCAAAGACTCTGTGAAGGCACATAAGGTAGAATCTGATGTTAATTTGGATGAGTTAGGCTTATATGAGGAATTCTGCTTTAGTTCAGATATAATAAATGCTACTAAAGTGAACTATACAGAAGGAGAGACTAAGTATGAGTATGAAATGGAAGAAAATTATTCAGGAGATTGGTAAAGAACACATTCCCAATCTCAAATGCTTTGTTCTGAGCTTTCCTGGTAGCAATGCCTTTGTGGAAAGAGTGTTCTCTCTCTTGAATCTAAAATGGACAGAATCCAGAAATATGTGCTCAGCTGACCTCATAAAGAGTGAAATCATTTCTACAAATGTTACAGATACCTGCAAAGATTATTTAGTGAGGGTGAAACAGAACAAACAACTATTAGAAGCTGACAAATCAAACAAGAAATACAGCTTCAAGTAATGAATTTGCCCAGGTTTTTTTTTATTATTTTGCTAATCTTTTCTTTTCTAATGTTAGTGTTACTGTTACGTAGACTATTCAGTTTTGGCTTTGTAACGAATATATTACATCTTTCTCTTATTAATAAATTGTTCCATGTACAAATTTAGGTATGAAGATCGGCGATCTGCATATATTCGATAAGTGTCCCTCCTTAGCCTTACCAAAAGGTGGCAACCCTACTTCCAGTTAAGGTTTAAGTTCATTTGCCTGATTACATTGAGAAACATATGTACAAACCTCTTTCTCTTGCTTGATCACTTCCACTGATGGATCTCTGTTTATGGTGACGAGTCCATCATGCTCTTCACAGTCACTGTAGACCTCAGGGTCTGCTGACTCCATAGCTTCGACAAACACACCCCCGGCAGTGGGTAGAGACCAGTACCTTCGCCAGTACCTGTCCTGACCGAAACACAAGGCTCGGAGTTGCTGAGCAGATGTGCTAATGGCCTGCAGGAAGTTGTCATTCTGCCGGAGTAGCTTCTCCACTTTGCGGTTCAGTTCTTCTGCAGTCAAGTTCTTGTCCTCATCCTAATAAATTAAAAAATCAACAATTTAGCCCAAAGATTGTGCTGTATACCATTCTCAAACAACTTAAAAGAACAATATGTAACATTATTAGACACAGAGTGGAAAATATTCTGAAGAAAAAGTAACAGGCAAATAAAAGATATAGAAAAGAAGAACTAGAAATACTATCACTTTCATTACTCTCGCAAATAAAATAAAGACCTACCAGAATTCTTAGATATTTTATTGAATAACATTTTCACAATTTGCATTCACCTTCTTTTATGAATAAAAAGTAGTTAATTCCATGGTAACTAAATTAGTGAAAACAATAGGATCCCAAAATAGCAAAGCTTCAGGTTATAAGAATGGAAAAGAATGTAAATCTCATTAAATAGGCCCACATACGCTATCACTTTTTTTTTTAAAGAATACTTACTAGAAATATTACGCTAAAAATTTTTGTAAGAGCTCTCACTAATTTATACCCAGAGTATTAAAATTTTGTTAATATAGATTACTGTGATAATAAGTACGACACTAACCTCTTCAGGCTGAGTTCCTTCACTTTCATTTTCGCTTACTGCTTCATCAGCATCTTCATCATTATCATCATCATCCACATCTTGTACTTTTCCATCCACTCCTACTGCATCACTAGATTCATCACAACCACTGTTTTCCATCTTGTTTGGTATAGCTGGCACCACTTGCCGGATCTTCTTCCCATGCAGCATTCTCAACCTGGAGTATAAGTTTCCATATTAATATACTAGCTTAAAAGACCCGGCATCGCCCGGGTTTTTTATTTTGTAATTGGAAATTATATTATGAAGGACTTTTGATTTTTAAATTATAGGTCATTATATAGGTATTTAGAATTTAAAATAGGAAGAACAATTTATCACACTCAAACTATTCCCTCAGAAAATGCTTGGTATAGCTTTTTATGGCTCATAGAGGATGTAGAATTTTGCATCCCATCGCTTGTACACAGCAAGCCTGGTAGGGGTTCAAATAAGAAGAAACTTAAATTCAGGTAACATAAAATTGTATTGTCTTTGCAGAATATTTTATTTCTCACTCTCATGTTACCATAAAACCGTTTTGGGGATGAAATTAAACAGAAATGTAATATCACTTTCATACTTCTCTCTCCAAAAACCTGCGATATAATAATATACACATTACCATACCTCGTATTGTTTTCTCTATGTCCAGGGTACAGAAAGTTATGTGACTGCATATTTTTGTGCATTTCATTCTTCAATATTTATTCATAACATGGATTATATTGATAGTTCTCTAATTTGTCAAGTCTCGTTTCATTTATTTCCAAAGTCTTATGTGAAGACTGCCAACAATACTGTTGTCAAATGAACTGTGATTTGGATTTGATAATTCTGTGTAAAAAGGGATTAATTATTCTCAAAAACATTTTTTTGGCATTTAAAATCAAAATTTTTCAAAATCCTTTCTTAGTGAGCACCTACATTATGAAACGAAGGTACTGTCAAAATTCTAAGTCTCTACCTGTTATAGTTTAGGCTCTACGTTGATTCCTGTCAGGCAGTCAGTCAGTCAGTCAGTCAGTCAGGACAAAGCCTTTTATATATATAGAGATATCTGTATGTATTAATACGCTGAATTGCACAGCAGCACTGAGCAACCACCACGTTCCAAAAGAGACAGAAACAACATTTTACTTACTTTCTGATTTTGGTGTCAATAATCCAGCGATCTTTGCGAAGCTGTCCTACTTTCTCGATAGAGTTGTCAATCTGTCGTAGAACAGCTTTGTTCTGAAGAAGTTCGTTACAGAGGAATGAGAGAATGGCAGCTTTTCGTGTGGGATTGAGAGCGAGGAACGGTCGCTCATGGAGCCACTCTGACATCTGCCATGTTGGATTCTCATGCAAATGTTCAAAGAAAGCAGCGTTCTTCCCACACTGAGGAGGCTGTTCTCCATAATTATTGTGATGATCAGACTTCTTCTCTCGGTCTCGTTCGAAGTGAATGCCTGCAAAGCAATGTAATGTTTATTCAAATATACATTAAATTTTCTTACTTTAATCTGAGGTAACATACGAGGGTTTTTCATATAGTAACTTCCATTCATCTTTTAATTTTAAATGTGAATGAAATTACAGAATTTGTATCGCAATATTTTGGAATTACACACTCTAATATACACAAGTTTCTAGCCACATTGAGATACTTGTCTTAGCTTTTGATGAACTTTGAAATTCTGCAATCATGACAATGATATACAGTTCACGGCACTTATTGTGATCACTTCGGGACACAGCTAATCTGATAATATTAACCGACAGATTACAGTAACCAAAATAATTAATTGAAGGTTATTCATTCATATATCAGATACTACACTACAAAACAGAATTAAAAGATTTTATAAGATAATATGTAACTGTGAATCATTGAACCACTCATAGGTTAATACAGTAATAGACTGCAAGCCACTATTTTTTCAACCGGTAACAAAGTTTTTCATTGTTTTTGTTTTCCTTTAGGAGTCCATACTCAGTTACGAGTTACGAGTGTTTTGGAAGTCTGTACTGATCTGTGGTGAACACCGGATAGCAAAACATCAAACACCTGTCTGTTCAAGCCTTATCATTTTACACTAGCCATCACAACACTGTTATCTTCACAAAGCAAAAGCAACAGCTAAACTGAGGGGTGAAACATGTTTTATTGCTTAAAAGAGGAAATTAGGGAATACAACCCCCTCAAACTGGTCATCCTGAAGTTGGAAACAGTACCGCTACGTCCTATACACAATACAATTGAGTTAGAAACGAAACCCTTAAAAACGAAATTTTGAATGATTACAGTACTTGGAAATAAAGCCGAAAAAGGAAAATGTGATAACATAAACCGAATCTTTTATCACAATAAACAGGATTTATTCAATGTATCAGTATTCATCCATACAGAACTTCATAAAAATGATAACATTACCCAACTGATAACATTATCCGTGATTACATTAAGCGGCGTTCACTGTATACTGAAAATGAGAGTTCATTTGCATTCTGCAAACAAAACCAAGGCAAGTAAGTGGTTTAAATAAATCTGAACTTGTATTCAATGATTTCCTTACCAGTTAATGCCTTCACTTCTCCCGTTGCATTGGCATAGAGGTAGATGCGGAGTATTTCAGACAGGTTGCTGTGTGTAATGTCAGCTTGTTTGAGGGACTGCCCCAGTATTGTGGTGTGGCGGGCTGGATTGGGAATACCAGGATCCTCGATGGCACACACCAACAGATGTGTCATCACAGACAACAGCTCTTCCTCTGCTTCTTCGTCGTTAAGAAGAGCCATCTGTAAGCTGTTGAGGGTAGGCAAACTCTCCATATCTACAACAAAATAAGTTCAATCTTATAATGAAATAGTTTGTTTTAGAATTGAAGGGCTTAGTTCCAAAGTGACTTTTCCTCCACAAAATCAAAATGTTCACAAATTAAGAATTTACATTAACTCATTGTAATATTGAGATAGAATATTTTTGGAAGATGCATTTTTTTTAACTTTGAAAATTTTGAGACAAAAGAGAATGTACAATTACTAAACTAGAATAGCACAACTGGGATTTAAGCCATTTTAATAATGAACCAACCATTCCTATACATTTTCACGGTTAGTTGCTCTTTTAGTTATTTCATTATAGACAACTTAGACCTGTGACCAACACCAGTGAGTTGGAATTTTGTCCCACAGGAATTCTTTTACATATCTGTCAAATATTAGAAGACAGGATTATGAAGCATCTGATTTTGAGATCAACTGAGGATGAGAGCAACAGTTCTCAAAACATGTTTTAATGCAGTTATCCATAATAATCGAGATTTGTGTGTGTGTGTGTAAGTTAGGCCTTTAGAAAGGAAAAAACTATACTCACCAAATCCTAGTGTTTCCCCAAAGTTGTGCAGGAATTCGAAGACCATGAGTATATCTGAAAATGCCTGACCAGAGAGCTTCAAGCCTGGAATTCTGTTTAGTGTTGGCAATGGTTTCGATTCTGGAACACATAAGAAACATTATTTAACACATTATGCAGTTTGTTTAATTCAAGACCACCATATAAACTCACATCATTTCCACTTTCTTTGAGGTGGTTAACTTAAATTATTATAGCACACTGAGGTATAATATTAAGCAGTAACTATGGAAATTGTTTTATTATTGAATCGTTAAAAAAATACATTATTCACTTTACTAGCCTATATGGTTTCTGAAATTATGAGACTCCGTAAGTACTGCACTGAAATTGCATTTTCTAGAAGCCAAATAGCCTGATTTCTGAAATACTGCTTTCAAATACAAATGGTGAATTATAGTCCTACAAGCAGCTAGAAAGAACCTGTGCAGAACAAAGCTGCACTTTTTTAAAAATATATATAGCTTGAAGGACTATATTTCCAATTCGTATATAGAATTCCATGTGATTAGGAGACTGATTAAGTAATTCCCTATCGTTTTCACCACTGCCTCCTGAGATAGATGTGTTACAGTCAACTGTTTGCCATTATGGTCAAAGGTGATACAGTCAATTCTCTAGGTGGAGATTTCATTACCGAAAACTAATTTAGTTATGCTTATTATTCCTTTGGAGAAGAGAGGGGCAGGAGTAAGCCCATCATCTTGACGACAACCTAGAGGAAACTGAGGTATTATTTGGATGTGAAAGGGCCAGAAAATTTGGTCCAGAGTCTCTAATTTGGGCTCGGAGATCTTTAGTGTGTCATAAATCTATGACACACAACACAGTGACCAGGAATTTTATATCCTGAAAAATCCACCAACGGTAGCCAAATTTGAACTCGCAATCTTTAGATCCAGAGGTGGCATGCTACATCTGTACCACCGGCAGCTTTCTTCGAACAACGGATTCCCTATGCTGTGAAAATGCTAAAATTTGCCAAAGAGATAAAATGAAATATTTAAATAAAAAAATATTAACAGATGCTAAGGTAGACTTTGAATTTATAACAATACTATCTGTAACCATTATTAAAACAGGCATAAACAGTGAGATGCTCTGGAAATTATGACGAAGATTCAGATGATTGTAATGGTGGTTGGTTTTCATTCCAGGTATATGGAATAAACATACTCCCGTGCACACAGCCAGAAATAATTGTACAGAAATGCTACTTGATACAACTTTTTAAACATGGAGGCATTGGCTTTTGACAATTTATTTTTGAAAAATCGCTACCTCAATGCAAGAAGATAAAACAAACAGTAACAACCTTCCGTACTAGTCCCTTGTGTAACAGAATTAAGAAGTGTATACCACTATGCTTTCTTTCTAAAAACTACTATTTTCCTTATTTTAAAGCTAAAACTCACCTGCAATTCGCATATCTTCTACAGGTTTCCTCAGTTCTCTGACCAGTTCCAGCTCTATGCGCCGCTGCTCCATCTTGCGTTCTTTGCTTGCCATCTTCTCAGCTCTCACTTCTTGGCGCTTGCGTTCACGCTCCTCAAGACGTTTGCGAGACTCTAGTGCCTTTACCAGCACCATGTGTTGCCTTCGGCGCTCGCGCTCCTAAACACACAACCTTAAATACATTTCCTGTTTCTAACAAAATTAAATTATTATTCTGTTACATATACATTACAACTATGTTGACTTCATCTTAATTTATGACTGTAGATACTCTAATTAATAATTCCTAAATTACTCAAGTAATAATATTATTTTCTAGAGGTTATGGTAAGATTAACAAAAATTTAGCCATTAGGTTTACACATTTTTCTTCTTCAATTTCATTAAGTTTATTTTATTTTTTTAAATTGCTGCTACTGATATTTCAATTAAAAGTTCTTTAATGAGTCAAATAATATAATGTTTCAATGTTACGTTAATATTAGCTGAAAATATAGCCTTTACAATTCAATATAAAAAGTTGTGCTCCCTTTGTACACTGGATGGATATCGAAGTCTCCACATTTCTGGTGGATGATTTAAGTATGCTTATAGCTGCACTGCGTTAATAATTTTAGTGATTTTTAAACATTATGTTAAGTTTCCCTACCCTACAATTCAAATGTTTGGCCATTAATTCTTTTAAAATTAAAAACATTAATTGAAATGTATCGTACTTTGATGTAATTTTGGATTATACAATAATAGCAAAAGCAAAATGGTTACTCTAACAGTCCTGTTTATCTTCAGACTGTTAGTATTTTGTTTCATGACAATTAAAAATGGTAAAGATGCTATTATATTCCTTATTATTTTCAAAAAACATAACTTTCACAAGCAATGAATACATGAAATTGTAAACACAATACTAAATACACACGAGTGTGATTATAGCAATTACAAGAAATTATGACTAACTGCTTAGCAAACATTAGTAAAGACAACACATAAAGCTGAACAATAAAAGATCACTCCAAAGATTTTTCCACTTTAAAGCAAGCAGTAGCTGCAGATTTCTACTAATACAACTTGTACACCTATATATAGAATAAAACATGAAAGCAAGCACAAGAATACATTGAAGTAGGCTACTTTATATACAGTATTACCCTTAATGTAGAAATAAGAATATGATCTATCTTCCTTGAATTTTTCTTCATTACAATCTTTACGGGGGGGGGGGGGGGGGGGAACTTGTTTAAGATAGAGAATATTAAACTAGATGATCAGATATATTATTTTTGAACTACTCTAATGCTGTTATGAAGCACTAAAATGTTCTTGACCAGAGCCACTAGTTCTGTATCAAGTAGCTCCTCAGTTGGTGCCACGAAGGTAAGTTCACCCTGATTCAAACCTCCCTATCTCAGAAAAATTCAAGTTGGTACTGGGGATCGAACCCAGACCTGTGGATCCCTAGTAAGCATAATAAATAAATAATATAATAATGAATGAACAAATAACTTAATTAATTATTATAAACAAGTAAATCTTAATGCTGAACGCAAATACTACACAAACCTAGGTACAAAGTTCTGCAGGACAAAGATTTAACAGACATCTGAATACAAGACCATAGGCACCATAATGAAGCAGAAGACTTTAATTTTATGGAAAAATTTCTATTGTTTAAAAGTGCTGATAGGCTACCTTTAAACAGAATTAGAACTGGATCAGAAGAAATGGCAGAACAATCAGTGCACTAATGTGAGAAACCTGTACCAGTAAGAAAAAAACTATTTTGAAATGTAAAATATGAACTGCTATGGTAACTGCTAACACAGAATTTCATAAATTGCTAAGTTATTGTTAAAGAATATGCCCATACAGTTTTATTATGTGATCCTTATTTACAAAACATAAATGAAATGAAAATAAAGCAAATAACACTGAGCTGTACGGCTCACGCTATACGAAGGAAAATAGTGTGCGCCAATCCCTGCAGAATCTTTCTGCACTGATGTCGCACTTGCCTGAAGAAAGAAAGAGAGCATAGATTTCCTGCAGCTACACTTGGAAGGTGCGTGATTGATCAACAATGCTATTTATCATTCAAAACCTTATAACTGAACAATCACTTGTCGTAAAAACATGGTTTTTATATAGCTGGCTTCAGTAACATTTCTTCTTTCTCATGGTGCACTTGAAAATGTTGGTTTGTGTATAGTTTTTTGATGCGCATTTGAAATTGCACAACATAACGCTTCTGTTAGGTATGGAGTTACCTGAACTGGACGTTGCCTCGCTGTAATTTGTTACTCACACAGGTGGGTCCCGTTAAAGCTCCAACCAATTTTCCTTCGTATAGGATGAGCCGTATAAATATTTATGAACATAGGCTGTATACCAAAATTAAGTGTTAAGTGTCCATGCTGAAGTAATCAGTAATTTGCATGCCAAACCTGTTATTAGAACCTAAAACCCTTAGGCTTTTTCAAAAACGAACTTGGAGTGATCTGTGATATTTCACATTTTAAAATTGTGATGCGTACACTAATGGTGACCAAGACAAGGGCCTTAAGTTAGTAGACCTATCAATTATTAATATAAAATATAGGCCTATTTTTTAGTTATAAAATTATTTGTAAATAAAATGATGGTTATGTGAATATTAAGTATAAAAAATCAAGCATAAGTCAACAGCATTTTCAAAATGAATAACTTCAAAACAGAATCTCAGATTTCCAGCCTTTTCAGCCTGGACATGTCCTTAATCGCAGACTGTCTGTGAAATCTGTGACATAATGGCAACCCTAACCTCACAACACAATTTAAGGAGTTTTTCTTCTATAAGTAAATTTTAGAATAACCAAAAAGTAATGAACAGTCCAAAAACAGATGTTAGGAGAGTAGTATTGTTAACATGTTAACATTAAAAAAGCAATAACTTTGTTAGTAACATTATCTGGGTCAGCAAGAGTGCACACAGAGTGAGTGTGAGAGTGAGTGAGAGTGACATACCAATTCCACAGTGTAGAGCATCTCCCTTTGCTTATTCAGTTCTTGCATGTAAAGCTGCACCGCATGAGGGAGAAAAAGAAAACAGTGTGTTCACACATCAGGCCATCCACACAACACAAACAATGTGCCCCATCTTTACATTATCCAGATTCAGTAACAAATGCACATATTTCAAACATAACCTCAATGTAATACAAGGAATTTTGCTATAAGCTCACAAAATGCTGGGCTGAAATATAAGCATCAATAATAAAATAATTTAAATTTAAGTGCTCATTTAAAGATGTTATATACCTATAATAAAATAAGTATCTTTATTCTCAACAATAAGACAATTTAAAGACAAAATATCTCTATAATCTAAGAGTAAAATGTGAAACTATGGAAACTGCAACAATTGCTTGAAATTTATGAGTCATATTATTAATCAATGAAGCAATTTAATTATTATATAGTTAAAATCCAATTATCTGGATTAATTGAGACCAGACCTGATCTGGAAAATCAAATAGGCCTATCCGAATAATTGGAAAAATCATGCAAAAAGGTAATTTCTTTAAAAAAAAATTATATTGTATTCAACTTTAAACTTGGGGGTCAAAAACAATACTTTTTCTACCTTTTTCTGCCTATGGTAAGGGCAAAGGAAGTAAAAATGTGGCTGATGGGTTGCAGGTTATCTGAATATTAGGCCTATGATCCAATTATTGCAAGCGAATTAAAAAATAACTGTAGCGTAAGTTGAGTATACAGGGCTTCAAAAACTACTACTACTACTACTATTATTATTATTATTATTATTATTATTATTATTATTATTATTTTAGTAGAGCTTTTTCTTAAGTTTATAAGAGCATCACTAAATATGAAGAAGATAAGAAAATGAAATGGTTAACCCTGGTTCAGTCATGTGGGAAATAATTACCAGTACCAGGACCGTTTTTGGAATTTTCCCACCCTCAGGCTCTTGTGTATCTGCCGTCTCTCCAAACTATTTTATAATAGTAAATGCTTACATATAATGCTTACATTAGTGTGATTGCCATTCTACTGACATCAGGCTTGTTTTCGCATTACACATTGTTCCCCATTGTTGTCCATACACATGAACATGACCCTCATTATAGCCTAAACTCGGACAGTTTCTGCATCTTGTCAGATGTAAATCACAGCAAAATCTTCCTCTGGTTTTAAATTTACTACTCGATCCCTCTAAGCAGGACACAGTACTGTAGGCTACTCTAAATACTGTAGTATACCGGTATGTGTTTCATTTAATGCTTTTTTCTACAGTTGTTTGAGTAATAATGTAATAAAACAGTTTCAGTTCCATAAGAAACTTCACATTTTCTCATTTATACACTAATTAGCCATCTCCCTTTGAAAACGTATATTTGACAAAAATGAGCTTATACTATACTTGCTACTACTGAATCTGGAAAACATTTCTCAATGAAATGAAATATGTAACATTGCATGAATGGTACACTGTGAAAATAACTAAATCCACATATTTATAATGCTGAAAAACCTTTCTCTTCTACAAAGCAATAAGCCGTAATAAGCATCAAGATCAATATTGGTTATAATATTACATAGCAACAATTTTAAAATAGATTATGGCTGTGTGGATAAAGTTTCTTTCAGCATAGACCAATAATTCAATGAATTAATATTCCCAAACTTTCATCACTGTCTCAGTCACAAAATATGAACAGGTTTAGAAACACGATAGAAGAGAAACATATACTGTAGCATTCACAGGAAGGAAAAACTGCAACTATTACGATGATAGATTATCAACATACAGCATGAGCATAGAGTTTATGAGAAATATTTTACTCCTTTTAACATTTTAAAGTTTCAGTAAATTTTCTTTAAATTAAAAATTAAAAATACAAATAAAGATTCTTTAGCTTACTAAATATAGAGTGATCTGCCTAGAAAAAAGAAAGAAAGAAAGAAAGAAAAAAAACATTACCATAATACCTGTAATTTTCAGTGCCCTGATAACTTAACCAGAAGACCTAAACCATGACAATGTATTCCAACAAAGAAGTTTTTCCCAAGTTTATCTGCCAAATTTTTACTAATCTCATGAATCGAGCCCGGATTTCTAAACAAAATGCATATTTATTTTCAGACTCCTAAACATAAGCAGAAATGCAATAATTAAGCAATTTTAACTTTATTTGATAATGCTCATTTTACTTATTCTGAGAGAAAAACTATTTTGCTTGCTAATTTTATGATGTTGAAATAAAACAGCATAATTATATTACTCAAAACTTTGCATTAAAAGTGTTATTTTTCATTTCTAGAGGTCACAGTCACTAGCCTCCTCCTTTTATCGTCTAATAAAATTACTGAACAATCCTGGTTTATAAAACACAGGTTTCTAAAAAGCATTCTGATAAAAAAACAATAACAAACAGATATTGAAGATAAATTAATTGAAGAAGAACTGTATTTTTTTTCACATGCGCTTATGTCGTCCTAAAACGTTGAAAGAACATTTGCACTATACAAATTGTTCTTCACTGATAGATGCAGGACTTGCAATCTGTGGATGACTGTTTTTACGTACTGTAACAGTCATGAATAAGATATGATTTCTATAGAACTGACGGACTAGGCAATGCAAAAATTACTCTACAGATGGCAGCAGAAGAAGAAAAAAAGATACTATTTACGCTATTTCACTCATCATTATGGCATTGTTGGATAGAAGCAAACTGTACAAAATGGTGTTAATGTTAAATTTTAAAGTCAGTGTGAGTCCTGCAGGGTTTTTGAGGTTATGGCAAACCCACAGGAACTTAGTTGGTGTGTACTGGAATACCATAGTAGGCCTACAGTGCGCTTTCAGAAGGAATTTTGAACATGAAGCACCTCATGACAAAACTATTCTGAAGTGATATAGAGATTTTGCATATGTGACTTCTTTTATGGGGTCAGATCAAGAATCTTGTGTACATGCCACCAGTAGGCTACCTCAAAATCTGCAAAAGTTAAAAATTCATATCACTGCAACCATCGAGTCCATCCCTGTAGATATGTTGGAGCGCATGTGGCATAAGTGGGAATATCACCTCGATGTCAGCGTGACATGCGGAGCAGACATTCAATACCAAAATGTTTAAGTTTCTCTTTCTAATGATGTTAGTTTCATGAAAATCCAGCAACTGACAGTGGTGCTACACCTGTTTATAACCACAGAATGTTTCTGTGCACACAGTGTATAATCAGCATTATTATTTTTTCATTGTGTTCAACCCCAATTGAATCTGGAAATTCTTACATCCTGTTTTAATTTCCGATTTTTTTAAACATGCTACGATCTCACTTTGTAAAATATGTACACAAAATTTTCAGACAGGCTATGCCTTTGGATAAGGGAAAACCCTGCTTGATGTGTTATGGATGCAGCTGCCACGGTACTCTAGTCTACTGTTTCAACATGCTTTAAATTTAAGTCCTCGTATAAGTTTTGCCCAAAACAGATCACTCTATAATGTAACATAACAAATATGTTTTATATGTCTACTACCTTGATTTTTATGTTATTCTCGTTCATCCAAAATGTTATATTTGTAAATGGTATAGATAAGATGTAATGATTTGTTATAAAGCACACAGAAAGCTGTAGAACGTGAAGATTTGTATACACAAGATTTAAAAAACAGAAAGCAACAAAAACGAATAAGTATTTACAATAATAGTGCACACTTAGCTCAGACCATAGAACTGACAACAAGAAGTAAATGTATCTTTTTCCCCTCTATTTTGTGACACCTTCCAGTTACAACTCAAGACTTCAAATGAGACAGTAATGAAAGCTTGAATTTCATTACAAAAAGCAGGAATTATTTGCTTTTGTTTAAAATCACTCACTTCTCTTAAGAAATCTATGAAATTAAAAAAAAATCTATCAAAATAAAATGAAGCCATCTCAAGAGTTTCCTATTTTTACCTATTTCTTCCACACGTCTTTAAAAAAAACTAAGTAAAAATCCAAATATCTGAGCTGACATTCCACTTTTCTAAGTAAATTTATGAATACATTAAAAATATAATTAGCATAAAACTTAACTAATATGCAATGAAACAATTCTAAAGAAAACAATTAAATTTTGATTGTGAATGTGTATAAGAGTGCTATGAAAAGTTATCACACTACATAATGGACACTCTAAACACAAACTATATCTACAAAGCAATACCCCAAAACTCACACAAAACTGCAACTAAACTAACAATATAAACAAATAAAGCACACACTTTAAAGATAGCTTTTTACAGGGGGAAAAAAAGCAAAGCAAAAATTACTCTATGGTTCTTCGTATTTAAGAATTCTATTATACTAATTTTTTCTGAACATTAAATCAAGTTGTATTTTTCTAAAATGTATCACAAATTTTGTAAGTAAATCAGAGAATACCATCAAGGGAATTTGAGTAAAGTACTTACTTGTTCTTTGAGCAAAACTGCTTGCTGCCGCTTCAGTTCTCTTTCCTGCAACAGTAAAAATGTAAATGCCATCATGTCTTGTTCAATAACTTAGATCTAAGTGCAACAGATAAATTCTGCATTATTATTGTATAGTTAAGTAAGGATTTTTAACGGATAATACAACTCTCTCATGAGCAAGTACCAAGTTCCAGCAAACAGGTCCACTATGAGTGGATAGTATGGATTTTCATTAATCTGGTTTTAGTTAACAAAGTTTCAACTATTACCACTGATTTTTTTTCTGCTGGTACGGTCTGGCACACACACATACTGGAAAACTTTGCACTTAATATTTTTTTTACAAAAAAGTTCCAGTCAATGAAGTTAATATGCACTCCAATTAGACTTCTCTATATCTGAAGACCGCAAGTGTTCACTGAGCTGTTTGGTCCTTCTCTACTTTATTTTTTGCATCTACCTGATTCCTAAAAGAGCAACCAGCACAAAGGGCAAGGAAGAGCAAGTGAAGATGGAAACTGCAGCGAGTTAATCTCTCTTTACAAGCTACTGTAATATAAGTAGCCTATGTTATTTAAATAATTTTATTTTTAAAAAATTCAGATTACCAATAATGTACTTTGCTTCCCCAAGCCTTGTCCAACGTTCCTCCAATTATATATTTTTTTGTTGAATGCATGGGAAAGAAGTAAACCTACTGATATAAGGAACACCAATAAACTTTTTCCTTAAAAAAAAAAAAAAAAAAAAAAAAAAAAAAAAGAGAGAGAGAAAAGCTAAATGTATCCTTTCACTTCCTCTGTCATTACATTTAATGTGACACAAATAACATTCTTTCTTTCACTCACAACTTGAAATATGAGCACAATAATAATCTTAGATTAATTTAACTATATAAAAGTAAAGAACATGTAAAGCTATGATGTGAAAATAATAAAACCCTAAGAAATGGGAACTTTAAAATATTTAATTTAAATTCGTCACTAACATAATGTATATCCTCAAACCTTAACATATAGAAAGGAAATAAAATAAAGCCATGATGATGATGATAATGGTGATGGCAAATATAATAAAATCAGTAATAATTTTGAAGATTTTAACCCTAGAACTCTGAAGGGAGGGGGGTTTGTAGGATACCTATACAACTTTCAACAGATATGAAATGAGAGAAGCAAAAGTCAAACAAATGTACAACCGTGTGAGCAGTATTATTCCAAATGTCACAAAATCAGTTTCAAATGAATAGCAAAATACTAAAATGTCCACTTTCCTCAGTTAAAGTCATCCCTTCAGAGTCCATAAGTCAGAAAAAGCCTTGGAATCCAATGATTATGTTAACTATAGCTACCAATGTTTTAATCTGATCTGGTCTGGCAAGCATATAACTTAGAACTGAGATTACCTGCTGTTTCCTCAGCTGATCCTCCTGGCGTTGTTTCTCCAACTCCTCCTGACGCCGGCGTCTGGCCTGAACATGCAACACAAATACACAATTCCACATCCATTCAGTCTGAACGTGCATGCAACCACATTCATGCAACACCCTGTATTCCCTTGTTTGTGTGAGTAAATATGCTCATGTGATCATGAACCAACAAAAATGTGTTCACAAGATGATATTTTAAGAATGTTCAAAAGACAACAAAGTATGCTCATTTGCTTACAAAAATAATATGTTTTAGTAGGCAACAAAAATGTTATACAAGACAAAAAGTAAAATGTGCTTTGCATTTTTCCTGGTGCTGGTAATGTAAGTTATTTTTCCAGGCTTCTAACCTAACTCTAAGGAACTCTGTTTCAGGACCAATCTGAGGCTCCACTGTAAACGTGATTTTTTTGGGCCCTCCACTGCCCCCAGAGCCCTTGACCGTAGGCCATTCTTCATCCCAACAACTTTTTGGTGCTTGTGTTCGATTGCTCTATTTTTCGCTCTTGTGTACTTTAAGCTTGTGGGTACAATAATATTCTATTATAGGAATGGGGCAGGTAGAAGCATTTGGATTGGAGAAGATTGTTGCATACCGACCAATCAGGAGCCAGAATGAAATGAGGGCCAGATGATATGCTGTTGTTCCTGATTGGTCAGTTTCCAACAATCCTCCTCTCCAATTCGAGCGCTCCTCACTACCCTTTCCCTACAAAAGAGCACTATCCAGTGCCATAATTTCATTCACATTGACAATGAAGCCTCAGATTGACCCCGAATCAACACAGTTTCCTCCAAACAATTACCTGGTAAGAAGTAGGAGAAAATATCTTATAAGACAAAAGAGTGTTTAAGAAAGGAACAAAATATTCTCAGCAGGCAAAATAAGCTCAAATGACAACAAAATATGCAAATAAAGCAATAAAGTAAATGTTGAGGATGACAAAAAGGGGCAAAGTCGCAATATAGGGGGACCCATCTCACAATATGCAGGATTCCACGTATGAGTGATGTTTTCTGTTTTTCAGTGAAGCAGGTTAACCAACTATGTCATTGCAGCAGAAAGATAAACAAATTTTATACAGACAGTCTAAATAACACATAATACTATCCACATAGTTAAGCAAGTGGAGCGGTTTAACTGTTTTATGAAGATAATCTCATGTTAAAATATGTGATCCTGTTTTGTAAATGTGCTATATTATATCTCCCGCGAGGCTTGTTGTGTTTGTGAACCTGTTTATCCAGAATTCTACCTGCTCTGGTGGTGTGACATCACACCTTTAATGTCCAATCACAAGTTTCTTCACCATTCGGCACTGTAAATAAGGTGGAGATTTCACTTTTTTTACTTCATTACGGTATAAAAGAAAGTGTATCATTTGGGGCGGGTGGGTTGAACCAAATCAGTCATAGAGACATCTCTCCACAGAAAGATTTATAACAAAATACATGTGATATTAGATGTTACAGATTGTTTTTAAAAGTGGGTCCTCTTATATTGCTACTTTGCCCAAAAAAGTAATGAAAAGACAAGAAAAATGTGCTTAGAAGGGGTCAATGTGCACTCAGGGGGGAATAAGGAGGCAACATGTATTTTCAGAGGGCAAAAAAATAAACTCATTGTATAAAAAAACAAAAGCAGTAGTGAAAACATGAAAACAAATCCATGGAAACCTATAAACATAAAAACAGAAGACAGAGAAAGACTCTCACAAAGATAACATAATATGTCACACATATTAAGGTTTTCTAGTTTGTTGAAGTTAATAAGTACGACAAGCTAGAAGATTGAGCCAGAAGATTGAATTTATTTGGAGCTTTATCAAAATTACTGGAAATTATTCCCCCTCCCCCCAATAAAAGAATCTCAGAGACTGCACCCCACTGCATGCACACAGTGCTTTGAAATAAATGTCAATAATATGAGATAGTAATATAACATAGAGAAAGGTTAGCATTAATAAAAAAATAGATTTAAAAACAAAATGAAACAGGCAAATTTCTATAAGCCTCAAAGAAAGTTGCAAAGCATTCTTTTCACTAGGGAGGATTGGAATTCACCGTCATATTATATTTTAAATAAGGATCCAAGTAAAGCTAAGTTAAAAATTAAAATTTTTTTACACACTTCACTTACAGTTATTACACAAAAGTGCTTTCGTCGAGGCTCCTGAAATTGTCAGTTTTAGTCTGATTCAAATTCCTGGTTAAGCCTTCGCAAGCCAAAGATATTCTCAGAATTTGCCTGTTTCGTCTTTTATAGAGTAGCTTTAATTATTTTAAAATAAATATTTCACAATAATCGAATCAGCAAGTAAGAGTATAATATTTATATGTATTACAGCTTATTAAACAAGTCTGAAACATTCTGAGTTGATTTTCCATCAGTATTATAACCTTAAATAACAGAAGAACTGCTGTAATAAGTCCTTCAATTACTAAGTATTGCAACTGCACTAACTGAAACAACCTTTACTGAACTTTTATACTTCATGCAAAAGTAATCTGCAATCTCATAGATATATAGTACTACTGTAAACATTGTATAAAATTATACAAGTTTCACGCTTTTTTCATCCAACTGTTGGCAGTTACTGATGTTCTTGCATGACATGCTCAAAATGGGACTTTACACTCATGCGAAGCCAAGATACATAAGATGACAATTTACATACTCTTATTCTCGATAGCTGCATAGTCATGAAGCATTTAATTTCATTCTGTACCAGG
This sequence comes from Ectobius pallidus, assembly GCA_964059195.1. Classification (NCBI taxonomy): domain Eukaryota; kingdom Metazoa; phylum Arthropoda; class Insecta; order Blattodea; family Ectobiidae; genus Ectobius; species Ectobius pallidus. The sequence goes on along the minus strand of CAXKWD010000004.1, from coordinate 20,656,552 downwards.
ATTCACAGAACATCACGTTTTTTAAGACAACAATATGATTTTTGGTGCTATCATCCCATATTATCTCACACAAAAAAAAATTATCTTTAGAATTGAAGTATGCCCCAGAACAATGCTGTATAGCATATTTTGTTTGAAGTTTCGTTTTTACTGGAATATCAAAATATGAGACATCCTGCACATCCCAGGTAACAAGTCAGATATTTGAACCACATCAGTGGAACACTGCTATAAAAGCATAGAAGAATAAGTTTTTTTCCTCTTCTACAGAAGAGGAAATGGAAATGGAAAAATGGAAAATGTTCAATACAGCGTTGTTAGGGGGCGTACTTAAATTAAGTAATATAAAAAGTATTTTAAGTGTCTGCTGTTTGGTTCTAGTATCCCAAATTCTTTTGTTCACTGGAGAAATAGGAAAAAGAAACTTAACTCCTTACTCTACGGATTGTACTTGTATATGATTACAAATATATAAGATAACAGGGGATTTTTTTAAATTATGAACCGATGTTATTTAAAAAAAATATATATATATATGTACTTGAATTACTGTTATTATTGAACTCATAAAATCTTGTAAAAACCTCTTGTGCTTAGGTATTCTGCACATATTTTGCAAATTAAAACAAGAATCAGATGTATAAATAAAACCTTTTGATAAAAATCAATGGGACTATTTAGCCAGATTTTATGTTTTTAATCTATCTAAAAACTCTTTGGCCATTCAAGAGAACAAAGCCTATTGTTATTTTTGGGTCCATTTGAGGTATCCCTTTTTCTATCCCAATTTCACATACCCTAGCCTCCTAAGGCCTTCCTGTAGGCACTTTCAAAGTTCTCCTTGAATCATATTCAGCTCTTATAAGTAAACTTTGGGAAAATGCATGGATTTTTTGTCTTTCTTAGAGCCTGCTTTGGGTACCCTATTAGATCTTGTGGTCAATTTTAAGTAACTTCAAGCATCCAAAAGGAAGTCTCAAAGGGAATTTAAATCCTTTTTAGGTACCTTAAAACTGTAGGTAGTATTATATTTTTCTGTTTACTGCTGCCATTGAATTTTGCTATCTTCACTTCCACCAATAAAAGCTAAGGGTGCAGAATGTTAAATACAGTCAAGATATGGTAAAACTCTGCTATATACCACGATGTGTTTCACTGTGAATCGTGTATAACAAAACATAACTGTAGAAAAAGGAGAGAGCTATTTCACTTTTGCAAAACCCATTTTGAGCACATGCATTATGCAAAAACATACAAATGTTAGTATTTCACAAATACAGCTACAAAGCATTAGGCAAAAGTCAACAGAACAAAACAAAAAAGGCATGTTTACCATGCAGGTTAATAAATGCCGTTACACAAACACAATCTCAAATGTTTTCACCTCAGATTGTAGCTAATGTATCTATCTACTGTCAAAATCATCTATGCTGTTAGAATTACTCAAGTGTAGCACCAATACAAACGCAATGTTATCAAAAAATTAAAAATAAAGGGCACTTATTTGAGGGATCTGAAAAGGTGGTGTTTGATTTACGAGGACTGGGAAGGTTCCACACTGGCCATTACTCCATGTTTCCCTAGCAAATGTAGGAGTTAAAATGCGCATCCCTGCTCAAATAGCATTAGTGTCCTGTTATTCTCTTGCTGCGGTGAAATAGCTTGCAAATACTAAGAATGTGTTCAACGTGTAGAATGTGCAGCGAACATCCCAATCTACATAAGCAATGTCGGATGTTCTTCACAGAATGGACTCTTCTGATGTAACAATATTCAGGAATAGATACTGAGTCAATCAGAAAAATCCATTAACAACGAAGGAAAGCCTGAATTACATGAAAATAAGAGAGAAAGACATCGACCGATGCACTTATCTTAGAAATGAGAATCATCCAGAAAACAAATTCAACCAAATCCATATTACTTTCAAATAACACGAGTTTACTTTAGTACAGAGAGTCACAACAAATTAAGCTTTTAAATTTTAGCTTCATTCTAAAAAAGTTTGTTTCTGTATTTCTGTAATATATATGCTTACAATCTATACTTATTGTATATACGTAATGTATAAATTCTCAAATTTTTATTGATTTGCACATAATATGTTACTTATTGCATGCAGAAACTACAGAATGCCTGAAGTCTTTGGAAACAATCTGGGGTAATTTTTATAATTAGGATTTTGGACTTACAAGATGTTTTGGCCAGTAGTTTCCAGAACAAGGGCATAGTTTGAGGATTAAAGAAGTGAAACAAATCTCACCCATATTTGCGAGTATGGCAAATAATAAAACGATAAATGCGGGAAGTGATATAAACAGTGAAACTAATGAATCTTAAGAGCTGATGGTCAACTTATATACACTTTAAACTCCACTTACATCACATTCTTTCATGGACTAGTTTCGGGGAAACAACTCATCCTCATACTCGGCTGTTGGTGTTGTCGACCAACAGCAGAGGATGGGGATGAGTTGTTTCCCCGAAACTAGTCCATGAAAGAATGTGACGTAAGTGGAGCTTAAAGTGTATATAAGTTGACCTTCAGCTCTTAAGATATGGTAAATAAGTTTTTTCATCAATCTAAAGATGGAACGATATGATGGAAAAATAATAGGCTATGTTCTAACCTAAAACAACATTGTTTTATATGATAGCTTCTTAGGAATCCAGCAGAGTAAGAAGGATGAAGCTCTGTCTGAGCTTTCATCTGCTACTTTTTTAAAAAAGTGAGCTAAGTTGGAAATTGGAGTTCCTATTACACAATGTTGATGGTGAAACTTGGTGACACCTATGTCCTATTGGCTGGAACTGATGAATTGGAATTGATTGACCATGATTTGGTCCAATTTTCTTGTAGCTGACTAATTGCCGGATTCCAGACATGACTCCTCAGCAATAGTTTCAACAGGGACAATGGACTAGAACTAAGTCAGGCCCTGGAGTCCAGCTATAAGTCAGCTCCAAGAAAATCAGAACAAATCACAGCCAATCAATTCCAACTCTGCGTTCAGTTCCATCAATAGGAAGTATGTGTTTCTAAGCTTCTGACTGACTGCCTTCAAATAACACTGTTACAGTGTAACAGAACCTCCAATTTCCAAGCTAGTTCACTTCTCAGCAGCGAAAACTTGGACAGCTTCAACCTACTCACCCAGCTGGAATCCCAAAAAGCCTTGATTCATAACCAGTGCCGAAAAAGCTTCAAGTTTTTTAGAATAATATTTTATGGTACGATATATCACCAGTATTATTCTTTAAAATAAGCAAATATGGAATATAACAAAGTTGTAATGTGCATTACTTCAGTTTGAGATATAAAGGTACCGTTAGTGTTTTTAAGATATAAAATAGATAAGTAATAATCCATTTACTGTTAGGTACTTCTAAGTTTGAATTCTGACATGTATAAGCATGGTTGAGGCTGCTAGTATGATTCAAACTTTCCTTCAACAGAATTGATTGCCTGACTCTCCGTTATTTTTTGGTGAACACTAAAGTTTCTCTGGATGTCTTTCATTTCCAAAGAAGTGTATCACTTATCCATCTCCTTATTTATTAAAATGTTTATAGTTCCTATACCAAAGCAGCAGGTATTTATGTCTTGTGAAAAATTCAGTTTCTGTTCTAAGCTACCAAGCAGTCGACAGTTCTAACCCCTACTCCCAACCCTGCAACATTTCAAACTGCCATGCTGGTATGGGGGAATCTAATCTACTGTTCTGCCTTTTCTTAAGACAGCAAAACCTCGTACCACAATGTATCTCTATTTACCAATACACATTTCTAAAATTATTCTTATAATTGTCTACAATAACAAGAAGTAAAACTCACATGTTTTTGAAATTTAAATTCCAATGTAAAGTTTGTAGAAAATATATTATAAATCCGCTTGAACTTCAAATGCCTTCATAGACTAACTTCATAAAACCTGTACCATGGACGTTGTCTTGGAAATGACTTATTATTGTAACAAGCTAGAAGTCTGTACCACAGATAAACAATATAGTTTATTCCAAACATAATTTATTCTATATAGAAAGTAGTCCTTTATATTACTCTATAATTCATTTTTTTTAATAATTAATTAATTTTAATTAATATTTAATTAATTAACTTAAGTAATTTTGAAAACAGGGTGCTTAGGAAAATATTTGGGCCTAAAAGAGATGAAAATGGGGACTGGAGAAAACTGTGTAATGATGAGCTTCATAACCTGTGCTCTTCACTGGATATAGTAAGGGTAATTAAATTGCGGAGATGAAATGGGCTGGAAATGTTGCACACATATGGGAGGAAAGACAGATCTCAAAAATATGGATTGGGAGACCCGAAGAGAAAACATCACTTGGAAGACCTAGACGCAAGTGGGAGGACAATATTAAGGATAGATTTAAGGGAAGTCGGATTTGCAAGGGATGGTTGGATGGAGTTAGCACAGAACAGGGTTGAATGGCTGGCTCAGGTAAGCGTTGCAATGAACCTTTGGGTTCATAAAATAGATAATATTCCTTCAGCTTACTTACTATTGTCATTGCCATTGAGTAAGTAAGTATATAATTGGAATCTTACTTTTCAAATATGGTAAGCAACGGCTTATTTCTGCACTTCTTTGTACTTTATATTTTAGTTCAAAACCTACAAACATTCAAAGAGACTGATGCTATTAGGCACATGGACAGGTCTAAAACTAAAACAGAACTGAATTTCTGTTCAATTTAACCCTTCCCACAATACTTTACAAGACTTGGCTAATTTTCTTGTTAAATTTCTTTCCAATCTACAAATGTACTGAATGAAAATAAGAACTCTACACATCAAACACCTGATACGGTTTTGAAGGATTGAGAGATTCGTTCGCAATATTTGTGGATTAAGTAAATTATTATGTTCACACATGGATCTAAAGAGATGCCCTTAACAAAATAATACACATTGTAACCAGTGACATCGCCAACGGGTGGGCCCACAAAAAAAGAGTGAAATTTCGGGATAAAAATTGTAATAACATATTTTAAATTTATTTTTTCATTCTTTGAGGGAAAATGTCTTAACATTAAACTTAACTTCTAGGAAAACAGTGTCCCCTAGTGAAATCAATGAATGCTAAATCAAAACATGTGTATGGTCTATATTCTGAACTACAGAACTTGAGCATGGGTTTGGCTTTCCAGGATCTACCCCATCACAACTGCTTCTGCAAAAATTACTTTTTCTGCATTACCACAAATAAAAAAAAAAAACACACCAGGACAATCATGACAAGCTCAAGGCTTTTTAATTTTGGATTAGTTGAAAAACCCATCATCATCAGTGTTCACTGCTAGGAAATCTCGACGGCTCCAGTTCACCTTATGAAGCGTCTGTATAGCTTGCACGATTCTGTATCATAATTTTGCATGTTATTAAATAAGACTTCCGAATATGAGAGTTGACGGCAGGCAGCGGCATTGTCAGGATATGGGTCAGATACTTTCTAAACCTAATAATATCTGGGCCCACCCAAAAATTAGTCTGGCTACACTACTGATTTTATCTCTATAAAAGTACAACTAAACATTTTTTATTTTTTTTTAAATCTTGAATTGAAAGAAAAATTTGATCATGATAATGCAATAAAACTTTGAAGGTTCTCCCGACGAATACATTGTGGAAACTGTTCTCGAGTTTTCAGTCGGGTAGTTAGAGAATTACATTTTGAGTTTTCGGCGACTGTCTGACTGCATCCGACTAGTCCTACCATGGGTACATATACAACGCCATAACCTCTGGATCTCACTTCTCCGAAGATGATGACGCAGACAGTCGCCGAAAGCTCAGAATGTAATTCTCTAACTACCTGACTAGAAACTCGAGAACAATGATAATGCAGTTTAAGCTGCACAGAAATTGAAACATCTTCTGCATAACTACAATTATTGCAGTATTGGCATTTTTATCCAACGCTTATATTTTAGGAATCAAGTTTGCATAATTTTTCTTTTGTTATGTTTTTCATACAGTTAAATGTGGTTTTTCCTTTTCCAACATTCAATTAAAAGCAATATGTGTACGAGGTTTTACTGTAATTATGGCCTACATGAAAGTGAGGATATAAGGGGCAGGGGCATCAGCTAATGATGATGGAGTCTTACCGTTTCTTGCATCTGCATTAGCAGCAAGTCATCTTTAATTGGGGAGGAGGTTGGCGTGGCTTCCTGACCCTCACTCTCATTCTTGATCACACTGGGGACGTTGTTTTCGTAGGCCGTGAGTATGCCGTCGCGATTTTTCCAAATAGTTGCGACGGTTGAACTTGCTAGCCCTAACTCACGGCTAACATCTGATTTGCTTTTCCCATTCTCTATTTCACGAATGATGTGCATTTTTTGTTCGATCGTGAAAGCAAGCCTCTTGCGTCCCTGTGGCAGGCAGAAATGCCAGTAACACTAATGTCGTGGCTACTAATGAGGCTTCACACAGCAGATATAAGCATTGCCCACAACATTAGCTAGTTCCTCTACCCCCTTACTACATATACAAATTTTGAAAGAAAAATATGTAGTACCAATTCACATTCATAATCTAAAAATACTGAAAAATACTGTTCTCTACTTTAAAAAATAAAAGCACTTATTATCTGTACAAAGCAGTACAATTGAGGTTAAATGCATAAAATACTAAATCAAATTACAGGCACCAAAATAAAATGGACCATCCTAAGGAGAGAATATCTTATTTTCTATTTTAATCCCTGCACCATTTTATTGGTTCATATATGGTATGGTAAACAAAACGTGGTATTATTGTGAGACTGGAATGGTTAACATGCCTTTGATATTTAATACAGGAGATAGCAATGTTCTTTATTTCCTGCTGGTTCTTTATTCGAATGGCCATTCTTTATTCTAAAGAACCACGAGAATTTGATCAACTTTGACACCACAGTGGAGATTCTAAAGAACCGTGAGAATTTGATCAACTTTGACACCACAGTGGGGATTCAAGGAACTCTGATTGAAAAGTTCATCCACCCGCCACTAGAGTGACAGTCGGATCAGCTGATGATGGTGGAAAGCGTCCATCGAAATGCATTCTGAGGTAAATATACCTATTAAGTGAAGTTTGTGTGCAAGTCCCGATCTCAACAATCTTTAAGTTTGACATCACTTCACCGTGTATCTTCCCAACTCAAATTATCATAGGAAAGAGGTTCTATCTGGCAGTGTGAAACAAACTCCGGCTAGCTCAGTTGATAGAACGGTTGCACGAATAGCCGAAGGTCCTGGGTTCGAGACCCAGTGTCAGAGGAATTTTCTCCTATAACATTCTCATGAAATGTCCAACAGAGACAATAATCTGTGGCTTATGAAAGTATATGGTCTAACCATCTAATATTGACACTTCACAATATTTTCCCAATAATTTAATAAAAAATAAGTTCATTTTATCATTCTTCAGGAAAGAATGAGCTAGTGTCTTTTTGGGATTGTAACATTTACAAGGATGTAGATTTGAACATGCCTAAATAGAATACACTGGTGTCTGTACTTTTATTTAGTATTTTTGAACCTGTACTGCTTTGTGCAATCAATATCTCTGGTAGTTTTCAACCAGTAAAATGTTTAAATCCACTGCTACTTGTAAATAAGCTGAAAATTAGCTCCATTATTAGTTTCAGTTCACACAAAACTGGTCAAATTAGAGAAAACTTAATAAACAGCTAATCCACCAAGCACACTCATTTGTTCATATACTCAGCAAAGCAAAATATTTTTGTCTATGCCTAATCAAGCCACTTCTACAATAAAACCCTTATGGGAGTAATTAATACCTATCATTTTAATTTCCATATTGGAGAGAAATATTTACACAATTTGGAATAACATGAAAATAATGGAGTAATGGCCATTCCAGAACTGAAATATAAAAATATGTAAATATGTAAAAAATAATTTTTACATTTAGGTTTTTCTATCAATTTTTAAAAACAAACACGTGCCTGATAATATTACCTAGGGAAAGATGGAAATTAAAATGTAAATTAAAGAAAATCAGAATAAAAATATATATAACTTAGCAATGCATCATAAGCAAGTATTAAAAAATAACATGAAACAAATACAAATTATATAAATACTTATATTTTATTGCTTAATCCATTACACTTTAAATGAAATCGTGGAGTCTCTAATAATTTACTTGCAATATTATAAGTTTCACAGTTAATTTAATTTAAATAAATGTCAACAGTGGAACTAACATAAAAACTCTACATATGTAATATATATATATATTAATGCTATGCTCATACATTTTGTAATAAATTCAGTACTTATACAATGGGTGGTTTAAACATTTATTAATTTTTTATAGCTATTGCTTATTTCAGCTACCTTCTTGTAGTTCTAAAAAATGTTTACTGCAATGGGTTAACAACTACAAAATTTACAAGTAAAACAATCCATAAAATCACTCTAAATTTCTAATAAGATGTTGAGTTTTAAATCCACTGTGCCATGTTATGAAATTTTTTTTAATCTTAAATTGATGGTAAAGTTAATTCATGTGCTTCACGTTCCAAAATATGATCAAAATAATGCCATTTACATGTTGGCCTACGTATACCTTGGGTTGTTCTGTAAGCTGCATACAAGACCACCAATAAATAAATACAAAAAAATGTAACGGATTAAGCAATAATCTTTATGAACATCAAAGCTTGCATACTTAATAAATCAATTATAAATTCACCACATATGAGTTTAACAAGTTTTTAGATATAGCTACAATCCAAGAGAAGGACACACCACAAAACTTGCAACAACATAATGAAAAGTGACAAAATAATCAGAATTGTACTCTAACCTATATTAATCCAAATAATTGTCAGAAGGGAGTTGTAACAATAAATTGTGAAAATTATGAAAGAAAGGAGGTTATCAATTTATTTCCTCAATTTTGGAGAAAAAAAATGTTACCTGGCAGTGCACCCGACAATATCATGTAGCTCTCTTGTATAAGGATGGTTCCTTTAAAAGGAATCTGGACATGGTGATTGTCTATCAGCGACCTCATCAAATATTTGGACAAATTGCAAGACCCAATTACTGGTTATATGAAATAATTAAATATTATACAACAGTAGAACTAAATCTTTGTTAAAATAAATTACCCTCATTAATATGACATACTCTTTAACTGTTATTAAAATACATGTTATATACCATTGAGATTGATCAATAAAATAAAATAGTCTTAATACCAGCAGCTCAACGATATTTTATTTCATAATCTCCCTAGGCCTTTCGGCATATTTCCGCCACCTTCAGGGCATCTTCTTTTGCTGGTTTGGATGACTCAATAATTAAAACCAAAACTGCATTGTCTTACATCTTGTCGCATTTACAAAATCAAAATTTCTAAAAGCTATAACTGAATCATCCTCAGCTATATAACAGATATATATATAATGAAGAGGCAAAAGGCCACACATCCCTTAGACAACAAAGTGAAGTAAGAGGCCACAGCCCTAAGAAAAGGAAGGAGTAGAACTATACAATGCATAACTTAAATTCATAACAATAATATATCAGCATTGTGGTTGGATGCATTCATATTGTTCCCAGTATGTTCATGCCTATGGTGAAGTCTTAAGAGTTTTAGAAGAAAATTTGAGGAGGCCACATGATAAGATTATCTGCATTAAAGTAAAGGGACCAGTTTGTCTATCATTCAATAAATTATTGTTTATAACATTGCAGACTTCACAATTTTCACTTATAATTAGCAAAACACGTTTGTGGAATACCGGTAGTTTTCCACACCTTCAGTTGCTATGTAAACAAAGATCATTGTTTGGAGAATCCTGTGCCCTCTGTTGAAAGTTGAGGAATTTCAAAATTCATTCATCTGTTTTAAAATTTTCGTATATAAGACCTGAAGGGAACCTCTTCGAATATCTAGACATAGATGGGAAGACAACACTGAGATAGATTTAAAGGAAGTAAAATTTGCGAGGGACGGCTGGATGGAGTTAGCACTTAATAGGGTAAAACGGCGGGCTCAGGTAGGTGTGTCAATGAACCTCCGGGTTCCTTTAAATTGCTTAGGAGTTGTCTATTGCCACTGAGTAAGTAAGTAAGTAATCTTTCCCATACTTCCAATTCTTTTTGTTGGTTATAGATTTGAAAAATTTGGTTTCCTTAGAAATTTCATGATTACTATTCCAACAGTGAGTTCCTACCACCGATTTCTCTATTTGACAAAATTTCATGTTTCTCATGTGTTCTTTCAACCTTATGTCCAAATTTCTTTTTGTTTTACCTACATGATGCATTTTATTCTGTTTTATTGCATTCTAAACAATTAATCTGGTAGAATCCTGGCTTTTCTTATCTTTAGGTATTTTATGCATATACTGTAGTTGGTTTTAATTGTTAATGCTGTATTTCTTATTTGAAGCTCAAGTTATATTGTATTCTTTAAAGATTTTTAAAATTTTTCAGTCTAGATTATGTTTCTTTAGAAAAATAAAAGGTACTCAAAGAAGGAAAGAACCGGTCACACTAAACTCTATATTTGGATTAACAAAGGTTTGAGTTACTTTACCATCCCTGCAGTAAAATGATGGCTGCCACTGAAGATGACTACTTCACTACTTACTCAAATAAGTGGATAATCTCATGTTACCTCCATCATTTGCTGACTGCGCTGCTCCCGTTCCCTCCTGATTGCTTCCTGACGTTCATTCCTCTCCTGTTCCTTCATCAGCCTGCACAAGAAACACATGTTAATTAAATTTCCTAATTTTTTATCCTACTGAACTTAGCAAAAGAAAAGAAGAAAAAAAAAGTTAAACCCTTAAATACAACTTTCTTTACCATACGTCAGTGGTCTTCAACCCCGCGGTCCAGGGACCGCATGTGGCCCATGGCTTAAATTTTGGTGGCCTGCGAACAAATATTAATTTTAACTACAATGCCAATATTGATAATTTAGTGACCTGACAGTGTCAGGTCTCACATTAAATTCAAGAATGCTGTGTGCTTTGTGTTATTCATAACACTGCAAATGAAAGACAAAATATAAAACTTATTACACAAGTGTGATGTTAAGTAGGCCTAACCCCCACAGTTAATGTAATATAATTGATATATTTGTTATAATCAATAAATGAATGAAGCCCGGTCCAAACAAATTTTTGATGACCTGGGGAACAGTTTAATTCTGTTAAACATAAATTTAGTGAGGGTAAATAATAATACATATTTTATCCTATCATGAAAATCCTTTTATTCAGTCTTTAGTCTTCTGTCTAGTCTTTCCCAAAAAAGAAAAAGGCCCTTTATTTGAAAAAAGATTGAAGACCACTGCCATAAATCTAGCTATTACTTTTTGCTTCTTATAGTACAGTTTGCATTTAAAGTCATGTTATTTGCAAAATAAATTAAGTCTTTGGAAGAGATGCCAAGCTTATAACAACCCTTCAGGAAAGTTATACAAATAAATGTTTCAAATTAAAGTTCCAGCTCTCAAAACAAGCAATTAAAACAAAACAAAAACAAAAAATTATAAGGGATACTTTTGAGAAAACGCAGAAAAACACATCTGCCGTACTAAGCAAGGCTGAGAAACACATTCCTTATGAGGAAAAAGCCTGTACCACAGAAAATGCCAAAAGTGATGCCATTATAACAAAGTTCTATTGTAGGAAACATCCATTTGTATAAACTGTAAAACTTAAAGGTAAGCAGTCCAGAAACAGCAATCCACATCACTCACCTGACATGTTCTTTTTGTCTGGCAGCTTCTTCTTTGGCCACCCTCTTTGCCTCCTTTGCTACCATGGCTGCTTTTTCCCTTTCCAGTTGTTGGTGCATCTTTTGTTCTTGGGCTGCTTTAGATACTTCAGATCTGGACAAATTAAGGGGAAAATTACTCTAAGAAAGACAGTACAAAAGTAAATTAAATTCTATCATATATTTTGCCAAATTCTATTACAGATGAAAGAAAAACACTTGTTCTTTTGGATAATCTAGTCAGAAGATAACCCTGAGATTAGAAAATGAAGCAAAAGGATAATACGATGATGAATTTTCCATTAACACATCATGAATTTTATTTGGATTACTTCTGAACTGCTTTGTTTTTCTATATTAAGGTGAATACTACTTCAGACTTATAGCTAATTCTTATACAGTAAAAGCCCTATTTAAGGGCGGATTTGGATTTAACACAATGCAAATCACATTCCCCTTAAAAAAAAAAAGTGAAAATGTGAATCAAACTTTTATTTTTCACCTGCATAACATGTTTCTGCAGTACTGGGTTTTCCTCGTCAGCAAGTGCAAATAATAATGAGGGATGGATTTTATGGCTGGTTTCCTGAGATTTCACAAAGTAATGGGAGTTCCTACATTAGCTTTGTCCAACTCCATTGACTGTAAGTGTTGTACATATGAAATAGGGTAACATTCACACAGTGGCGAGGTTATTTTTTATTTATTTTGTTCAGTTGAAAAAAAGAAAAGTCGTTTCTGTTAATGACAAACTGAGAATAACTGTGTTAAGAATGGTCTTGTGAGTGTGGCATTCTGGAAGGAACAATATGGGAATGGATTAAAGGAAAGACCCAACTTCAAAGTTTTGTGACATGACTGAAAAAGTGGGACCACAAAGAAAAAGGTAAGTAAAGAAAAGTAAATGGTAAAACATCCCTCTTCCTACTATTCATTAATGATTTACTGTGACATTTCTATATACCACAGTCAAGCTAAAATGCAGGTGCAAGGAATGTTCTCCAACAACTGCCTTATAAGGGGCTTTTACTGTATTAACATATTGAAGCATGTGATTTTAATAATAATCATACAATAATTTTCTTGAAAATTGGATATCTCTCATTCCTCCATTTGCTCATTAACACAAACATGAAAAACTTCTAGCTGATAGGTTTTACGGTTCCTTAACAATGGGAGGTACTGCAATTTACATAAGTGATCATCAGTGTGTCAGAATCTTGTCCTGCAGGAGTTCTTTTACATGCCTGTAAATCTACAGATATGAGCTTGTCAAATTTATGCATACATAAATGCCTTTGACCTGAACTGGGATCAAACCCAAAATCTTAGGAACAGAAAACCAATGCGATACTCACTGCACCATCCAGGCCAATATATATCTAGTACAGTGGTATTAATCAGAGGTGGCAGTCAGATGCGCGTGAGAGAGGTGACGCCTATAGGAGGAATCATGGGGAGGGGTAAGAATGTTGAACTGCACTTCCAGGAGAGGAGAAGCGATTGTAACAAGGTCTCTTGTTTCTTCACTGCATTATACGATCTTACCTCGCTGAAAGCAACGACACAACTAACCCATACACCCCTCCATGCAGTATGAATGTTTATTGGACTCGTCTGCATCTACTGAGCATCCATGCTTGGACTGCCACGTCTGAATAATACCACTGTATTTATCAACAAAGGAAGGTTCAAATTTTGTTTCAAAATTATTATAATATTTAAAATCAGAATAACTCACTTGTGAGATCTAGATCTAATACTTCGTGCCAATTTCAGCTCTTCCAGTCTCTTCGCAACTTGTTCTTCTGAAAGCCTGACGAAGTCATCGCCCACTGTCGGTTGCAAGAAATCCCCAATAATCACTTTTGAGATAAAGCTGAAATTCTCACGGTTCAAGTCTGTAATGTTGTTTTTCTCCAAAAACTGAAATATAGAAATTCAACACATAGCATTAAGATTATAAGTTCAGAACTATGAAAATTATGTAATATGATAGTCAGGAACTCTCTGTAAAAATACACTTTTCATGCCTGAGCCATCCTATCTGGTGGCAGTAACTATTTTCAAATCTAAAAATACAATTTTCAGTCCTTGAGGCCAGATTAAAAAATTTTCCCCACCAGGAATTGAACCCAGGTCGTCAGGGTGGAAGGCAGGCATTCTACCAACTGCACCGCAGTGGCTGACAGGAAGTATAAAGAAAATGTGCAAAAAATTTAACAAACTGAGAACAGTTTTCATTATCATATCTTGCAAAAATTTATAGATTTCTATTAATTAGATATTTTAGTATTACTAACTGGGAAAATAATGATGACACAGCCATTGACTGCATATTTATAACCAGAAAGTTAGTTACTGGCATTACAAAAGAATACAGACAGGTGCTTACTTACCCTCAACACATCTGGGTACTGTTTGAAGCGTCGGCCACATGGTGAAAAGTATGACACCTCTCCTTTCACAACGCCTGTTTTACTCACACCACTGATCAATGTCTCTCTCTTCCATCCATGTTCTAGAGGGACACGCAGTTCTCGTTCATCTATTTCCAGTTTTTGCCGTTTTGCAGCTGGACCTAGGAACATAATATCAGTTGACATCAGAGGTCAGTTTTTCAAGAGAATTCCTTCCTCCATCCATAAGGTGACCAGATACAAGTGGATAAACATTAAAAAGTTTCCCATTCTACTGGATTCGTTAACTTTGTTTTTTACTCACGTAAAACGGCAAAATTTCATGTAATATTATTCTCCAGAAGTTTTAGAATCCATATAAGGGCACATTTTGTTTCTAAGAATATTTTAAATATGGGTAAAATCGGTAAGAAGTTCACAAAAAACTAACCTAAAATGGCGCTCAGATTGGAATCACAATAATACAGAATCAGCTGCTAGAAACAGCGCAGGTGCATGCTGGGAAGAAGCCGATGGGTCACGTGGTGCTGGAATCAGCTGCCAACGTGATAATGGTCAGACAACCCTCCGGAAGATATAATATGCCACATTTTCGAAACCGACAAACAGTGTATCATACATTATTCTAAAATGCAAGGGCGCTTCGCTTCGGCTGCCGCCTCCGCTCGTGCACTTAACTAATATGGTTAATGTTTTGCATTATTTAGCTTTATGTAGAGGTTGCAGGACCGTATGGAACAGACCAATGACATGCAAGGTCGTTGGGAGCCAATGGGAGTGTTGGTCTGCAAGCCAGAGACCGCATACCAACACCGAACATCGCGTGCCGAAATCCAGTAGAGTGGGAAACTAAACCCAAAAGCCAAATTAGGACAAAAGGGAGTATGATAGCATGAAAATTTTGTACATTCAACCCTCATTTTCAAAAGTTCTTAAAAGTTTACTAAAGAAAAACTAAGTAAAGCTATTGGCTAATGTACTTTGCATCTCCATGTAATATGTGTACCCTATTATTAGGAATCAATGCATTTATAAAAACAAATTTATTGAAATGAACCAAAAAATTAAGCTTACAAGAGTCACCAACTGTAATGCAATTTTTCATGCCTTTACATGCCATTTTCTTTCATATTAGACTGCTCAAAATGAATAGAAACACTTTCACAAATAATTTATAGTTTCTTTGGCCTGAAATACTGGACAACATTTAAATTTGAACACAAATTTTGACTGATAAAAATTTCAATTACATATGTTTTAATCCAGAATATTAAATTAAAATGTATTTCTATGGTAATGAATAATGATTGTTATCTTGTTTATTGAAATTTCTGCCAAATAGAGCATTTAAATCAGCTGAAACAAGGCCCTCTTCACATTTTAAGTAAACTAAGCAGCTGTTGCCTGCAGCTTGGCTTGTGTGAATTTAGTAATTTGATAGAAATAATCCTTTTTTGGTACTCCAATCCTTAGTTTTTACTGATTTTGTAAAATTGCTGTCTATTGTTGTAAATGAGAAAGTCAATGATAACATAATGATTCCCACTTTTTATATATTCCTCAAAACCATAAGACAGTAGCATCGGACTATTGTCCCTGACTACAACATTTTTACAACAGACATAAGGTTATAAAGAAAAACAATAATATCAACTTCCTGATACATCAGGAGAGGTACATATCCATGATCAAATTACATATTACAAGGCATGTTTTGTTGTCATGTATCGAAAGTATTGTTCTACACTGTAATTGCCTAGTTCTTGCACGAGTTGGTTCGGGCTAAGTTGAAGACGGAGATAGAATTTCTTTATTTGTTCTTTGATTTCTTGGTTGATCTATCTCACTTCAAGGTCTTCATGAATTCGTTAAACTGCAGCAGCGTCATTAGGTGGTACAGGATGGAAGTTCAGCAGTAGGCGGAGTCTGACGATGGGAGGAAAGGTCCTCTTGAAAGCCGGCTAACTAGTAAGTTAGTTATTTTAATGAAGTAGTGAGTGTTCTTGGTGATAATGTGTTTTATTAAAAGTGATAGTTAAAATATGCTCCTTGTCATTTTCTTTATTTAAGTCTTTTGCTTCCTCCAAAACTATTATATTACTTATGTTTTGATCTGTTCCCTTCATTGTGTACTTTTTATATTGTATATGTTTCTTGTTTCTTTTTTATGTGTTTTATAAAAAGTGATAGTTAAAACATGTTCCTTGTCATTTTCTTTATTTAAGTCTTTTGTTTCCTCCAAAACTATTATATTACTTATGTTTTGATCTGTTCCCTTCATTGTGTACTTTTTATATTGTATATGTTTCTTGTTTCTTTTTTCTGTATTTTTTTTTAGTTGTAGTAGTAGCTTAAATATTTTTAAACATATCATATTAGTGCTGTAAAACTGGTGTAATTACTATAAGAGAATGTTGTAATTGGCAAATGAGCAGTTCTATTCTCAACAAAATAAATAAATACAGAAATAAATAAATGAACAGCATTATTATTCATCCAAAACATTACCTATTCCATCTTCTCCCTCTCTCTTGGAGCCTCCTTCTGACATATCTTCAGCATCATCAGTCTCGCTGCCTGAGCCGTCTTCAGAACCTGAACCTGAATCTGTGCTGATGTCAGGGGCGCTGCTGTCTTCACTCAGACCTTCCACAGCTCGGATCTTCAGCTTGTTGTCATCAGATCGAGAACTCACCTGAACAAAACAACATTTGTTATTTTGAAAAGTAATGTTGGAACTTTCACATTTTTTAAATTAATGTGAATTGACTAACACAATTAATTACTCCACTTACCAAGTTTTTGGTAAAGGCATGTGAAACATGTTCTACCAAAAAACTTGGTAAGTGGAGTAATCAAGTGTGTTAGCCAATTCACATTATTAAAGAAAGAAAAAAAAAAAACACCTGTTATACTCTTTACCAAGTTAAGTCATTGTACCTATGTCTACATCATTGTTCAGAAATTAAAAATCAGATCAGAACAAAATGTTATGTTCATGATAAGTATCTTTCCAGGATGTGACATGAAACATGAAACATGAAACATGTAGCATGATCAATGGCCTTCCCTTATCCTTACCACCATATTACCTTTAAAAAATTTAGTTTTTCAAAATATTAACAAAAAAGGCTATAATCAGAAATAAGTGGTACTACAAATGCAGTCCACGATCGCTGCTTAATCAAAGAGGTAGGAATATTCATTTATAGGGTGGCCATTATGACATGGATATCTTGAAAAAAAACCCAATTCTATAGTGTAAGGAGATGTTCAGGCTGAAAAACTAAGGGTTGATTGCTAAAACAAGGTTTTCTTCACGACCATGGTTCAAAACCACGTTATGAATGATACTCATCTACATGAGTAAAGGCTGCAATAGGTTTAAAACTTAAGCTGCAGACATTCAAGATCGATATACTTGATTGGTTGAAAGCTAACAGCCACAAATCAATAATCTGCGGACACTAAACCCATGCGTCAAAGTATTAAGATCAGAAGTAATCCAGTAAACGATTGCAGTGACCATCAGTTCACTACAAGGTTTTGTTTTTTGAAAGAAAAAATGCAAGAGTTAGCTAGAACACTAAATCATAGCCTAAGCAGTTATGTTTAATATATTTACACTTATTTGATACTAGCATGTGCCCGCGGCTTCACCCGCGATAATTATTTAAAGAATCCAGTCATCCAGTTGCAACGACTTCCTGCCTCGTCCTGTAGGAGAGTAGCGTGTGCCAGATGCTTGACTTTGTAGTAAAATTCATGGCTTTTTGGGTTTTGGGCATTGCATTCGATTTGCAACAACAAGGCATGATTGTCTTCGCGCCGTTAGAGCGCATTGAACACATGAGCTTCTCTATGTCGTGTTGGCTGCTGTTTACAAGCAAGATTTTCCTTCTCCAAGAGCACGAGCTATAAAGTCCTCATGGAGATGCAAATGTTGCTTTGTGATGAGATATATATAGTTATAATAAATAAAAATTGTAACCGGGATTCACAGTGAAGTAATCAAATATACATACTTAATTCAGTTTTCCACTCAACTTCACTTATATAAGTAATGACTTACACATAATGCATTTCACAGCTTCTTAGCTGCATCATCAGATGAGGTCAACTGCCGAGTTTGCTGGAGGACCGGTAGATGTCTCTGTTGGGCGTATCAGTGTAGTGATGAGGTCGTTTTCCTTTGGGATATCGAAATTTACCAAGTTATTCCTGTTCCTTTGAATGAAAATTTTTTCCCATACCGTTAGTTCTATCGGTTTTGTTACTGATTTTACTAATTTAATGTCCTCTTCAAATTCATGTCCTGTGGTCCAAAAATGATGTGCAACAGCCGACTTTTCTGTTTGTTTGTACTTTATATTTCTTAAGTGTTCCTTATGCCTTATATTTAAATTTCTCTTGGTTTTTCCAATATACAGTTTGTTGCAGTCTTTGCATTTTAATTCATAAATGCCCGAGTTTTTCTTTGGGGGAATCTTATCCATTTGTCCAGATTTTAGTAGTGTTTTTATGTTGGATCTGTTGATGGGGGCCAGTCTTATATCCACTTCTTTGAAAATCTTCTCAAATTTGTAGTGTAGTCTAGGGTGAAAAGTTTTCTTTGAGAAGAATCTTTGAGAAGATTTTCAAAGAAGTGGATATAAGACTGGCCCCCATCAACAGATCCAACATAAAAACACTACTAAAATCTGGACAAATGGATAAGATTCCCCCAAAGAAAAACTCGGGCATTTATGAATTAAAATGCAAAGACTGCAACAAACTGTATATTGGAAAAACCAAGAGAAATTTAAATATAAGGCATAAGGAATACTTAAGAAATATAAAGTACAAACAAACAGAAAAGTCGGCTGTTGCACATCATTTTTGGACCACAGGACATGAATTTGAAGAGGACATTAAATTAGTAAAATCAGTAACAAAACCGATAGAACTAACGGTATGGGAAAAAATTTTCATTCAAAGGAACAGGAATAACTTGGTAAATTTCGATATCCCAAAGGAAAACGACCTCATCACTACACTGATACGCCCAACAGAGACATCTACCGGTCCTCCAGCAAACTCGGCAGTTGACCTCATCTGATGATGCAGCTAAGAAGCTGTGAAATGCATTATGTGTAAGTCATTACTTATATAAGTGAAGTTGAGTGGAAAACTGAATTAAGTATGTATATATAGTTATTTTCAACATTCTATAAGACACTAAACTAAACTCCGTGGTTTAATCCCTGAATGAACTAGGCCTACCATTCGACTGGTGAGTGATCTACCATAGGCAGAAAGCAGGATTGAGGGCATGTGTTCAGCATGCCGACAGCTAATGCTATTAATGATGGTTTCAGTAACTGGAGCCGTTACTTCTTAACCAAGTACCTCTTCAGTTTGTATCATAAGGTTGAATATGTACACCCCAATCCAGACCTCCCTACCAAAGAAAATTGAGTAGGCATCAAGGATTGCACAAAGACTGTGGATCTGTAGTCAGCGACACTAACCACAAGACCATGCATGTGATCCTATTATACACTATCTTATGTTTATATATTCTCAGGTTATACGTAATCTTAGCAATCATGGTGACATCCACCTGCCAGTTCATTATGTATCTAATTCCTGTAAAATAGTGCAACATCTGGTTTCTACACCCATGATCTGCCACTAGAAAAATTCCTGACAATGCCAGGAATGGAACCTGGGTCGGCAGAGTGGAAAGCAGCCATGCTACAAATTCCCCCAAGGGAGCTAACTTCTTTCTGTATGCAGAATAATTAAATAATAATAATAATAATAATAATAATAAAAATAACAACAAGAACTGAGTTGATGACTGGCTTACCAGATGTCTTTTGTGTTTGTTGTTATCACCCTTAGAGTCATCTGGAGAAGTGCTGGGAGACATGGGTCTATCCCTCTCCCCGTCATCACTGACTGCAGAAGGTCCTTCTTCTCCATCTCCAGGTTCTCTTTCTAATGGGAAAATAATCACTGTAATATGAGTAGAATTAGCAGCTCTCGTTTAGAATATAAAACAAATCACAACTGTAATTAGAAACATACTTTCAAATAAGTATAGGCTACTACATTCTATGTAAAATCTATTCAATTTTATTGCTATATCACTTGTTTCAATCACGTTATTAAATTATGTTATTAAATAATAACAATAATAATAATAATAATAATAATAATAATAACAACAATTGTTTGACTTCACACACCAACTGTATATTATACTCTGACCTTCGTGGTAATCCTACCTGTAGGGAAAGCATTAAATAAATACATTAAATTTATTCTGTACCTTTATTGGAAGCTGGCAATGGCTGTGAGGTCTGTGATGATGGCGTGGATGACAGCTGGCTTCCAAGGATGTTTGACTTGAGGAGAGACACCTGGTGGTTGAGAGGCGAAACTTCAGGTCTGATCCCAAGAGCTCGACTCTGTGCCAACAAGGAAGCTACTGTATTCTTCTTAGGTTTCGATGTGCCTCGCCCGAGGTTTCGAGGCCGGCTCTCCTGTAGCGTAAGTACAGAGTGCACGGTTACCATTTCATGACATAGACAGCTTTTAACTGTCTCTATTGTAAGATAGTCCATAGAACATTCTTAGGTTACTAATAGCAGCCAATAAGCTAGTATTTTGTAAATTGATTAGTATTCCACTAATAAGCTAGAATTCTGTGTTTAACTGAAAATTAAAGTTACAGTTTAACACTCAGAAAACATTTGAGTACTGATATCTAAATTGCACTGAAAATACGAGTAGTTAGAAAAAGTGATGAAGGGATGAAGCTTTGAGAATTTATGGGACATGTTGTATACTTTATTATTTGTTCAATGAGGGATCAAGTATTATGTAATAGATATGACCACAAAATAGTAGTGGGCAAAGATCTGTGAGTAGTACTAATGAGGAACCATATATTCATAATTATTTCATTAAAGATACATAATACCAGTGCTTTTTTTGTAATGGTACGCAGTGGTATGCAGTAACATCACCTTTTTTTTTTTCCAAAAAATAAAATATGGATATTACTCAGAATATTCCTATCACAATTATTTGCATAATATTATGGCCTATTACTTAAAATCAAGCTTGTTTGTTGGTTTTGTCAAGACTACTACGTACATAACAGCCTACATATGAGCACATGATAGTTTCTGTAAATTGCCATGGCTACTGGACTGCAAGAGAGTTGGGGTTGATTTTTCCAGCCCTCAGCAAACTGCTCCTGTGGTCAAGGCCATTCTAACGATATAAGTATTGTACCAAGTGCAAATGACTTCTGGGAGAAGTGTGGGAGCTCCCATGAGATTCAATTAAAAAATGAGTACTGCTACCTTTTTTGTTAGAAAAAAAGCACTGTATAATACCTTAGTAAATATGAATAATGCAAGTGAACAAAAACTTAATTCATTAGATACTTATAACTTAGAATGTGTATCAACTGACAATTCCTCATGTTCAGCTGATTCCGACTGGTCATCTGGTGACGGGTAAATGGATTTGTTGCTTAAGTACCTTCTATGCCAACTAGTCCTGTGTCTAAGTTTAAAAAGCTTGATACAGGTTTCTGAATGGATATTTTGACAGGCTATGGTCTCTAGTGGAAACATTATTAAATCATGTTCATAGGTCAACAGAACTCACAGCCTGGGAAAAATAGTACTAAACAAAGAATTGCAACAAAGTTCTAAACTTTTAAGCTACGGTAGATGTAGAAGGAACTTTTATCAAACAACTTTATCCACCCACCACCAAATAGCCAGTTGGAAACAGCAGAAGATTAAGGAAATGTCCCTTGAATCATGTTTTATGGTAAAAATATCTGAGTTTTTGTGAACTTTTTACATTCATATTTGCTAGGTATCAACACTTAACTCTATTTCCCTATTAATATTAACAAGTAAGGTAGATGAAAACTATAGACCTTACTTACATTGGAAGGAAAAGGACTGCAGAATTTACCATTGAAAGGACCGGAAGGAAAAGGACACCTGTAGGGTTGGAATATATGAATCACCTTTACTTGGGAATCATTTTCCTCGCTGCCACTAGATGGCCTTGGTGAATCAGCAGCTGCAAATAGCTGAGCTAGAGATGGGCTTGGGGAAGCTGGAATTACTGGCGACGGACTTTGGATCACTCTTCTAGGCTTTGGTCCAGGTTTTCTTCGTGCTGAAATTTACAAAGAACAGTTCACACATAATGTGACTAGCTCTTCTCATGCACATAGAACAGTAGAGTCCCACTATTCTGAACTAATTGTGACTGAACACTGTTTGGTTTAGCGGGAATTCGGAATAGGCGGATTTCGACTCGGAGGAAAGCGAGGAGGAGGTGAACGCTCAAACTGAACTCATATCACACACAGACGTGGCAAATGCTCTTGACCTCGCCTTATGCTACGTCCAACAACACACTTCATCAACACCAAATGATGTTATGTTCATGTGGCAATGGTGGAACATTGCATCTTCAAGTCGATTCAGTGCTCTTCATCAGAAAAAAAATCACTGACTTTACTTCTTAAGTGTGTGTAAATTAGTAATTTTTTGTGTTTAGCGGTGATTTAAAATTATTCAGAACAGGCGGATTTTTGGAATAGTGGGGTTCAGAATAGCGGGGAACTATTGTACATAGAAATTTCAAAAGATGTCAGTAACTCGTGTTAAGACTCTTCGTTTATGTGAAATGCAGGTTAACTGGCTTAAATAGATCTTCAGCTATTGTTCATTGTTCTGATGGTGGTGTGTAGCTGAAGATCTATTTAAGCCAGTTAATCTGTATTTCATATAAATGAAGAGTTAATTACGAATTACTGATAATGACTTGGAAATTCCCTTGATATTAGTAGAGGATTTCACTGCATGTGCATATCTTTCGAATGGAGTGTTTTCTTTGTTTTGTGTTTTCCCCTTAAGGCTAGTTTACACGATGACACTAGGTTTCGTATCTACTTTCATGAAAGTGATTTCATGAAACTAATTACACCCATTTTCTTCGAAACTAATTCCAGGACAACCGCACATTTCATCTTGTTTCTGAAGTTCAAGTTGCAACTTGACACCATCATACATGTCAAGTATGGTTCATTTACCCTATTTTCACAAATACTTTTATAAACACAAGTAATTTTTTTTTCTTCTTCTTCATATACCACAAATAACACACAAAAAAGTTTAAAATAGTCCCAAAATTTTGTAAAAGCAATAGTCCATTCACACTTCCAACTCTTTAACACATCTTATTAACTTAACCAAACTTACAAAAACCAATGATGTGGTCTTTACACCAATATTTTAGCATTTACAAAAGGAAATAAAAAATTAGCACTCTGAAGCTTAGTTTCCCGGGTTACTAATTCATCCCAGAGCACAATACCAAAAACTTACTACATGAATATTTTATTATTAGCCTTATACAAAACCAAAGAGTTGCACAACATCCCTTGTTGCGCAAGAACTATTATCATGATGATAATGATGATGATAATAATAATAACAATTCAGACACAGAACAAAATTAGTTTGAAAAACTGCAAGCACAGTGCCAGCAACTGAATTGTACCGCAAAACACATCTTGTTTTTTACAAGGGTGAGTCAACAATTATCCAAGGGTGAGTCAACAATTTACTTCAAAAATACAGTATGATTTTCTCATGATTTTTCAATATATATCCCTTCTTTGTAATGCACTTGGTCCAGCGGTCCACAAGCTTGTGTATTCCTGTCAAAAAGAAGGTTTTCGGTTGGTTGCAAAGCCACTGATGCACTGATGGATGCAAAAGGGCCTATACTGGAAGATTACATGGAGAAAGGGAAAACCATCACATTGTTGACTAACGAACTTAAATCAGCAATTCGCAGCAAACGACGAGGTCTTTTGTTGCTGTTGCACGATAACGCCCACCCTCACAAGGCTCGACTCACCCTTGAAGCCATCCAGAAATTGGGTTTTGAGGTGCTAGAACATCCACCTTACAGTCCAGATCTTGCTCCATCGGACTTTCATTTGTTTGGGCTGCTGAAAGAAGCTTTGCAAGGTCATCTATTTTCCTCAGACAAAGAGGTGCAGGAAGTGGTGCATCAGTGGCTTTGCAACCAACCAAAATCCTTCTTTTCGGCAGGAACACATAAGCTTGTGGACCACTGGACCAAGTGCATTACAAAGAAGGAAGACTATATTGAAAAATCATACTGTATTTTTGAAGTAAATAAAGTATTTTTTTGAAAAGTCCGGATAACTGTTGACTCTCCCTTGTAGATAGTGTGATTGATAGACTGATCAGGTTACATACAGTCCTGTACCTCTTGGAAATACTGTTGTCTGTTCAGAAAATCTTTCTGTAAGTCATTCTGTTGAGGGAAAAAAAAAGGTTAAGTGATGGTGCCAAGGCACCTGTGGCACCTCGCTGGGCACACCTACAGCAGATAATAATACACTATAATTAAATCAATGAGAATTAAAGGAAACTAAGTACACAAAAATACAAAAAACATTCTGTAGAGTACTGGATTGGATTTTATATATATCTTTAATGCAGAAAGGCAATATACTTGAAGCATCAATCAATTGCTTCAATTGAAAAGTGTGATACCCGAAACTACTTACGAAGACATGTGCTTTAAAGAGTTCCAGAATGTTTGAAAACACAAACTGTTGTCAAAATGCAGGCATTAAAGGCTGTTTCTGTTTTCTTAGAACAGTAAAAAAATTGTTCTCATACGAGAGGGCTTGTTTCTTGTAAAGTGATGGCCATCAACTCTCAAAGTCTAATACATCCTTGCCGTGAATGATAACTATTGGATTTGGAAGGAACTAATTGCTGTAGTTATTTCATTTCAAACTGATTGCACATCTCCGAAGTGTGCACTTAGTTCTTTTCATCATGAACCAATGCAGGATCATTTAAATTTTGATTTTTTTCATTAAACTCATTTTGCCCCAAATGTGTAGTTTGTTCCCTTTAATTCTCATCGATTCAATTGCATTGTATTCAATTGTATACCCTGAAGATTAAATTGTTTAACTTACATGTTCTCTCAGAGAGAGATGTGAGGTTAGGAGTGCCGAGCGAGGCTGATAACGATGACAGTGACGAGAGAGATGACTGGTGAGCATTATTGCTGCTTGTGCTTAGATTAGCAGGACTGCCCGTGGACGAAGAAGACTGAGGTTTCAGAGAGAGGTTGAGAGGTGCTTCACTTTCAGGTGTTGAGCTAGCAAATCCTGCTCCACTTCCGAAAGAAGGAATGTTGAGAGGGATGGTGCCATTGCTACTGTGCGCTGGAAGCTTTATCACTTCAACCCTGTCCCTGCTCTCCCTGTCTAGAGAGCTGGATAATGGACTGTCACGGTACTCACCAGATTCCTACGGAAAAAATTACAAATCATATAAAATGAAAAGATAATTTCATTAATCCCTATTTCAACCCTACAACGCAGGTAGGCTATCATTATAAAATATTCAGTTCAAATCCTATTAAATTAATTGGGCAATCTATGTCAATTGGATGCCAATATATATGCTGACTATAATTGATAACATATTTAGTTTCAAAATAACATGTTACTTGTATATAGACACACGACTTTTTGGTGGATCACGAAAACACGAGATTTGTTCATAAAAAGATATCAGCATTAATTATATAGCGATTGTTCCCACAATTACTAACTTTTACTACCCCCAGTCACCAGTTTTTCCAAAAAATCTGGATCATTATTTCCAATAGTCGACAGACTTCAACTATGTTCTCCTTCTGGGTCTGTTTGGAGAAAGTGGTGACTGGTGATAAATCATGGTGTCACTACCACACAGCTGAGAAGAAAATCCAATCCAGGGACAAGGTTCGGCAACAATGAGGAATTGCAGGAATTGCCACATGTGGGTGCGTAGTATATTGAGAGATCCCATGTACATTGATTCACTGATTGATTGATTATTGATAATAAATAAGGTACAAAAAACTACTATTGTAAATCATTTCCAAACACCCGTCGTACATAATTCTGACAGAACCCAGGCAAACATGTCAAATAATTCATGTTTTCCTTGCACTTAAAAAAGAAAGTCTAGTTATGAATCAGTTCGATCTTGAACCTCTTGAAAACACAGGTAAGGTCACACACTTACTCGACTGCGAGGATGCCGCCTCCCTCCTCTTTCGATGAGCAAGCCAGTGGATGAGTGGGTTGGCATTACACTAACAGATGGAGGGTCCAGGGAGATGGTTTTCTTGCGACCTCTATTTGTGGTACCAGGGATTTTAGGTCCAACTATGGACGACGTGTATTTAATAATTTCAGTGTCTGGAGGAAGTCGCACTCCACCCAGAATGCTAGCAGGATCGCTGAAATTGAAAAAAAAGTTTTCTGTTATGCATCTTCATACGCAGAACACCTCCAAAGATTTAAGTAGATTAATAAAAAATGAGATCTCTTTCATCAGTTCTTATGGTAATGGAAAAAAATAACAACCTCTTCGTAGTAATTCTAAGTTCAAGTAATTACTCTGCAAATCCTTATATAAAGAAATAGAAGTATCATTCTTTATGTGGAGAAATGGTGATGAAATGTGAACAAAACAGAATAAAGATATATATAAAAAATGGAGTGTGTGAGGAAAACAAAATAAGAATTTAGATATACTAGAGCTAGTGAGTCAAGGAAGAAAATTACTGACAATGATCAAAAATTGTAAAAATGTTGGCTGGGTATTGCATAAGAAAAAAACCACGGTTACAGATAGCTGACTGTTGGGCTAAATATTATAACTCAACAATAAATTATCTCCAATAAACAGTCTTGGTACATGCCTTGGGGGCTTCATGTGTTATCAGCTCTCTTAGCACCAAACTGTTCACCTGAGTATAGCTTCTAAAATTGCAGCTGCCGATTTGCTCTGCTTTACTGCTCATGATCTTGGCTGTCAGTGCCGATCAGATTGGTTTAGTTATATGAAATAGGATACGTATTTTTTAAATATTCTGTACCTTCAAATACAGGTAACGGGAACAGGCTAATTTCCTCTTTCTAACATAGTAATTTTTTAGGGTTTCGGCCTTCAGAAGGGGATGTTTTTGTGCAAGTGAAACAGATTATCAGACCATCTGATTTCAGTACAGATTCTATGTTTCATAGTAATTACGGCAAGGTGTTCTCAAGATATTTGTTGCCAGAAAAGATAATGGATATTTAATTTACTATATGAGTTGACATAAACACACTTTTTGCTTCACTTACCATATTTTGGTATGACGCGTTTCAAGGAGCCTCCTCCCCATTTTCAAACACATTGTCAACTGCCAAATCCTGCTCAGGAAGATTCTTTTGCGCACCTGGTCTTCCTGAGCAGGATTTGGCAGTTGACAATGTGTTTGAAAATGGGGAGGAGGCTCCTTGAAACGCATCATACCAAAATATGGTAAGTGAAGCAAAAAGTGTGTTTATGTGAACTCATATAGTAAATTAAATTTATTATAGTTGCTTCACTGTATAAAGTTCCACAAAGTCTTTATTAATGGATATTTATTTAAATATTTAGAACAGTATGATTTCAACCCAAAAGATATCAGGTATATGATTTCAACCCTGTGGCAGTGATACTTATTTGACAATAGGAGTGTTGAAGAATCAAGATCATACCAATATACAAGGAAAAAGATAACAGAAATATCCATATTATTTTTATTACCATACCTGAATTATGTATACCTCTATTACTAAAAGTAGAGAAATTGTCCCCCCCCCCGGAGGCAAAACTCTGTATGAATAATTTCAACAATTGTGCATTTTTGTGCAAAACACCCTGGCATTCTAGGCAGGTAGAATCAGTACAATGGCTGGCAGTCAGTAGACAGTGAGAGTGAAAGTAATCATATCAGCACCGGCAGCAAATTCATGCTTTTGGTCATCCTTAGTTCTATGACCCTAACTGGACATGGTAGACTGGAGTGAGTGTGGGTACATTTACTGATACTATTAGGAGGGATTAAAAAAGCGGTAAGTCATTCTCTTATTGGATCGGACTGTTGCTGTAGGCAAACCAAGCTGATGTTGTGTTGAGTCCAGGGAGAGGTGTAGCAGCCTAGCAGGCAGTGGTATGAAAGCTGGGAATATCCCGCTATAGAAAATGAACTCTACATTATTTTGAAGAATTGAGATATGACAACATCACAGTTATGAAGAACTCTTTTTAAAAAATCCACAAATTTTACGGATCTCCATTTTTCAGTGACTGAAACAGGGTAAAAACTATGCAAAGTATGCGAGCAAATAAGGTAATCAATGTTATGAAAGCTTTATATGTTACAGATCTTGAAATGCATATTTATATATGGTATTTAAATATAAATGTTCAACATACCTTCCTTCCCTATTGGAAGCACTGCATGAAAAAAATAACAGTTAATTAACAATGTATCTGGTACTAAAAACACGTCACACCTTAAAGATTACTTTTGAAGACTTTAGTGATGATGGAAATGGCACAGTAAGTATCAAGTAGCTGTAGTTACTTGCATTACTTAAAAAGGTAAAGCTTAATACAGTGAAACTTAGGATGACTACAGATAAGCAAGCAGAGGATAGTAACAATTTTTAAAGTGTTGACATACCATCTGAACAGAAGCTAGTTCTTTCTAACACAGAATTTCACTTAGTTTTAATGTTCTTGAACTCCTGAAATACTTTTTTTTTTCCATGAAATGTTACAATATTATATTAACTGCAAATCAGAAAATCAAATTGCATCTTCATAAATTAAAATTCTATTACTTTTCATTTAAATTTTAAACTACACATTACCATGGAAACAGCAAGAATAAATTTTCAAATTGTAGAATTAAGTTTACTAAAGTGCTAATTATTCTGTTAACTGCAGTAGAACTCCAATTACCCCGATTAATTGGGACTGGACCCAATCCAGATAATAGATCTTGAAAAACCAACTTGTACAGTATCGTACTTACATAAAGTGTAACATTTTGAACATATCAGTCAGATTCAGTTGTTTTGCCAACATACTGTTTTGTCGGGTAAAGGTTTCGCTTTATCACAAATAATCAGCCTTGAAAGAGGGTTTCCCAATGCTCCCTCCTGCTAAAACCACTTGAATACAGCCTCAAAGTGATTCGGATAATTGACAATCCGGACAGTTTGAGTTCTACTGTAGTTGATTCATGAAACATGAATAGTCAACTAGACTAGCAAAAATCTTTTACAAAAGAACTGATGGCTCACCACCAATATCATTTCGGTCATCATCACCAGTCAGTCAGAATGTCGGATACTAGGTATCTCTATTTTTACCAAAATGCCAGTTCCCATGTTTTATGTACAGTTATCTAACATTTTTAGTGAAAAACTCACTTCAATATAGCCTTAAACTGGAAATATTAAACATAAGCTAAAATCAGAATAAATCCTATTGCATGTAGATAAAATTTAAACTTACCTGATGATGCTTGGAGGAGGGTGAGAACTAGCACTCGAAACAATAGCTGGTATATCCCGTTCCCTCTCTCTATCTCGATCCCGCTCTCGTTCCCTCTCTCTTTCTCGTTCTCTCTCCTTATCTCGTTCACGTTCACGATCTCGTTCCCGATCCCTTTCACGCTCCCGCTCTCTATCTCTGTCTCTATCTCTTTCTCTGTCCCTCTCTCGGTGATGTGAGCTATGACTACTCGAACTCAGAGGTAAATTGGCGGTAACTGATGATAGTGATGACAGGGCTGATGATGTGGTAGTGGTTGTCTTTGAACCAGATGTTGACTTACTGGATTTACTAGACGATACTGAAAGACAGAAGACAAAAAAAAAAATGAATTACAAATTGCTTCTCTTGACTGGAAATAAATTTCTAAAAGATGATTATTAACAACGGTTTCGCAGACTATAAGCTGAGTTAAGGTATCTGAAATATTCAAGCTTTCAGCCCGTCATCTCTGCAGCCTTCCTCAGGGAAATATGATTTGCATTAAGGAAGAAGGTAGTGAAATGTACCAAAAGTTGAATATTTTTCCTAATTAAATTATAATTATAAAACATTGTAGGCTTTCATGGCCGGAGTCAATATTAAGAACATTATCCGGGCTTGTAGGCCATGGTCCAGTTGACATTGGTGTGCCAATCAGAAGTTAGCGCATGGAATCCTGGCCCCACCCCACAGACTATAAATACTGCCGCAGAGCAGAGCACTGAGCCAGTCAACAGCCAGCCGCCGACTAGAACACTTCGCCCAAGACTTCACTGCCACTGAGGATGTCTGCCATAGTTGTGGACAAAATGTTTGGCACACCAATGACAACTGGACCACGGCCTACAAGCCCGGATAATGTTCTTAATATATTATAATTGTTTATTTTATTTTAACAAAAGCAAATCCTGGATGGAAAATTACATTACATTAAAATAATTATTATAAGTATTAATCTAAAAAGTTTCCGGAAGAAAACTAGTACATTTTCTGTCTTTAACTGATGCAGTCAAGTAAGCGGAAGATGTGAAATGTTCAAAAGCCAAACAAAGCAAATGCAATTAAGAAAGAGATCCTATAATAACATGGCTTTGTTCACATCTGCTTCAATCTCTACTTGAAGTTTAGCATTTGAATAATTTCTTTGATTTTTAATGACCTTTTTGCAATATCCTGCTTTAATGATGCCTATATACTTTCTGAGTTGCAGGATTTTCTCTAATACAGTTCGTGTTTATAGAGGTATCGTACACTTACCATGAGGTTGGCTATGAGAAGTGGACAAGAGGGGGTAGCCTGGAACCAGGCTTTCTGCACCAGGCATTCCAGGGAAGGACATTCCACTAGCAGCTGCTGACGCTTGCAATCGGGCTAAGTAGTCTTGTGCGGCTAGATGAGATGCCATGGTCCACCATGCTGCACCTGTCAAAATTCAATGGATTCAAATTTGCAATACAGCTTAAACGACATGCATCAAAAATGTCATATACAGTTTACACACAATGTACAACTTTACAATTTTCTATGTTGCACAACTTGAAAAATTGACTTACCCGAAGAAATGCTATAGAGTGTGTTTACACCACACTGGTTATCTAGAGCAAGTATACCCATGCGCAACTTCATACTGGTCAGTTGTTAAATGATATTCGGAAAACATGCCTTCTGATAGCATACTGATATCTGCAGCATGCTTATCGTTTACTCTATTACCAAGAAAAGGTAGAAACTTAGTAAAGTGAAAAAGTACTATTTCACTCAACTATTATTTTCATTAAAGCTGTATATAAATCTATGTTGCATCCCTTTACATATCAGATTTTTCAAGAACTCTACTCTCTGGCAGCATAACTGGAAGTGTTTCAACGCAACAGTCCTTCTAAACCTGCATGATAACACACACCTTTGGAGTCAAAATAGTGCACTTTAATTCTTTCATTTCTAACTATTTGTGAGTTATCTTCAAAATTTATTTTTGATATACAACTACACATGTCTAAAGGTAAATTCTGAAGTGCAAAGACATACGAAATGTGAAGATTCAATTTCTTTACTCTGATATATACAAGAGCTATCCATAAAGTAAGTTTCCCTCAGGCTGTTTACAGAAACAAAACACAATGTCATAGAAATGTTTATTGGAACAGATAAAGCAAGTGTTTATCTATTTTTCAACATATTAACTACCGGAATTGAAACATGTCATACCGTGGGACCAACTTTTGAATATCTGTATCATAGAATTTTGTCGCCCGGGTGGGATTTGAATAGCCATATTGCAATACAGTCAGTGGAAGAAGATTCAGCCATCACTTACTTGCAGGGTTGATTCCCAGACTTGCAGCTTGGCTTGCAGCAACACTAAGAGTACCCAGGCTGCCATATGACCCTGGTGCCGTTGTAGGTGGGTGGTGGGGAGCTCCATACCCACTTCCAGAACTGCTTCGTCCCCCCATCATTGCATAAGCTCCTGGAAGATGATGACCTGTTAGGTGATTTCCAAAACCTCCAGGGATGGCACCAAACAATGAATGACCTGTAACAAACAAAAGAACCCAAACTATAAGACAACATTTTGGAAAACTGTGTTCAGACATATTAAATCAAAACGAATTCTGTTCACTTTATGCATGTCCTAGTAAAGATTTCTTTACCAAATAGTAATTTAGTTATGCTTGAAATAAAATAAACGTGATACCAGTTTCTCAACTATGATTTAATTTGTAATTCGCCACCTAGGCCTTTCGGTGCATTTGCACCATTTTAGGGCATCATTTGCTGGTTTGGAGTTCCAATAATTAAAACAAAACTGCATTTCGTCACATTTATAAAATAAGATAAAACTTATAAGATCTCATAGAAAGCACTGTCACTGAACTGTCTTCAGTGGCCTCCTCGCCACATATCAGTTTTGATTTTACCTAATTATTGGAACTCTAAGCCAGCAAAAAATGGCCTAAAGATGGTGCAAATACACTGAAAAGTCTAGGCAGTGAATTACAAAATAAATCATAGTTGAGCAACAGGTATCACATTTAATTCATTGATCGAGCTCAACAGTATTGGACATTTATTTTAATAACTTAGTTATTCTTACTTTCCTACAGAGGACAGAGGGACAATCATTTAGAGGAAACTAAGATATTATTATGGGGAAATTTTGGTCTAGAGGCTCTAATTTAAATTCTATGACATGGGACCCATGGCTTCCAAAGGACCCAGGATTTTTATATCCTGAAAAATCCATCAACCTCGATAGTCTATGAACTAGCAACCTTCGAAACCAGGGGCAGGCACCCAACTACCAAGGCTGACCGTTGAGACTCATAGACTATTTTACTAAATTACAGCACAGCTGAATATTCACCTTGCCTTTCCAATAACTTACTGGTATGCATTTTTTTTACCTTCTTCAAGTGTCTTTAATAGAAAGTGTTGTATATGCAGAAAGCTCACTCTATCACTAAAATTTAACACTTCAGCCAGGTTTCTGAATCTCCATGAATGTGTCACGGTCATGGTAACTACTAACAATGCACACTAGCAACAACAAAAAAGAAAGAAAAAAATATATGTATGTATATATATATATACACATACATACATACACATACACACACATAACATATAGTAGGTCCAATAAGGCTAGTTTACATGATGATGCTAGGTTTTGTATTTACTTTCATGAAAGTGAGTTACGTGAAACTTATTAAACCCATTTTCTTCAAAACTAATTCCAGGCCAACCGCATGTTTCATCTTATTTCTGTACTTCAAGTTGCTGAAATACCACATGCACATTTGAAACACGTATGAATCCAGGCATTTCACAGTTTCCTCACTTCCCACTTCATTTTACAAAACGCTAACAAGCTAAATAAGTGTATAATCTCAAAATTACTATTATAGTTTCATGAAAAGTTGGAATCAGCCAAAACTGATTGTCGCTCATTGTCGCTAGTACATAGAGCGCTTGCACATTCAAGTAAAAAACAGTTGCGAAACTCAGTTACGAAACCTAATTTCGTCATGTAAACTAGCCTTACATATAACAGAGGCTGGAAAATTAAAGAAAATTAGCCAAGTCTTCAGTGTAGAACAAATTTGTAACTCTTGGATTGATTAACATTTTGTTTTGTATAAGCAGTTACGTCACATTTTCTCTTAACCATTTACAACATTCAGACATTTCATAAAGACCCATATATAAAATGTGTGGATCATAATTCGCTTCATCTGAGAAGTATTCCCTCTTATACATATGGCATTATGAGTACATACATAAAAAAGCTGGTTCTTTGTGACATAAAACATTTTATCTCTGAGCAGATCAAATTCAAGGCTGGAGAAGCAATGCATCAGAACTCTTTCTCTGCTGATACCTTGCAAACCATATGGACTCTAGTTCAACCTCATAATGATTATACATTGATGCTTGAGATGGGATGTAATATATAAAACTTCACTTAAATCAAGAACAGACATGAACATGTTTCATAGCCTGATCAACATTCCACTAAGTAAAAGATAATATGATCTCCAATACCGTAACATAATTTCCACAGCAGAGAATAATGGATTCCACAGAGATCTGAACTTAAAGAAATGCAGTCATCAAAAGCTAATCAGGGAAACTATCACTCTCAGGCCAGGAAAAGATGTTACCTCAGAAAATAATTACTCCATGGGCAAAGATTACAACATTGCTACAGCTCCAGTAAATAGATATCATGTAAGAAATATATTAGATTCACTAAGCTAGCAAAAATCTCACATAGCAGAGAATCAGGAATATATGAATTTAACTGAACAGATTGCAACTTAAAATACAGAGAAAACTAGAATAAATTTATTTGGACGTCTGAGTAAAATAACATAACAGACATGTAACAATTGTATGGAAACACCGAAAAATCAGCGGTAGCTGCACATTTTCTGGATAAGTGTCACGGAATAAGGTTGACGTCAAAACTGAGAAAGTGTGTCCAGGGGTACAAGCAACTCACAATTTGAGGAAAAAAATGTAGAACGAAGAATTGTGAATTTTGAATACCTGCGGATGACAATCTCATAAGAAATGCCCTGTCGTATGTTCTGCTTTCATGCATGGTTGCTGTTTAATATTACAATATGGTTTATTGCTGTGTACCATTGTGTAAAAGTGTAGCACGTGCAGGAAGCGGTGTATATTTCCACAAAGAAATATGAATTATATGGCAATGGATCAATGCTCACTGGGAATGCTGCTGTTGTCCAATCGACATATGGATTATAGCTGAGGATGTTGCGATGCACAATTGAAACATGTTTAGGTTAGTACCTGATTAAAGTTAAGTTGTGTACATTAAATATTCAGTCGGCCAGGGTGGTGCAATCAGTATTGTGCTGGCTCTCTATGCCCAAGATTGCGGGTTCGATCTCAGCCCAGGTTGGTGGCATTTATGTGTGCATGAATAGGATAGCCCCATGTCTGTAGATTTAAAGGCATGTAAACAAGTCCTGTGGGATAAGATTCCTGCACATTGGGTAAGGTCACAGTACATCCCCGTCGTTAAATAGTCATACGATCAATCAATCATTAAATCTCCATCTAAAGCATTAATGTATATTTAATAACTTGACTACATAAACTTCCTATAAAATTTTAGTACCAATGATTGTTATTCAATGAATTCACATTGTTAGTAAAAAGCACACAAAAAACAAAGAAACAGAAGTTGCAACACAAAAGGACATAAGTACACGCTTTTCTAATTTGGGTATTCTTCAGAAAAGATAATGTTACCTTCTCCCCACATGCTAAATTACGTAACTAGAGTTAGTAAGAACAGGGAATGAATGTATATTCACATTATAAGAAGGAGAAAGTGGCAACAGCAGTCAAATCACTCTGTCTATTTTTAAACGTGAGGTTTACATCACACAAGATTTAGTCACATTTAGCATTAACAACAAGCAGTTCAGAATAGACTGAACACACTGCAGCCGACGACATCAGTCTCACTCTGAGGAGTGAAGAAGTTATATATAGCAACAAGGGAAAACCACAAATTGGCTTTCATAAATGTTTCAAGCCAAATCTAAACAGGTACAGGTAATAAAAGAAATCAGATATGAAGCATGTGAGAAAAGTCTGATGTGATACAGTTACAAACCTTTCTTCACCCTAAAGCATGGGCAATACTTTCTCGCTTGAAACAATTTTGATATGTGGTCCAGTGGTTCCTCAGAAAAATTTGAGGGAAAGAGGTCTGAAACAAGGAGCACTCAGCCTCAGGATTCAAACTGGGTAGCTACTTGATTAAGAAGTGGCAGCTCCTGTCACAAAAACCATCATTATCGGCAGTGGGTGTCGGCATGTTAACCACATGCCCTCCAATCCTGCTAACTATGCTAGATGATGCAGCATTTGGATGGTAAGCTATTCCCTTCATGGATGCAACCCCATGGAGTTAGTTTACAGGATGCCAGATCATACTGTAGGGAGGGATTTCAGTTGTTTCAACCCGATGCAAAGAATACTGTCTGCCACACAAGATGTAAAGGCTGAGTTTGTGCAGTACAAAAAAATGGCTAGCTTATAAGCACCTTTCAGAGTATCTGTGCAAAAAAAAAAAAAAGTTTCAAACAAGGAAATAACCTCAGGGTACCTCAAAAGTGCATTTATGCTAAAATTCTGCATCGAATTTTAGGAGAAGATCAGAATATTTCCTCTATGGTAAGGGGTAGAGAAATTGAAAATACAAACAAATCCAAATATGTCAGGAAGATAGGCAAGTTTCTCTTAATTATGCAACGATATGAGCTGGATGGATATCATAATAATTCTTAGTCATGCATGCTTGACTAATCCAAGGTTGTAAACAACACCTGGCTTTCAGTAAATGATCACCTATACTACAAAAGTAAATTTCCTGCTAAAATGTAATAATATTATTAGATGTGTTCCACAACAGTTTCTAACTGACTGGCACAGTTTGGGTTATTTATGCACAATTATTTTTGGTATTCATCCTGCAGTTTCTCCAAACTAATCTCCAATAGGCAGACCTGGTTTTGCCTGATTAACTTATTCTTAGTTAACTAGAAATCCCTGAAAGTGTTTGATATGTAAAGCTCCATCCACCTTGTGCAGTTGCCAGTCGGAAGTTGGTAGTCGAAGTATAATGTGTGGTGAGTAATGGATGCCATTCACAATGTGCAGTTGCAGTTGACAGCAGGCAGTTGGCAGTTAGGAAATTCATCTTCGACTACCGACTGCAAGTAACATATTACGAGACTGAAAATGATTTAGCCTACTTGTGCAAATAAATAGATTAGCATACTACAAGAAAGCAAGATGTGTTTATTGCATATGTTATGCAATTATAAAGCGATTCCTCTACATTTTTTATACTGTAAAATGTTTCTCTAACCTCAATGTCGACTGCATAATATTGTGGGCAGCTCAAGTGCCGCTCCTAAGCGGCCGACTGCAACTGCCAACTACCAACTACCGACTGCACATTATGGATAGAGCTTAAGCCAAACGGTAACCTATACATGGTCTGGCAGGTTCAATGCAGTGATGTAATGTAACCTAGCAATTTGGCTGCAGAGTATATAAAAGAAGTCAGTAAACCTAACCTATTAATTTGTCATTCAATTTGAGTAAAATTTCATCATAACTATATTGGAGATAACTAATACATACACATAGACATAACACTTAATTTTATTTTGTATGGAGAATAAGAACAGAATATAGAAAGCTTTCTGGTTTTATTTATTAATATTGTCTGTCAACATGTAGTAAGGGTCCTGTTGACAATTTATTGTAACTTCAACAGAAACTAATAAATATTCCTCAGAATCAAACAAAAGCGATCAAATAAAATTAAAAAAAAGATTTTCTGATCGAAATTTCATGAAACAGAGAAAATGCTTTTAAAACAAATTAATGGTGTTTAATATATTAAGCCTATATATACATACACACGTACAACAACGTTTGATATTAGAATACAATACCAATTATTCACCTTTACAGCAAAATCGCGAAATAATCGACGAAATGATGTAAATTACATTGGAAGCAATTTGAAGATGGCAACCATGGATGACTGCAACATCGATTCGAACATCGAAGGCGAACCGTAACGATAAAAATCGATAGTTAAATGTTCAATCGATATCAAGATAGATCGATATATACTGAAAACGAGAGTACATTTGGCGTTTTGAAAACGAAAGCAAGCCACATAAACTAAAATTAGTATTTCCTGAAGCTTTTATTCTCTAAAAATCCTAACAAAATTATAGTAGGGTACCTTATGTAAGAAAATCGCATCCCGTGGGCTCCTTCGTGAAGAAAGCAACACACCTATATTTTCAGTTTCTATGAAGTCTAAGGATTCCCGAACCACTTCTCCAATAAACTGATAAATGAACAAATGAACCTAATGATAAATGGTGACAGGATCGAAGAAATCCAAGTAGTAAAATACCTAGGAATAAACATCGATTCAAAATTAAACTGGGGAGAACAAACCAATTCTATATGCAATAAATTAAACTCTGTTATATTTATACTCAAACTAATGTCCAGATATGCTGACACATCATTACTTTTAACAATATATCATAGTTTATTTGAAAGTTATATTAGATATGGTATCACTGTTTGGGGTAATTCATCAGAATACAATAATGACAGAATAAGAAAACTACAAAAAAAAGCAATTAGAGTCATAGCACAAATAAAACAAACAGAATCATGCAGGGAACACTTTAGAAAATTAGGTATACTCACATACACATCAATATATATCTACAAGACCATAATGAGTTTAATAAAGAAACAAGGAAATATTGTAACAAATAAAGACATTCATTCACACAACACAAGACAAAAGAATGACTATAGAATAGAAACACATAATCTAAAAAGTTTTGAGAAAAGTCCAAATTATGCAGGAATAAAACTATGGTCCAAGCTGCCTAACTCGCTTAAATTAATACAACAACAGAAATGCTTTAAAAACAAGCTCAAGCAATTCCTATTAGAGAAAGCATACTATACTATAAAAGAATACACTGATGAGTAACATAGTTGTGTAGCGTCATTATTTAGCAATAAGACAATCTGTATAGGAATAAGATAAGATAATTTGTGTAGTACTAAAATAAGTTAAGCCATAAGATAAGTCATATAGCTATAAGATAAAATTTGCAACTTAAATGTTAGTAAACTCAGTAGAATTATTGTAGAATAGACTAGATTTAATTATTGACAAGTCCTATATCATGTAACAATGGAAATTGTAACCAAATGATCAATGGGATGCTAATAAACTAAACTAAACTAAACTTGATGCTACTCTGGGGGTCGCGTCTGAGTCGCGTTATGACGTCATCAAAATGGCGGACGTCGCGTTTCACAGAAATGGCCATAATGTGAAACCTATTTGAGATAGAGACTTGCAAAAAACGGTTTTGAAATCACAATAAAATGCTCTGCATTATTGTTTCTTACACGTATGGAGCTAAGACGGCATATTCTACCGAAAAATCACACTTTTTGTTGGAAAATTGAAAAAAATGGTCCTGTAGAATGTGTTCTCTTGAAATTTCAATAGATGATGATGCCGTGCCATAAATTATATGCAAACAAATTTTTTGAAGAGTTTAATAAGGATTCTACTCCCGTTTACCAGAAGTTTCCAATGTCAATAGTTTTAATTCTGTGATAGTTTTTGTCATTCCATATGAAATCATCCAAATTTTTAAAAAATGGTTGCATGACCATTTTAGAAAAAATTAATTTTTTGTATATGAGTTCATACATGTTTCAAGATGTCAAAACAAGTTTTCAAAAAATTATTGTGTCCTTGGTTTCCCAGGGGTGTCCATTTTTCAATCCTGGTGTAACACATTTTTTGCGAATGTAACTGATTACAATATATATTTTCATAATTTAACAACCATAAGAGTTAGAAATTTGAATTATGAACCATTTTGTAACTGTTGAAGCGTACTTTTATAAATATTTTATTGTTTTCTTAAACAAAAAAAGTTTCATTTGAAAATATGAGTTTGAAATTGGGGTACATTTTTCCAAAAAAATCACTTTTTGGGTCAAATTTTATGTGAGAAGGAAGTGATTGTAAACATTCAAATTTTTTTTGTGTTCAAACCTGCATGTGATTTGTCTGTGAGGAAAAAATCAGCTTCCAAAAATACATCCCTTATTTCTAAACTGGCCTCAAATATTATCGTTTTTCAGATTTTGAGTATTTTTGGGCTCAAATATCTCTGAAGGGTACCCTTCAAAAAATCTGAAAAATTGTATAAAAGAAGCCTTTCATGTGCCTAACTCATAGTTAAAATCACACCCTTTAGGGTACCGTATTTGGAAGAAACTACAT
Organism: Ectobius pallidus; assembly: GCA_964059195.1. Lineage (NCBI taxonomy): Eukaryota > Metazoa > Arthropoda > Insecta > Blattodea > Ectobiidae > Ectobius > Ectobius pallidus. The sequence goes on along the minus strand of CAXKWD010000004.1, from coordinate 20,616,447 downwards.
ATAACTCAACAACCATAAGAGATAGAAATTTGAATTATGAGTCATTTTATAACTATTGAAGCTTGCTTTTAGAAATATTTTAGTAATTTCTTCAACACAAATTTTTTCATATGAAAATATGATTTTGAAATTCGGGCAAATTTAAAAAAAAAATAACTTTTTGGTCCAAATTTTATATGAGAAGGAAGTGATTGTAAACATTCAATTTTTTTTATGTTCAAACCTGCATGTGATTTGTCTGTGAGGAAAAAATCAGCTTCCAAAAATACATCCCTTATTTCAAAACCGGCCTTAAATATTATCGTTTTTCAGATTTTGACTATTTTTGGGCTTAAATATCTCTGATGGATACCCTTCAAAAAATCTGAAAAATTGCATAAAAGAAGCCTTTCTTGTGCCTAGCTCACAGTTAAAATTTCTATTTCCAGAAACAACTTCTTCTATTAATTTGATAGAACTGAAATATCACACTATCGCATGTATGTAGTTTCTCCCAAATACGCTACCCTAAAAAGAGTGGCATTTGAAACTTCTGGTAAACGGGAATAGTATCATTATTAAACTCTTCAAAAAATTTGTTTGCATGTAATTTATGGCACGGCATCATCTTCTATTGAAATTTCAAGAGAACACATTCTACAGGACCATTTTTTTCAATTTTCCAACAAAAAGTGTGATTTTTCGGTAGAATATGCCGTCTTAGCTCCATAGTGTAAGAAACAATAACGTAGAGCATTTTATTGTGATTTCAAAACCGATTTTTGCAAGTCTCTATCTCAAATAGGTTTCACGTTATGGCCATTTCTGTGAAACGCGACGTCCGCCATTTTGATGACGTCATCACGCGACTCAGACGCGACCCCCAGAGTAGCATCAAGTGGTTCGGGTATCCTTAGACTTCATAGAAACTGAAAATATAGGTGTGTTGCTTTCTTCACGAAGGAGCCCACGGGATGACATAAGGTACCCTACTATTAGTACAATTGTTGAGGAAATGAAATAATAGCGGAAAATATACCGAAATTACTGTAAAAAATTGTTGAAATTTGGCAAACAAAAATTCACCGAAAATGGGTGCCTCTGTCTATTGTGCATGTGAAACAATAAATATTACATTCTTTATCAGAGATTCACTCTTCTTATGAATTATTTAGTATGGAAATTGTATTTCCTCCTCTTATTAGTAATTAGAAGACTATTATAATTACATTAATAGGCATATTAAAGGTGAACTGTAACATGTATTTCAGAATCTAAAATAGCAAAATACAGTCATTATTAAATAACCATAACAAACAAACAAATGCCAAATTATAGACTGATGAGTACTGAGGCAGATATTAACTTGTTAACTTGCCTTCTGTGCTTGCCTTTACGAATGGGGGGAAACCATGAAAAAAAACCATGTCAAATTGGCCAGCACGGGATTTGAACCTGGGACCTTCCGAATGAGCATAATTGTAAGAAAACATTTTTTCAGACAAGTGTTTGTAAAGTATGTACGGTATCTTAATTAGGGAAATATTACGTGAACTATATTTCTAAATCGTGATTTAGTACAGTTTAGTACAGTTTAAAGTTAATGTCATATTTAATGTTTACGCTTTCTAATTACGCACAAATATGTAGGCCTACTGTAAATTAGACACGCTCTTTGAAATTGCCGAAGTCTTCTTGGACTTGAAAACATATGTAAGCCTGCCCTATTAACCAGGGCCGTAGCAAGGTCCTTCTGCGCCCTGGCGAGTTTGACAAATCTGCGCCCTCCAATGCTGGGGGGGGGGGGGGGGGGGTGTCTGAACAATTTTTTTTTTTTTAATTTCTGTAAAACTGTTTATTATTTTAATATAAAAACACTGTTATTATCAAAGAAAACCTAAACCTCAATTTGAAAATGAACCAAGTGTTGGACTTTCAAGGTACTAAAACCTTATTTCCAGACGATTGAACTACTTAAAAAAGAATTAAATCATAAAATCTAGTATCAAAAGTAAATTACATAATAGGCCCGAAGCCTACTAAAATGATTAACACATTAATATAGGTAAAAGTACTTTTTTCGAATAGTTGAACCACTTTCATTTCAATAATAACGTACATTTTAATTTTTATTGTTAGGCTATATCATTCCATACTGTTCATGATTTATGTTATACTCTGTCAATAAAAAAAGGTGTTAATTAAAGAACGTTGTATGACTGCTTTTTGTTTGTAGACAATCGGCATAATATTACAGACAGTTCACGTGCAGTGATTTTTAATAACCTGAAAGATTTCTTCCATTAACGTGGAATTTTTATTGCTTGATAAATTGCACCAGTCTAAAAAAAAAAAGGCGGGATTTTTCATGGTTAATTTTGCGCCCTCTTTGTAGCTGCGTCCTTGGCGGGGGCCCATCTCGCCACCGCCTAGCTACGGCCCTGCTATTAGTTAATTATTGTTTCACAATACTTAAGCAATTTGAAGCGAAGTTCAGAGACATAATATATCCCAATGTATGAGTATTAAAAAGCTATACTGAAACATATTAAACAAATGTGTTACAAATTACATACCCTCCAATTTTCTAATTAATTATCTGTAATAATAAACAGACCACATTCTCACTCCGGCCAAGTGGCATAATGATTTCTGACACAATACATACAGCACACGTAAAAGCCATTCATTAAAGCAGGATTAACAGACATAAAGCAATTGCCATGCATAATCAAACAAATGCACTCCTTTGAACTCTGTCTAAAAGGGTTTCAAATGTTTCACACTGAAAAAGCCAGCTGGATTATTCCTGGAGTCGTTATTTTAAAACTCATTAACATACTGATAATGAAACTATATTTATATAAATTAAAACATGAGGATAAAAATGAACAACTGATTTGTTTCGGCACAAACATACGTTCTATATGTTCTCTCGTTAATTTAAGGGGGGGGGGGACACATCGTCCCTCTCGTTACATTTAAGGGGAAAAACACATTGTCCATTTTCAAGTTATTTACCGGGAATATTAACAAAATATTTGCCCCAATTAATTTAAAGATTATTTCGGTTGAGTTCCCAAACTGTGATCTAGTTAGTCAAGTGATTACACTGAAATGCTTAGCAGTTCCAATTCAAAGCAAGCCTCATAATGCAGCGGAAATATTATGCAACAGTGAAAAAAGGCCCCAAAACGAACTACCCTATGCACTAGGATTTTCTCTCAGATCATCCATATAGAAGTAGTTTCTATATCTGTAATTGTCCATAAGGAAATAGCTAAACATTACATATATCTGCATAGATATTATTATTATTCTTTTGTTATCGTTTTTGTTGTTGTTTTGTCTCCGTTGTTTTTGTCGATGTTGTTTGTCGTCGTCGTAGATTTTTGTCGTCGTTTTTTTTTGTCTCCGTTGATCTTGTAGCCGTTGTTCTTGACGTCGTCTTTGTTTTTGTCGTCGTTCTTGTTTTGCCATCGTCATTTTTCGTCGTTTTGTCGTCCAATTTGTAGTCGTCGTTGTTGTCTTTGTTGACGTCGTTATTATGTTATTTTTACTATCATCATTGAGTCCCCAAGTAGACAAACCCTATTTCACCCTGGGATATGCACGTAAAATTAATCTTACAGTATCGTATAGATCAGACATCTGAAGAACAGATCTTGTTAGCCTATTTCTTTCCTATGGAAACCTTGAAATGTGAATGCACTCATTACTTGACTTAAAAAAAGTTATGTTATAAGAGGCATTCAAAACCATAGCAATGAGCAATGAAAATTACCACCTAGCAAATAAGTTAATTATGTGAGGATTTAGGCTTCTAGGTCCACCCGTGTATTGCAAGAAAAACCGCTCCACGTCATTGATTTTAGCCTTAACTCATGCACTTCTTTTCAATGAATGTTTCCCCCTTTCTCTAGTTGGGAGTGAATTCAAGGAATTCAATTTAAATTTCATTACATACAGTCGGATTAGTGACATCAAAACACACAACAACCTTGCTTTTCACAAACAACATTTTGTTCCTCACCACTTGACGCTGGACTTGCTGCGGAGTGTTCATTCCTTGGCCAATACGCTATAAACAAGAAACAAGCAGTTCAAGACATAGCAAGTATTTATACATCCCTCACAAGAAGTGTTTCATTTACTTTCAAGTGGAGAGTAAAATTAACAACTTATTGCATGAATTTAAGAATCAAGAATCTTTGTCATCCTGCTGTTAGAGCATAGAATTGACATCAAGTTAATTAAAATCAGGTAAACTGACATAACAAAGTGCTAGAATGCTTTTGTTTAATCAGTGATAATTGTAATTATGATATGCAAAAAATAAGTTATTTTTGTAATCGACTTCAGAGTTAAGCTCAGAAAGATTCATTAAGCAGGACTTACGGAAGAACAAAGGTTTAAAGTTTGTAAGCATATGTGAAGGAATATGTGGGTAGTGTTATTTGTCAAAACTATCTGTAGTGCAACTTCCAAAGCCGTAAATGAACACTGTAAAACAATATTTGCATTTGCATTTGCATTTGCATTTGCATTTGATAAATCAATCTAATACTCGTACATTACCATCAAATAGGCACTAAATTGGTTTACCGATTTGGTCTACAATCAATAGGCTTCGTCCTATCGACGTTATAAATGCGTATACCAAGTTTTGAGAAAATCCGATAAAGCGTATTTGAGATATCGCGCGTACAGGCACACGGACGGACGAACGGACAGACATTTTCCCGTCCACCACACAATCTCATAAAGTACCATTCTGGCACTTAATAAACTTAGCTTTCAATTTATTTTCATTTTACAGTAGGCTATATTCGAATACAAAACGTTTAATCATACTTTGTTGTAGAACCGGCCGTTTTCAACAGGTTAAAACAAGTGGAATAATTAACTTCAATTTGAAAACATTATTTTATAGTTTTTACATTTATTGTTCTGTTAACAAAATACTCTCTCTTAAATTTCATATGCAGGAATATTTTGCAATGTTACAACTTTGATGAATATTTTATTTAATAGCACTATGCAGAAAGTTTATAGCCCTGTATTAGTCCAGTGGATAAAAATTTACATTTAAATGTTGTTAGCAAGAAATTCTGAAAACCGAACGGTTAATTCCAGAAACCATACTGTTGAACAAAATGTTTGTACCATTGCTCTAAGCGAATTGCTTCAGCTGGTATCGTCAGAGACTAACATTTGAGAGGTCGCGGGTTCGATCGACTTAACTTATGTTTCTGTCAACAAGGCAAAAGCTTGCCAGTAATGTTTTTCTCCACATTAACCTTCACTTCCGTTAAACTAAATCTAACACATATTTATGGCTGCCTGGGTGGCAATCCTCTTCCTTCTTCATTTTTACTTTTGTTGGTCCAAACTCTGCCCTGGTTGGACGTGGGCATGTTTTCAAATCTAAAGTAGTAGGGTACTTAGAGTAGGTCAGTGCAGTCTGGGCTTAAATTGGCAATATGGGTTGAGAGGCTGGTTTGGTATGCGACTGTCTAAAGTCTAAACCATAGGTGAGCAACTGAGGGGAAACGTTTTAGTCCCCATCCCTTGCTGTGACGTAAGAAACCCGTTCTTCATGCTCAGTGTCACGTCGAAACTGCTTTATGCTGACGTCAAGGGCGTCTGCAGTGGGAGAAATTCCCCTACCGCACAGTGACACGATGTGCCACAGATGCGCACCCATGGTCTAAACCGATAGCTACGGCCGGTGAGAAGCTTCGCCATTTAGGCATACTGCATTTATCTGGTAATGAGCCCATGCATAAGTAATCCCTAACCCACTTATAATCCCTCCTAATCTAATCTTGTACTGCATCAATCAGCATAACCCGGTTCGCAACCTACCGGTACTTAGATACCAAGCCCAGAAAAAAACGAAATTGCTAACTAAATATTCAACAAAGACCACTTATTTTAATCCCTACATCAATTAGGCCTCTTTCACTTTCACTGGTGCACATTCAGCCGCCTTCCCCTAACGTAAAATTCAGTTGCTGTCGAAATGCCGTGCTTAAGAAAAACACCTTACAATTACACTTAAGTTTTTACAAAGAATATTTAAATCAAATCTGCAAATCTAAACATAATCAATTAGTGAATGAAATTTAAACAATATGTTTTATAACATTGTATAAAAATAGGCTATTCAGTTAATGTATGGTATCAAGAGTAACAGTTATCAACTAAACCGGTTCTTCGTATTAATTGCACGACGGATTTTATACGATTTTTCATTTGTTATAACTATAACTGATCAAATAAAGACATGCAGATGCAGAAACACACACAGACAATTTTCACGTTTGTATTTATTTATTTATTTACTTATTTATTCATTCCGAACCTTAAAACACGTAGGCTAAGCCTATTTCTTTTTAAAACACCAATGGCAGAAATAAATAAAGAAAAATAGTACGCTTCAAAGTTGGTAATATAATTGTTATAAATCATGTTGAGTTCAAAAAACAACAAACACAATACTAGCAAAGTAGTAAAGTATTTTTTTTTATTTGACATTACTTAAAGGACTATTAAAATTGTACAAGAAAATATCACCTTTATTCCAGACAACAGGTGTAATCGCGAGAGTTGTTTAATTTTCAATTCATATATACATTGGCACAAAAGAAGGTCCGAATTTGTTATAATCAAGTAAACGCTTATGAAAATCTTATCTCAGAAGGTTAAGGTGCCCATTATATCTTTAATGAGAGCGCAATGCAAAAAAAAAAATGACACAATAATGGCAAACCATATTATTAAATTCATGCAAAAGCATATTGGTTGGTTGGTATATGGTTATTTAACGACAGGGATGTACTGCAAGTTAGGCCTGTGACCGTCGCCGGTGTGCCGGAATTTTGTCCCGCAGGAGTTCCATCACATACCAGTAAATCTACTGACACGGGCTTGTCACATTTATGCACACATAAATGCCATCGACCTGATCTGGGATCGAAACCGCAACCTTGGGCACAGCAAAAGCATAATGATTCTTTTTTTTTTTTCCTTCCTTTTTTTAAGTGTGGTTTTTGAACAGCTTCACAACAACAAAATCACAGTGGAATAAATTTGGAATAACGATATATTAGGCTACTACATTTTTCAAATTTAAAAAGGCTGGAAAATGTTATTGTGAAAGAAACATTCACATGCCGTTATTAGCACCTGTGCTTTTTTTTTCTTTCCACACAATGAATAATCATTACTTGTAAAATTTAATTTGAATTTCTGTATTCTGTGTGTATTTCGGGCAATACAAAAATGAATTAGATGTATAAATTAAAATAAGCAAGAAATGATAGTTATCCTTTCACTAATGAGTCTCTGGTATTCTATGAATAAATACTGTCTGGGTCAAGGTCATGAGTTCCCTCCCTCACACTCCCGCCTCCCCTCCCCCTTCCTAGTTTCATTGACCTCTTGTGAACAAAAATAGAACACGAGGTCAGCAGAGGAGGAACGGTTTCATAACCATAATAATTAGTCAAATAATGAAAACATACTACAAGCGTAATCTTATAAAATACTACCAAACATTGTACTACCCATGTACAAAACATTCGCCACGAGATCCGCTGTTGCTAATGTACCTATGATTAAATAGTTATGTACTTTGCATGGTAATGAATCATATTTTAAACTCGATTAACACTTAACAACTTGTTATAGATAATATGCTCATACTGAATTACATAATTTGACTTACTAATTTGCAGCGTGAAAGAATATTTGGTTTTAACAGACCTATAGTAACCTCAGTTGTGAAAGCAGTTTGCACTACTGAATGAAAATAATAATAATAATAATAATAATAATAATAATAATAATAATAATAATAATAATAATAATAATCATCATCATCATCATAGAATGATAATTCTTTCACGCTGGCTGTGTGTAGGCTAAGATGGAAAGGTGAAGACAGACTGAAAAATTCAATGCCATAGCCGGAATTTGAACCAGGATCTTCGGCTCTCCGTCCCGCTGCTCTTATCAATTGAGCTACCATGGCAACATCCCGGTACAACATTAAATTCTTCAACTGACTCACATATATTGGCGACTTACAAACTCGTAAACTCGTAAGTGCTTTAAGGCCCGGCCTTCATATTAAACCACTAGTCAAATTATAATTCTTTTATACTGGCCGTGTGTAGGTTAAATCCCAGCTATGGCATTGCATTTTTCAGTCCGACTTCACCTTTCCCAGGCTATTTATCAACATAGGACTAGAGTAAAACACTGCCGTTTGGACCTGTAAAGTCTAATTGAAAAGTGATGTCATGAATCTGGATTCGATTCGATTTACCGCTACCCCACCCCCCATCTCGCCCTATCACATGACACCCGTGCAAACAATATTAACTGCACTATTTGCAGGACAAATCGATTACTTGTACTCGTCCTGTATCTTTAACCCGCGAGCAGTCCCTATTTGAGTATTAGGCTAATTAGACATTTTTCCAAATTACGCATTATGTTCTTTATCCGTTTTGACTGTGGACTGTGGATTCAACATTTTACTTAGAGACTTCTAACAGGGCAAACGAAAGAACCATTAAAAACTTTCACCACATTCACCAATGAATTCAGTACATTCACAAAAACATATCTGTGAACCTATGCATCCATCCAGCGTCATGTAAACATGTTCATGTTTGTTCTTTACTTGTTAATGGTGTTATCATTCCGTTGGTTTTCACAGTATCTGTACGTGAAATTTTTATCACTTAGGGTAGAAAGAAATGCTACCGCAGAGTGACTTCAATAAAATGATTTTTGATCACATGTCATAATGCAAATTGATACAGTTTAATCGTTTTTGCAATGCCACGTTCAATTGAAGAGAGATTACTGGTTCGTTTTGAATTGTTATAAAACCTTTTGAGTCCTTATTTACTGTACAACCGGGAATTATCCTACCCAAGATGTAGGCTCAATAATGGACACGTACTGTTTTAAACATTAACATAAATTAATTTTTATTATCAATATTTTATCTAATTTTGAAATGTATGTAATTTACTAAAACTTCTGACTAATGTCTAGTTAGTCAAGCAATTTTTAATAGTCTGTACTGGAACTATCTCATCTAGTTTATGAGCCAACCCTGCCCTGAGTGGTAGGAGGCTCTTACCCTTAAGGGATCAGTTGGGTTTGTTAAGTTGTTACGCATAATTACAGTAGATGAGCCATACTGTACACGATGACTTAAAACTATTTATAAATCTGTCATCCCTCGAAATTTTCTTCTAAATTCTACATTATGGACAATTGTATTGTAGAGTATATAATCCAACATGGAATTCTTGTTTAGGGTAGCGTACCTAAGACTATTTGTTTAAAGTTAATTTTATTTCAGCTGTGTTTTTACTCCTTTTAGCTTCGATACTATATCAGGAGTTCGGGACCTGTGTCTTTACAATAGGGTAGGCCATGGAACTATTGCTTGCAATTGTTTCTATTGTCGGCGTATTTAATGGAGTAAATTTCAATTGATATTAATTTAAATGGATATGATACAGGTTGAAACAGTGAGGATGATTCATGGTAGGCCTATGTAACTATCCAATTCGGCATTTGCCTTTATGACTGGGGAAACCATGAAAACCCCCATATCAAATTGGCCGGCCACGGGATTTGAACCTGGGACCTCCCGAATGCGAGTCCAAGAAGTTAATTTTACTTCAAAAGAGAATAATATAAATTTGTTTAAAGAAGCATAACGACTGATATGTTAATGAATTAGGATTCCATGGATACAATCACCATGACAGATGACGTAACTGTAGTAAGTGCTAAGGAATATGTAATTCTACGCCTGTAAATCACAAGTCTATGCGAGCAGGACGCATATGGCACGAGGGTCGGAAGTAGGTGTAGATTATCATCACACCACCCAGCAACTAGAGCTGGTGTTAAATCCGCGCAATTTGCTCATGTGCAATTCTAAATGCTTAGTACGCAGGGGGAAGTGCAATTATAACTGCCTTATTTACAATACCGGCATGCAAAAATGTATTTTTCCTCCTTTCTGTTCATGTTATGATGGTGTAAACTTCAATTTATTGCACCCAAGGCTGTTAATCTAACCTATCTGCGTCTTTGAATTCTTTCCATCCCACGTGCGTCATTATATAACTTCTAAAAAACTGAACTCCGTGGCGATAGGCCTACATCCCTCAAGGGACTAGGCCTACCATCCGACCGCCGTGTCATCTACCACAGGCAGATGGCAGGATTGGGAAGCATGTGGTCAGCATGCCGACACCCACGACCGTTAAAGGTGGTTTCTCTAACTTCTACATACTTATTATCCACATATGGAATAGAATATTTGCTAGCTGAATTTTATCATTTCAATTTCATCTGTGTCTTTACTTCCCCTTCATTTCTTAACTACACGCCCAGTGTTGGATAACTTATTTATAATTTTACCGAACATACTTCCTTGTGTTACTAGGCCTATACTGCTTGAGAACCTTTGGACTAAATAATTCTTAGAACTTCTTTGTGGAAGTGTGCTGACAGATTCGTTTAAAGATTTCCCAAAATTACAAACATTTCCGACATAAGAATACATGCAAGTTATGAATTTTGTACCGAATATAATTTCACAATTTTATGAAATTTACTCCACTTCTCCTTCATACTGCACTTCTGTGCATTCACAAACTCCATACAGTTAGGTTATGAATGTAAACTGAGTTTGCAAATGGCAATTTTCATCCATTAATTGCGTAAAGCACAAACAATTAGGCATGAATACCTTTAATTTCTGCAGTAAATACCAAAACCAATTTAAATCCCAAGGCGCCCTATGTCCATTGAAGGAATCAATCGCGGCGACTCCTACATTCCATACTGATTTTACTGGTAGATGGCAAGTTTCCTGTAGCTGCAGTTAGCATAAAAACTTGTAATTCCATTACCAAGTAGCCCCTCAACAGTCCTCTTGAAGGCAAGACAAGATAATTGAACCCGACCCTTCCGAATCGTTCGCTACCAAAGCCAACTAGTAGAGAACAAAAACATTTACCCACGCTCCGAAATTCCCTGAATTCTTAACAAAAACATACTGTATAATTATATATTATTCATCGCATTCAAGAAATTAAGAAACACGACGTATGGATTTCACAACGCCTAGTTCCAAGCTACTAGGCAATCCGCACGACAAACGTTCCTCGCCTACATCTATGTCTAGTATTATCAATTTATCAGCGCACGAATGAAGACAGAAACATCACTAGAGCTAAATTTGAAAATTTATACAAGGAATCATAAAGTCAAATTATCATACAGCTTGGAAACCATGGGGTCAGTTTTAATAGAAGAGCTTGTATCCACGAATGTATCCCTCATAACAAGAGGGAAAAATCAAAACAAAACAAACAAACAAAAAAAGAATTATAGTCTCTTAGTCTTATATCTACTTTTATACAGTATTTTAGATGAAGAATCATATGTTAGTAATAGTTGCGAATAAAGTAGACGTCAATTGTATGAATTTCTTGGAAGTCACTGCTTAAGTTTGGTCGCAGATTACCTTATTTCGTTTGGCCGATGAGAATAATGTTACAGCTTGACATCAGCGTGTTTGCGTTGCAAACGCTGCAGTTCCCATTGTGTTCACACCTGCATTACATTTGCCCCGCCCTAGTTTCGCGTCTTTTACAATTCAAGTGAGAAGAAGAATCCACGTGGGAGGTCATTTCCTTCATTTATACATTCAACTCTGCTCTAAAAATAACTCTTCTAGCCTCTGCAATTGCCTTACGTGGCATCAGTTCCTTTCAACCGCACAATTCCTTGAATCCTAGACAGAAAACCTCCTACAGCATAACTCCAACTATCCGGATTAATTGGGACCGGACCCGATCCGGATGTCCCTACCTAGAGATTCTGATTAGAATATAAAGGAAGGAGGAAGTGTCTTTATCACTTTTGTAGGTGATAGAGCAAATTTCGGTAGCTGAGCTAATCAGGTGATGACTGATTTCAGACTTATTCTTATACAGAGTGCTAATGAATAACACCGAAATATTTTACCTGTTTATAGAGGGTCATAGACGAGCAACTTTTATTATGAGATTTTTGCTCTTTGATGTAAAATGTGCATGCTATAGGGCACTCAAGTCATTACAATTTGGTGCTCATAAGCCAATAATGAAGTTAATTATGGTTAAAAATCGTCACTAAATTGACTTCATCCCTTCTTAGTGACCGACAAAAACCTTATTCTTAATCATTCATCTACAGCTAAATCATAATATAGTGTTTTCATCATCTGCAAAATTTACAGATTAATCACACAACTGGCCGTCACTGCATTAGTTTTTTCTATTCATAACTACAGTGTTAGCAATGAAGTTCCTTTGCTTTTCATTTTTTTCAAATGTTAGAAGTCAGTGGCGGCCATGCCCTAGGAGATTTTATGCTGTACCTGGAAAAATGGAATCCATAGAGCAAAAATCTCCTAATAAAAGTTGCTTGTCTATGTCCCCTCTATACACAGGTAAATATTTCGGTGTGGTTCATTAACACCCTGTATATTTATTGGTCCAAATAAAAAGATGTATGAGCTAAATAGTAGCTTTAACCCCGAACTTCATAAGATGCAAAACAGGCTTACTGTTAAAATACTGCCATCAGGGCCGCCACATGGGGGGGGGGGACTGCCGGACCCAAGGGACCCGGGCCCAGACCCCAAAGGGGCCCGGCTCGGTTGCGGTGATGTGATATAATTTTATGGAAATTTCGGGTTGAAAACTGAAAAAGTTATTTTGTATTATGTTTGTAACCTCTACATTTTGAACACAATGATTTATTAATCAGGAAAAAAAAATTAGAACAAGAAATGAATACAATTAAATGGACTAGTAATAAAAAAAATGTTGGAAATTACACCAATTAATATGGCCAGAGCAAACTATCCTTTTTTTATTACTTAAATCAGAATGCTGAATGAGAATGGTCGGCGGTCAGTGAGGGGCCCGCGACCAGTACGAAATAGTCCTGGGCCCTACCCCGAAATGTGGCGGCCCTGACTGCCATCTTTAATCTGCTATACTACTTTCACGGAGTATATGCTAATAACGAAACTTATTATCGGCAACAGGTAACTTATGTCGATACATAATATATTTATGGGGAAGATACCATAAAAACAAAGAAGTCTGCATGTTATTCAGATAGTTTGAAATGCCTAACTTCTCCAAAACGCACGGCAGTCGGTTTCCAACTCAAACTAAAATTTAAAGCGCCTCAGACATTGTTTCTTCGAGATAAAATGTTTTAAACAAGTAGAGTTTTCGCGGAGATCTTCCAACATGAAGAAATATCTCGTTTCAGGCTAGCGATCCCATTGATTTTCACGCGCTAGTTAGACTGAGACGGAAAACAAGAGCTAAGGGGGGGGGGTCATATTGTGGGGATGACGGAGCGAAAGAAGCGAGGGGGGCAGGAAACAAACTCAGCGTCTAATCTGACTGCGAGTTGAAGAGAGAGAAAGACAATGTCAGACAAAGGGAGGAAGAGTTGTAAAAGACTGGACGTCTTTTGCGCCACCACCGCCGCTGCCGCCGCCGCCCCCGCTCGCACTGGGCACCACTAGCACCAAGATAGCCAGGAGGAACCTCACAGAGGAGGAGGAAGGATCCATCTTGGACGACAGAAATCAATACGAGGGACCTAGCGACGTATGAAGCACCCCTCTCGTCCGCCGCCATTTCCAACTCAAATGCTACATGTTACACCAACTAATCCCATTTGCTAACTCACGTTTTCATGCGTTAAAATAAGTACACGCATGACTAGGACCCGGATGTTTATGACATGCCATATTTTTAATGATGCAGTCTATTACATGCTAGTCTTAAAATGTGTACAAGACATAAAAACAAAAGCAAGTAAATTGATGGTTTCACTTTGCATATTGCTAGATATTTTTGTGTTAATTTCGCGGTAATGCCGTGATATTTGCATGATATTAAAATATCTGTACATATTTTATTAATTTTTCACATTTTTAACGGCATATTTCTGACAGATTTTAAATATTGTGCATATCTCTGTTAATTCAAACGTTTGCAGCGTGAATGTTTTGAGAATCGACTGTACAATAATTGACAGTACATAGCGTAATGTTTTCGGAACTGATTGTATATACTAAAGCAACGTTTCACTTCATTAGTTTTCAATTTAATAACATCGTTGCATTGCCCTTGTTTTTCTACAAGTTTGTCATGTAATTTATACAACTTGTACTTCCTTACTTACTTACTCAATGGCAATAGACAATTCCTAAGCGAGCTAAAGGAATATTATCTATTTTATGTAACCCGGAGGTTCATTGCCGCGCTTACCTGAGCCCGTCATTCAACCCTATTCTGTGTTAACTCCATCCAACCATCCTCTCAAATCCTACTTCTCTTAAATGTATCCTAATATTGTCCTCCCACCTACGTCTAGGCCTTCCAAATGGTCTTTTCCCATCGGGTCTCCCAGTCAATATTTTTTAGATAAGTCTTTCCTCCCCCATGCACGCAACAAGTCCAGCCCATTTCATCCTCCGTGATTTAATTACCCTTAAGTTATTATATCCGGTGACGATTGCAGGTTATGAAGCTCGTCGTTATGCAGTTTTCTCTAGTTCCCATTTTCATTTCGCTTAGGCCCAAATATTTTCCTAAGCGCTCTGTTTTCGAACACACTCAGATTATGTTCTTTCCGAAGAGTAAGCGACCATGATACAACCTCTACTGTTTCTTGTAATTCATAATGTAAATTAGCTAACGAGAGAACGAAAAGTTCTAAAATTACTAAAATGATACAGCATTAACCAATGGTTCCGAGGCATATTTTACTAATCTGCGTGCATATTTCGTCTTCTGATAGAGCATTAACTTCCGGGCATTATTCATAACTTAATGCTTAAAGTTAATAATTAATTAAAAGACAATGCCATAAATATATCTGTGAAAAAATCAAGTACACTCTTTGTGAACAGATTTCAAAACAAGGATAATGTGTATTTCGAGACGGAAAAACTATGCGTGTATACAAACAGTGCAGTGAAGTAAAAATAAAATAGACTATAAAAACATTATAATCTAATTACTAGATAAAACCACTCGTTTGGAGAGCGTTTTGTATGCATTATACGGTGGGTTTGAACATGTAATTTCGAAAATAAGACGTTTTACGGTTGCGCGCAATGGATATGCCCGAGGCATCCCCTGGCGATAATTACATGAATTACCGGCAGCACTGACCAATCTGCTTGTCATTGCCAGATACAGGGAAGAATAATGAATTGTAATCCTAATACCGCTTTCTATTATCACCATCCTTTGTACTTCCTGTACCCAGGCGTTTGTGTTCCAATCCAGAAAATGATTTGCTCATTAGTGCGGACCAGTAAAAGCAATCCAAACGGAAGAACAAGCAACTCAACTATTGTTAACAGAAAGTCTGAACTAATGAAATCCGCGAGTTTTCAGTCCACTGAATTAGCTGTTTCCATGGTTTCAATAAACAAACAACATTGCCTTCCCTGCACTTTTCAATTATTAGAGTATTGTGGTTGCGATTCAGAAGCAAACAGTCCGCTTCCTCATGATAGAATCAGGATCATGGAATGGAGAGTGAAGATATACAGAGATCAAGAATAAATCTTACGGATGATGGAGGAATGAAATGCATAATTTTTAGGTACAGGAAGTGTTCAACCCCAGAACTAGATTTTAGTATGCTCCAGTCACCAAGTGTTTGACAAAATGTATTTGTGCATGTCTTTGTGTGTTTCCCTCCTTTTTATTTATTTTTTTATTATTTCAGCTATGTTTATACTCCTTTTAGCTACGAGGCCATACTAGGAGTTCGGCATCGGTGTCTATACAGCAGGATAGGCCAGGGTACTAATGGTTGTCAATTGTTTCTATTGTTGGTGTATTTTATGGAGTAAATTTCAACTGATATTAATTTAAATGGATATGATACAGGATGAAATGGCGAGGATGATTCATGATATGTAAATATCCATTTCGACATTTGCCTTTACGATTGGGGAAATCATGAAAACAACCCATGTCAAATTGGCTGGCCAAAGGATTTGAGCCCGGGACCTCCCGAATGCGAGTCCAAGACGTTACCATCTCGGCCACATCGCCCGGTATATTCAAGTTATTATATCCTGGAATGTGTGGAGCATGGTAATGATTTCCTCATATTCTTATCATAACTTGACATGAAGAAATCTTCAAGCTTAATTGAAACTGAAATTGTGAATGAATGCAAAAAACACTAACTCTAAAAAAATTGATATTTCAGAGGGAATCAACACTGAAAATAATATTCCGAGACACAGAATCTGAGAGCAGGTCGTCCAAGATTTTCGGTTCGATTTTACTTATCCTCTGAAAAGTGCGTACAACGGGACATTTCGTCCAATTCTTATTTTAGGTCATTGTGGCATTTCATCCAATTCTTACAATTACAATTCATCTAAAATAAATTAATCCAATAAATAATTTAATCCAATTCAAATTTAATATTATAATCAGTAGGCCTACAGTAAATCATGAAGGAACTAAACCAATTTATCGAAACTTTATATGTGTAAATCCGCCTCTATATCACTATATAAGTAGGCTATATATTATTCTTGATTTCACTACTATTGAGGAAGACGAACGAGTAGGCTATTGTTCACCTTGGGTATATTGAATTGCTTTACTGTATTCTTTGTACATTTGTTATGTTATATTGGATGTAAAGTCGCATTAAAAACAAAAGGACTTCGTAGTCACATCCCCACAAGATTCTAACCCAAATATAATATTTTGTCTACATAGTACGATTTTTCGTTCTCGAGCTATTATTGATCACACACAAAGGTATGTGTATGAAAATAACACTTTTTGGATTTAGGGTATTTCAAGACGTGTACTTATGTTGAAAACGCGACATCAAATTTCGGGTCGAACGGATAGAGAAAGTAAAAATGAATACGTCAGTCTTTAGGCTTTAGATTTCAGATGATATAACATAAACAATCACGAAAAGCTTGTTGAGTTTCGGCAATAGCAGTTTTAATAGGGACAGATTTGAAATCGAGATAATGAAACAACATTCAGAGCTATGTTGAATGAATTACCGCTAGTCTAAACTTTCTATCTGCGGGATTTTATTGATTCTGCTCAGGAGTGTGCAAGGAGGGATGACTTTCCGATCAGGGGGAATGACAGCAAAGTTTAGGGTTCCAAGTTATGCATACAAGCTTCCTGCGAAGTCCTGTCAATTCCATCCACAGACCTGCCAGTCTGCTGCACATAGTAAACAGAGCTCGTCTCTTGCAACGATGACTTCCAAAACAAGTTCTATCAATCTAATGACTCGGCTGATCTCAGCGATCTACTGCATTGGCTACATTTTAATTGGCCTATTTTCTTCTACAGAAGAAAGCAATCAGGATTTTAACAAATTCTAGTTTTAGAGTATTCACCTCATTATCCTCTAAGTATGTACAGACGGCTTCCGATTTTTGTCATTTTAGTGTGTTGTAAATATTCACCCTCCGCTAATTCATCACTCACCTCATCATCATCTTCTATATGTATACTGATTCCTCCCAATTTATGTATTTCTAGTGCGTTGTAAATATTCGTCCTGCATCAACTCATCATTCACCTCATCGTCATCTTCTACATATGTACTGATTGCTTCTGATTTATTGCCATTGTACCATGTTGTAAATATTCACCCTTCGCTAATTCATCACTCACATCATCATCATCTTCATTTATACCGAAGTCTTGAAATCAAGATAGCAAACTGTATACAAATATTGTCTATGTATTATCTGTATTCTCCCCAGTAGTGTAGCCTCCGGCTGTGGGACTCTGGGTCAACTATGGTCAAATAATTAAAAATAAAAAATAAAAATAAAAAACTCACTGTAGGCCTTTATTCATAAATGAATCATGACTCCAGCTAGTTTATATCTCTTTGAATTACTGATATTTCTAAAAGATAACATTTCTAAATTCTCAAGGAGAAATGACATACATAATTATGAAGCCAGGCAACATAACCTTGCACAGATACCAAAATGCAGGCTAACAAAGACAATGAAGTTTTGTGAAATTATGGCCTTAAAAGTCTATAATAAATTTCCAATAGATGTATTTGAAATTGACAGAACTATTTTATAAAGAGAGTTAGAAATTGGCTGCTCAGTAAAGCTTTTTTATGACTTGAACGATTTTTTTATGTTCGACACAGTAAGTATCTGAATATGGTATTGTTTATATCCATTTTATTCTAGACTTAGTCTATGACATTACAATGCTCTACAGACTGCAAAATAATAATAATAATAATAATAATAATAATAATAAAAGAGCGCGGATTTAAAATCCGTGAGCGGTGATATAAACAACGTAGAGAGGATGACAAGGGAATCATTGAACGTAATCATGATTATGATTGCGCCTTCTCTCTCTTTCTCTCTCCATCTCTCTCTGTGTTCGTCTACAGCACCTCTGCAAACATCGACCCGCTCAGCTCCACGATTGAAAAATGAATTAAGCTAACCTCACCTGAACACTCTTTGTTCGCATCAACTTAATGCGGTTCGTTTGCGCATACTCCCGAAACTAGACTATGACGTTCATTTATAAACTGAAACATAAATTTCATGTTCATGCTAAAACAGCTGTGTGAGACAGGCCGTATGACTCATACGGGCTGACACCCGACTCTTCACAGCGTTGCAAATTTTAAAACCAGTTTAATTTTTAACTAACAGGTGGTAACGATGTTTCTACGTGACAAATGTTTGGCAAATATGTATAAAGTATACATCGCCGGAGTTATTTAGTGCAGGCCTATGAAATTAAATTTGAATGCATATCTCCATCTATTAAATAAAATACATAATTTACAAGTTACTGTTAAGAGTAACAGATTCCCCTAATTTGTTAAAGGAATACGTTCAGACTTATATGTCATATTTTAGTTTATATTTTCTATAGTCAGGGATTTATAATAAAGGATGAATACAAATAAATACGCATATTCACCAAAGTAAGGAATTTATATTTTAAGGGAACTAGTTACTCTGAGATGGTAAAAATCATATTTTATTTGTTTTCTGTTTCTTGTATTTAGCAGAAACAAATTCCCTGAATATTCCCGAACAAGAATATTATACAGGGTGTTAATAAATAACACCGAAATATTTTACCTGTATATAGAGGGGACTTAAACAAGCAACTTTTATTAGGAGATTTTTTCTCTATGACGTAAAATGTGTATGCTACAGGGCATTAAAGTCATTATAATCTGATGCTCAAATAAACAATTACGCGAAATAGGGTTAAAATGTTCATTAAATTGACTTCATGCCTTCCTAGTGATCAATAAAAACCTGACTCTTAATCATTCGTCAACAGCTATATCATAATTTAGTGTTTCTATAATCTGCAAAATTTACAGACTAATCACATGACTGGTCGCCACTGCATCAGTCTTTTTTTTTTATTCATAACTACTGACTACAGTGTTAAGAACGAAGCTCCTTTGTTTTGCATTTTTTTTCTAATGTTAGAAGTCAGTGGCGGCTGTGCCTTGGGAGATTTTATGCTGTAACAGGAAAAATTGAATCCATAGAGCAAAAATCTCCTAATAAAAGTTGATTGCCTATGTCCCCTCTATACTCAGGTAAAATATTTCGGTGTTATTCATTAACACCCTGTATAACTGTAGAGTGTTATGCAATATTTTCCTCACTTAAAAATACATTTAAATTCAATTTGCATCCCTTAAAAATCAGAGAAAACATTTCAATTGATCGACACGAACCGCAACCCCCCACACATAAGAAGCTGCCCAGTCAAGTACAAAAGAAGATGGAACCAAGAGTCGACAATGCGAGAGGAAGCAAGGGCAGAGAATGAAGATTTTTCACTATGCTATTGTGTGACGGATTTTATACACATGTTATATTTTGTTACGCTGATCGAATGGATGTACATTCATAATTCTGCTACAGGAGTTAGTTAAGCATACGGAAAACATACAGGGAAAGTTTTATGAGTCTGTTTAAAATAGTTTAGAAGATCAGGGTACTTTCAAATCTTTTTAGATGCTTTCCTTCTTTACTTTATGTACGTACGTACGTATGTATGTATGTATGTATGTATGTATGTATGTATGTATGTATGTATGTATGTATATATGTATATATGTATGTACGTATGTATGCATATAAGCTATACATGTATATATAGAAGAACTCCAATTTCCCTAAGTCCAACTATCCGGATCGCTTTTAGGCCGTATTCAATTTGGTTTTTGCAGCAGCGACTATTGGGATCCCCTTTCATTCAGGGACGATTATTTGCGAAAAAGCAAACAAAACTTTTAGCCGACAAAATCGACTGTTACCAAAACAATTGAGTCTGACCTATATATATTTATTTATTTTAATATACTAAGTTAGTTGAGGCGGTGCGCTACAAACCGGAAGGTCGCGGGTTCAAATCCCGATGAGGTCGTTGAGATTTTTCAATGGACCTAATCCTTCTGGTGGCACTATGGCCCTGCGATCGACTCAGCCTCTAACAGGAATGAGTACCAGGAGCAATCCTGGGGATTAAGGCGGCCGGTGCGTAAGGCTGACAACCTTACCACCTTCATGTGCCGAATGTCCAAAATCTTGGAGCCTCAACCTCCTGGAACCCTCTGGGCCTCCATGGCCTGTATAGGGAATACTTTATTTTTTACTAAATAAAGATATATATATATATATATATATATATATCATTTTAACTAACGAATAAGCAATATAATACTGAACGTAACCAGATTAATATGTGGAAATTTGATATCAATACACTTTATAGTTTATTACTAGTAGGCCTAACCACTTCAAGTAGGCACTGCCCAGATACAGAACGGCCAGAGGACCTTGTTCCCTTAAATAACTACTTCAGGAAATGTAAATACTGACAATTATAATAGCAAAGCATCAGTGTCTTAAATATGAGAGGTTTTCTCTGTATTAATTACAAACACCATGCGTCTGTGAACTTTCTACTCTATACAACGAGCCGGAAACTTACAGATGAACGCCGTTTCTGCAAAGCCTCGATTCAAACTCACTTTAACCAGACCTAATTTTTGTTCTTTCATTCACTACACAGGCTACGAAAAGATAGCCGTACCGAAAACCAGGTACAGCGTGAAAGGACGGTAATTTTGCCAAGTAATACCAACATGTCAGTGTATCGAAGGACAATACGCTTCGTTTCTGACGCCTTAAACTACGTTCGAACACGTGAATAATAAGTTAATATACGTTTTAATTTTTGAAAATTACGTAACTTAACTTAGGATACTCCATAGGCCTAACAGAAGTAGCTGAAAGCAGTACGTTTGTAAGGATTCTTTAGAGTTTCAGCAAGAAATAGTTTTCTTTGAAATGTTTGTAATGAATTAGACCTCGTTAATTGCTAGAAATAAACACTGTACACAATCCAATAACTCAGAAAGTTTGACATTATTAAAAAACATAAAAAACAGAATGATTAAAAAACAACCGGGGGCTCGTGGTATTGAGAGTAAAAAAAACTAAAAGTGTTTCCATGCAGAATGACAGGTTCATCAGAAATAATGTTGTTTGTTATTGCAGAATGGACTGTTCTATTCACAGAATGGACTATAAAGGCGAAATTATTGCTGTAAATGATACTTTTATGCGGCTTTTGGAAACGGGGGAGGGATCTAATAAAATGACAGTGTCTACATGCTTATCTATTTTAAATCCTCAATAGAGGCCGGTACAACATCGTGTTTATAACATTTCAAACAACAGCGCACGAACCGTGGCGAATAAGCTAGGAATGAACCGAATTTATGGTAACGGTTTGATTGTTCGTTAACACGAATATCCAACTCAAGTCAACCATATAAAATTAGTATGATTTTTGTAACGTGTCTATGAGTACTCTACTCTCCAGAATAATTACCGTATATTTCCGCAGATAAGACGATAGTTGAATCACAAAAAAAAGGCCCCGAAAATCCGGGGTCGTCTATAGGATACAAAAAAAATCGGGTGCGTGGAAACCCACGCGACAGAAGTGAAACTTGGATTTTTTAATTTTTAGATTTTTTCAATTTTGATTATTGGATTTTTTCAATTTTGGATTTTTGGATTTTTGGATTATTAATTTTGGGTTTATGGACTTCTTTAATTTTGGATTTTTAATTTGTTTAATTTTGGATCTTTGAATTTTGGATTTTTTAAAATTTCATTGAGTTGATTGTTTTCTGTGCAGTCCGTCACAGTCCCCGTCAACTTTGGGTTAGCTCTCGATTTACTCACTTCAAAAAGAACTTCTGTTGTAAAACTGCTACAAGAAAGTTTCCCTCTGTAGTCAATGCTAACTGAGTTATGAAGGGCACTGATACAAAGGTAATGCCATTGGGTATCGAAGTAAGTCATATCACTTTAACGTGAAAGTTGCTATTATTCGCAACAGGCTAGGGTATGACCGCCTGCGAAGTCTTGGTTAGAGCACACGCAATACACCTGTGCTGGAGTAGTTGCCGCTCTGTAGCAGACAGGGGGTCTCGGCCGCCGTACAAGCGTTAATAGAATAAGGAAGGGGAAACGGAATAGACTATCTTTATAATGTTAAACACAATGTAGGCCTACATTTTCTCGTCGGCCTGGGTGGCGTATTTAATATCGCTGGGTTTGATCCTGGCCTAGGTCGATGTCGTTTATGTGTGTGCATAAATGTGACAGTAGATTTACTGGTATGTAAAATAACTCCTGCGGGACAAAATTTCGGCACATTGACGACGGTCACAGGTTACATAACCGTCGTTAAATTACCATATACAACCACCTACCTTTTCTCAAAATCTACTGTTAAGCTAGAGACTAGCTCAAGATACCCATCCTGTATTAGTAGGCCTACTGAAAAAATGATCTTTCATAATTTTTTTCACTGAAATGTGATTTTTTTATTTAAAAAAAATAATAACTAGATTTTGAAGTACATTATGACCTGAAAATATTTTAGAGATTAACCGATTCAATTTTTTTTTCAGTGTATGTAAAACATCTAAATAAACAAATGATAAAAATTTCAAGATTGTAGGTGAGAAAATGTACCTCTTACATACAAAAAGTAAACTTTAATGTAAGTTTAACCTCTGCTGAGGTCATGATGGCCCTCATAGAGCTTGACGGGGCAAATCAAAGTAAACAAAAGAAGTAAGAAGTAATGAAGTAAAGAAGTAAAGAAGCGTTTTACTGATATTATGAGTTTTCTGTTTTCTTGAATAAATTTTCAAAGAAGTATCTCGTGTGGGTATTTTTTGAAAAAGCACTCAATGAGCACTATTAATAACGCGAATTTCTAGATAGAACCATAAACGCCATAGACTAATCCATTAAATAAAACCTATTTTTGGTATTTTAGATTTATTTTTCTTTATATATCGGTGTGAATCACACGGCTCACGCACAATGCGCGTATCGTTCTATTCCATTATGTTGGGACTGTGCTCAGTGACGCCATTTTTAAAAAATCGAGGAAGCTTCATTCCGGCAGGGGTAGCATACACCTTTTAATTAATTATTGTACTTATTTTGCCCTAACTTCTAATATCCACTCTATGGATTGTAATAGTGCGATGGCTGGAACCATTTTTGCCTCATAACTCGCGATCAACCAGAAAACTGAAACAAAAACGAAACTTTTTAAAGTTGTTTCGTTAACGTAAATTCATAGGCCGTTCACCGTTGATAGTTTGGGGGTCATCTTATAGGACAAATATATGCTATAACTATAAAACTTTGACGAAAATTTATATGTCTTATCTGCGGAAATATTTAAGGTAGCTGCGTTAAAAACAATTCAGGAACTTTCCCTCCCCCCCCCCCCATATTTTAGGAATAAACAAAATTGATCGTTAAGTTGTCAGTGACCAGACAGCATTTTAAACATTCTTCACTCTTAACTATATTGTAGGCATGCTCTTATTCCATTTTACATTTTTTTTCCCTTATATTTGAAATGTATACGGTACCAAACTATGTAACTTCTACTTCTCCTACAGTTCCAAGCCTAAACAGACCACCTAAAACGCAATATTTTCGTTCCGATATGCTAGATCTCCACTTGTGATTATGCTTTTGAGCGCTAGGCTATATCTGCGATAGAATGCCTGATTTGAAACATTTTCGGTAATATAAGCATTCGAGCCTCAGCTAGTACTCAAAGCACATCCACAGCATATTTGTATTTTTGAAAATTGTAAGAATTGTGATAAAAGTATTTTGCTTACCGAAGAGGCTGGCGGCGTCCAACAGGCTGGCGGCGTCCGGCTGTCCGCCCCCGCCTTTCTCGCCCCGGTCCGCCGTCTCCCCGTTCTCCTTATCCATGGCTGCTACGGGGCGCCACCACCTGCCAAAAAACACGCTATCATCAGCGACAAGTGCTTGCATTTGTCACAAGCATGCAGCGTGACTACACTTCCAGACACCCTATGTCACTATCACACTTTCCAGGTCAACACTGCTTCCACAAGCAGTACAATACATCTCACAAAAGTACCAAGAAAATGGACTAGGGTTGAGCATCGTTGCTGGCCGATGTTTTCAAAACGTCGATGATCGATGCATTCTACAACCGATGTTTCTCCCCGACACCAATGTCTCTTATAGGCTAATAAAAATAAGATTAATAGGCCTACCTTGGTTCTAAGATATAATTTTATTTACAGGAGCCTAATTACCCAAAACATAGATAGTTTTCATGGAAATATTTCAGTTTATTTATGAACCTTGCCTAATTTTCTGAAACCATTACAGTTTTTAAAATATACATCGATGGTTTCCGTCAAAATACATCGATGTTTTCAGGTCGATATTATCGTCACATCGATGGTTACCTCCAATTTGAACATCGATGTTTTAACTATCGATGCTCATCCCAAAAATGGACTAGACATTCAATTTCATTATTTAAAAAAATCCGAACTGATATTATCAACGGAAATAGGCCTACCACCCAAACTAATCAAGTAGTAATCTGATAATCATGAATACGTTATTTTATCATACCTATCATTATCATTATCAAAATACAAACTACAATACATAAAGGGCGAAGGGGATGATATAATATTGCTATTAATATAGTATTGCCACAGTATAGTATAACAGTAGCGAAGCTCTAATGAAAGGAAAATGCATCCTTTTGACAGATCGTGCGACACTAGCACCCCAAGCGGTCAGCAAGACGGAACTAGCAAACAGCCATTTCCAGCATTGAAAAGATACGAATATATGGCTGTATTTCTTCTTATTTTTAAAATTACCAGAACGAGATTATTACCGGAAAGGCATACTGGTGAACTCACCAAATCATAGACTTTATGGTAATGTAAAGAAGTTGTAGTTTCAAGATCGATGACATTGTATATCTTATAAAGTATCAGACCGGTTTCCGTCCACCATATAAGCTACATCCCTACATCTTCAAGAATTTAATTGACCTACTACTAACATATACTGTACTTACACTGAAAATTCTGACAAATAAGAAAACTTAATAATTTCAATAAGCATGTAGTAGTACTAGTTCAGAAATTAGGGGGGAAAGTAAAGTTCTATAGGCATATAGCACGATAGGCCTATGGTCAGTATCAGATGCAATAGCAAAACACTTTTGTCTTTTTCTTAATTTTGTTAAACACGATAAATTATTAAAAAGTAAAGGATTAAACACGTTATCTGTATTCTCGACAGTTTAATTTTGTTAAATTCAATTATATAGGCCTAACATAACCTCGTGTTAAAACATTTTCAAAATTAGTAGGGTCAGGTGGGGTATTTGTAAAGAGGCCTATATATTTAGAAACCTTTGCATCGTTAGGATTTTCATTTATGATATACATATAAAAATAATTAATTGTATATAGCATTTACAAGCCATTTTCTGCTCCTAAAATTAAAAGAAATAGGAGTAAATGCACTAGTATGGATGCAAGCATGATAATCACAAATTTGCAATTTAATTTCACAAATAACTGTTTTTGCTTACCTCTCAGGATCTTTAGGGAACCTGAAGAAAGACAAATCGGGAGAATTCCTTTGGCTGTTGGTGCAATTTTTAGCACCACAAGCATTTCCATAAAATATTGTTGACATTTTACATAAGCAACAATGCATGCATATTGTGTGGATCTTGCTCACCGCTACGAGCGCTGCCGTCGCGCCGGTTGAAAAAAACTGTATGGAGCTTCGCTACTGTTATACTATACTGTGGTATTGCTATGGCAATAGTATAATGACGGGATATTTTATACATTATTTCGCATAATTCCGTTTGCGATATTTTTCAGTCTTATTTTCTGCGGCTAATTTACTGTTTTAGCAAAGAAAGTTCTACGATTACCAAACATAATATAATAATTACCACCACATAACATAACACTTTTAAATATCTAGACACATCAATAGGTTTGTAATTAACACACAATTCCAATGACTGTGCTGTTGTAAAATGACACATTTTGAACTGGATGAATTCTCTATTCTGCGAAGCGGTGGTGTCCACCTGGGTGTTAGTTCATCCTACATTTTTATGTCTTCTATTCCATTAGAATCGTGGATACCAATCACGTCAAGCCCTTAGTGGCTTTAGCCTATTCCTATTAGGTCTATGTATTGCTTTAGTTATTAGTGTTTATAGCCTGAGTTAATTAATTATGTATCGATAGCTTCTCTAATTTGTCAAAGTCCCTCGTTTATTTCCAAAGCTACCTGTGAAAAATGCCAACAATACACTGTTGTCATGAGAACTGCACAATTATTTTATTCGGATTCTGTGTAAAAATAGTATATTGCGATACAAGTGCCGTAAGCGATCCATACGGATCGAGGAAAAAGTATGAAAAAACGAGGCGCTCGCACCGAGTTTTTTCAATTTTCTGAGATCCGTTATGCGCTTACGGCACGAGTATTGCATGCTATTTTTTGCACGATGATTATTTATATCAATTTATTAAAATTAATTGAGATATTACCTGAAAATATTATGTATATACATTATTGAAGATAGATGTTTATTTCAGAAAGTGATTCCCACTACTTGTTGTTGTTTATGGGAACCGAATATTTGTCCTGGAGGGCCTTGTCCATAAAGGCTTGTATTATGAGGTGTGGCGTAAGTAAATTCTTTCTGCACGGAAACTCTTACCGCACATAGCAACAAGATTTCGTGTAGGAATGTCAACTTACGATCCAAGGCAACAACATTCGTAAGTATATACCACTAATTAGTTAAGTCGTGCAAAAAGGTATTAAGAATCCTCAAAAACATTTGATTTTTGGCATTTAAATTTAAAAAAAATCAAAATCCTATGTCACTGTGCATGAAACAAAGGTACTGTCAAAATTCCAAGTCTCTACCTATTATAGTTTAGGCTCTACGTTGATTCCCTGTCTGTCAGTCAGTCATTCATTCATTCATTCATTCATTCAGTCAATCATTCAGTCAGTCAGTCAGGACAAAGCCTCTTTTATATATATATATATATATATATATATATATATATATATATAGAGAGAGAGAGAGAGAGAGTGAGCGGGGGAGGGGGGGTTGTAAATTACCAAAGAATACAAAAACCAGTCCTGCATTTATGAGAAGTAGATGATTAACGGACTGGGAAAATAATCATTTTTACCATTAAGAGAATTTTACCAATGTAGCAGTAAAATTTGAAAACCGACGTGTAAACAACGAGACAACACTAAGGGTGGCGTGCACCAACCAGGAGTAAACTAAACTAAAGTAGTAAGCCTAAGAAGGAAACCTGAAGTAAACAAAAAACCAGTACATCTGCCTCACTCTGGCACATTACTCCTATGACTTAAGAGTGGTTAAACACATAAAATCTCATTTTATGACCAAAATTGCTAAATCAACATTTTTGTCATCCTCTAAACTGTTTATTTGAAACACGTTGTATAAGAAATGTAAGTAAATTATTTTAACTTGATTTTGAAGTACAGTGAACGCAGCTTAATGTAATCGCGGATAATATTATCAATCGGGTAATGTTATCACATTTTTGAAGTCCCGTACGGATACTGATACATTGAAAAAATGTTGTTTACTGTGATCAAAGATTCGGTTTATGTTATCACATTTTCCCCTTACGGCTTTATTTCCAAGTAGGCTACTGTACTGGCACGTCATTCAAAATTTTGGTTTTTTGGGTTTCGCTTCTAATTCACCAGTAGCCTACTGTGTTGTACTGGAAGTAGCAATACAGTTCCCAGCTCACAGGATGACCAGTTTGAGGGGGTGGCTTTCCCTAACTTTCTCTTTTAAGTAAGAAAACATGTTTCATCCCTCAGTTAAGCCGCAGCTTTTGTTTTTATGAAGATAATGATGTTGACATACAGTGATTGCTTGTGTAAACACTATGAGTGCTTCCAAAAACACTCGTAACTCGTAACTGAGTGTGAAGTACTGGATAATGGATTCCTAAATAAATATATAAACAAATAAAAACTTTCTTAGTGATTGAAAAAATTGTTGCTTGCAGCCTATAAGTGGTTCAATGATTCACAGTTACGTATTATTTTCTGAATAAATAGCTTTTAATTCTGTTTTGTAGTGAATTATCTTATATATGAATAAATAACTTCCAATTAATTATTTCAGTTACTAGTTATCAGTCTGTTAATATTATCAGATTAACTGCATCCCGAAGTAATCACTATATATATATATATATATTTGTATTTATAACCTAAAACTTCCCCATCTTCATCGTACTCTAGCTTATGAAATTAAGTTTTCTGCTTCTTCCAAGCATCTCTCTTGCTACGTTATGGTTTAAGAATGCTACGGTTCGGACACAGGCGTGGTCGATTAGCATGAAATGAATATCTGGACTTGGACTCTCCCCGGATATCCTGGGAAGTCTCCACTCCACATTTACATGAGTAATAATTCCCTAGCCAAACACGGAGTCAAGTGTATTAAGTCAAGTGACTGAGTTGCCAAAGACTATCAGCGTCAGATTCAGCAGAATTCTGACCCCCTCAGCTGGTAATAAACAGGGCCCGGATTTTGATGACATGTCATCTTTTAACTAGAATTTTTCATAGACGTTGCCCAGTAGTGCCGATATTCTGATCATGACTCCTAGATTATAAAAATGGTAGCTTTTAGAGTAATTTTTGCTCATTCTTCCCAGTTTTTTATTTTTAAATAATTTTTAGAATCAAATGTTATTGTGTGGTCTTTTTTGGTCATTTTCCGGTCCCTTTTTTTATATTTCATATCTTTAGGTATTTTTAAAAGATGGAAGGAGGAAAGTTGGAAGACAGAAGTTAAGATGGTTGGATAGAATTGAACAAGATTTGAGATAGATGAAGATTAAGAGACGGAGACAGAAGGCCGAGAATAGAGAGGAATGGACAGTTATTATGAAGGAGGCTAAGGTTCTTATTGTAGAGGACCGTAGCGCTAAAGGAAGAAGATGGTATTTTTTATAAAGTCATTATTTTCTTATTTTGTGTTGTTACTCGCATTAAAGGCCTACTGAGTTTTTGTGCATTTACTTACATTGAATATTATCGGAACTCTAAATAAGCATAAATAAATAGATCTTCTTATAATTTTAATTTGGATAGAGAAAAGCTGTGTTTGCTAACCGTATGTACCAACTAACTAATTATAAGCCTGTATAATTGGGTAAACAACATATAATAATGCGGGAATGAACATAAATCTGATGAATAAACTAGTTTTCATACAATTTTTTGGCTTTTTAAAAAAAATTTGGGTCTCTTTTTGAATTTTTGCAAGTCATTTTATAGCTAATTTTTTAAGTAACTTATTTTTAGGTCATCAAAATCCGGGTCCTCCTAATAAATAATTTTCACCCATGCTCTCAGACATCAGCACAACGAAGAAACTGTTTTGAATGCTACCTGAAACTGGATTTTTCATTTTCCCTTTCGTTCGCGAGTTATGAGCTAAAAACTGGACAAAAACGTGTTTTTTTAGCGCTTACCGGCGCACAGCTGATCACGTATATAGACCTAATTATTGAGCGCTTCGATTTTATTAGCCATCTCTGCTTTATTCGTTTGTTTATAACATTATTGAATAGACCAGGTTGCGAGATGCAAAGGATTTCCTGGTTTTGTGCGATGAATGATAAAATAAATTACCATTCAGCCACTGTAGCTAACATCTTAGCGTTATTACAACTTTGTCCACAAATGAACAGGATGATTTGCATTAGTAGGAAAATCAACCACACGGTCTCATTCCATAGACCAAAATGTTCCTCAGAATTAGTTCACTTATAAGACGGATTTTTAAATTTTAATTAGCCTTTTAATTTGGCTATTTTTAAATATTATTTTCTTTCTTTCCTTCTTTACCTTAGTTTTACCTTACCCTTTTAGGTACATTTAAGCTACAAACGCCGCCAGGGACTTACAGGGCCGCGACGTGTCGGGAGGGGGATTATCTATGGATCACATACATACTTTTTTGACCAAACAAGGACATGAAGGGCCTCCCCGGATGAGTGATCAGCCCAATACAGGGGCCACCTCCGAGACAACACGAACATATAGGATGAGACATACATTCACACACACACTCATTCACTCTAAATACGGCGAGGATGGGATGAAGATGATAATGACGGCCAGATGATATCCGGGGACCACAAGGACCTAAAGTTACCCCTACGCCACAGCGGTAGACGTATATATATATTAGAATTACATTTAAAAAATGTTTTCTTGGAACATGCCACTAGATCAGAAAAAGTCATCATCATGACAAACAGTAGGCCCAACTCATACCTCGGATCCCAATCATTACTTCGGATATACCGTCCCCCATGAGTTTGAGTTTCGCTACGAGCATCAGCAAGTCTCAAAGACAATCGTGGACTCTATCTATGGATACCGTTCTTCGCCCATGGTCAACAGTAGTCTATATGGCGTTATTCGACAGTTTCAAATGCAAACAATCTATAGGCTACGTCTAATATGGCTTAGTTTTTGTTTTTAAATAATATAGGGTTTTTATATTGTTTCTACTATTATTTGTACCTATCATCAGCCAGATGTTCTAAATATTGAAAGTAACAATATAAAAACATACATTATTTTATGATTTCCCCTAGTACTTTTCGATCATATTTTGTATACATTTTAGTTTTAAGATAATTTTAGGTTAATATTACATTTCAATCGTGAGGTATAGGCCTATAATTATACATATAAAACTGGAAATTCCCCCGAACACAAGCCCCTGCTCTTTCGGGGTTTCCGGACCAAGATATGTATTATTTATGTATTTACGTAAATTTGAAAAAAATGAACTAATTCATGCTATTTATGAGAAAACGATGGCCAGTGTTACTAAATAGGTTTTAATTAATCTGTTGTTAAACGATTAAAAAACGAGCGGTGGAATTAATACACGCATACATAGCCGCCAGTAGGCCTACCTGCTAATGTTAAAAACCCATAAGTAAACCAACACTACTATCCTGAAGTTGCTGCTAGTGCCTACACAAAACTATGATCATAGCGTCACTATCAGAGTTCTGTTAATTTACATTGGTCAACACTACAACACAAAGGCAATCTCAGATTCATCAGAACTCCCCTCCAGGGTGTTTCTAGTGAACTCAAATGGGGGTTGTTCTGTGAAATTCGCCACCTTCAGATATTTAGGTTAAATAGAGTTATAAATAATCTGTATATATATAAAAGGCTTTGTCCTGACTGACTGACTGACTGAATGAATGACTGACTGACTGACTGACAGGAATCAACGTACAGCCTAAACTATAACAGGTAGAGACTTGGAATTTTGTCAGTACCTTCGTTTCATAATGTAGGTGCTCACTAAGAAAGGATTTTGAAAAATTCTGATTTTAACTGCCAAAAATTACATGTTTTTGAAAATACTTAACCCCTTTTTACACAGAATTATCCAAACAAATTCACAGAACATATTGTTGCCAGTTGTATCAGGTGGGTTTGGATTAAATGAAATGGATGTTTGACAAATTAGAGAAGGAATCATTATAATTCATATTATCTGTATTAATAAAAGGAATTGTTCTCCATGTCCAGCGAAATCTACTGAACGCAGAGATCTGAAATTTTAAACATAGGTGGGCTGAAGGGTCGGAAAATGCACCTCCAAGCCGGAATTTTAATTTTACTTTTCGTTCGTGAGTTATGAGTGAAAAACGGGCAAAAAACGTGCATTTTGTGCGTTTTCAAAACATAAGTTTTCAGTTATACATTTCAATGTCAAATCAATTACAGTTGGCTTTGGCTATTTTTGTCATAACTTGAAAATAAAACTTTCGCGATCGCTTGAATGTTGTAAGCCCTAAATATGGTCACACGTTGTTTTATTTGGACGAATCTCACTATACAGAGGTTTTCTGGGCCAAGAAACTCGAATCTGAGGTCGCTTTTACCAGACGATGCTATCTAATCGTGGTATGTAGTCCACGTGATTTATGTGTTAATAAATATAATGATTTTACTATTATGCTCTTAATTTTTAATTTTTTAAATAATTATCGCGGGCGAAGCCGCGGGCACATGCTAGTGTTCCTATAATAGCAGCAGAATTTCAAATCCTGGCAACATGGAATTAAGTCTTTGTAGTATTTGATAGTATGTTTAATTTGTATAATGTATTTATGTGCCACAAACATAAACTATGATGTTTGTCGCTAATAACCTTGCAAATATTCCACATCCACACAAGCTGATCAGACAGCTCATTTTCATCAATACGAGCACGTGTCCATGCATCACACCAGTTGTTAATGTGATGAACAAACAAGCGTTTAAATGTGTAAATGTCTGAGCTATCCATGTCGAAAAAGTGGGTAAAAAGTAATTTGCACAAAATGTGAAATGCAATTTAGGTTATCATCAGAGCCCGGATTCTGATGACCTAAAATTGTTTGAAAAAGACCTATAAAATGACCCTAAATTTTAAAGAAAACTATTTAATAATTAGCCTATAAATAATTATCTAAAACCTGATATTTTATTTACAAAAATTATTATTGTACACGCGTACATAATTGTAAAAACTGTAAATGCAGAAAGGATGTTGTAGGCCTAAAAGCTTTGTTCTTTGTTCTTCACGGAAGCACGTGAGAAGAAAAGTAAGAAAATTGTTTTAAAGTAGATCCTACAAAAACGTTGCAATAATTTAACCTAGTAATTTATTTAGATATATAAGAATATACTAAACGTAAATGCATGAAAATGACTAAATAATGACTTAAAAATGAAACAAATGCCCTAAAAATATAAAATTGCATAAAATGACAAAAAAATTACCTAATAAAATTGCATTTCTATATTCTAGAGGCCATGATTAGGATTTAACTACAAGTTGGCAATGTCTATGCAGCATCAATAAAAAGATGAGATGTCATCAGAATCCGAGCCCTGGTTTATCATAAGTTAATCATACCTAAAGGGCCCCCTAAACGATCATTAATATTGTCAATATTCTCTTCAATATTGACACTCTATATTGAAGCCTGCATCAATATTCTTCAAAACGCATCAAAATTTTCGCCAAATTTATTGGGGCAAAATATTTGTACTGCATGATTGAGGCTGTTTCAGCATTTTTTTAAAATAATTTGTTTAATGTATTCCAGTTCGGATTTGGAGTTTATAGCATCGACTCTTACACTGAGCGAAAAAGAAAAAATCAAAAAGAGAAATAGACGCTGGTCCAAAGAGTGGTACAAAGTGAGTACTGCTTTACACATGAACATTTGCTTAATTTTTTGCGTTCTACAGAACCGGATTGCTACAAAAAATCACTTCGCAGTCTCAAAAACAACTGATATTGAAGGAAATATTTACAATACACCTCCTAGACGTTCAAACGGTCTTCAATATTGACAGAAAATATAATTTTCTATCAATATCCATGAATATTGATAGGATCCTAGACGATCTATATTTCCATCAATATGGTCATCCGTCAATATTGAAGGGAATATTGACAATATTATTGATCATCTAGGGGCTACTTAAAGAATTTGAACGTCATTGTGTATTTTCTGTAATAGGCCTAATCAAAGATTTCGGCACAATACGGCTACTCAGCACCTTTGGACGAAAAAATTGCCACACAGCGTGATTTTTAGTAGAATATCTATAAAACAATATCAATTTAAGTGTTTTATTAGTTTAAACAGTTAAAGCTAAAAGTGTACTAACCTTACCTAACATTGCCTGAATTAATATGATTTTAAATGTTACGGCACAATAACAGTGGAAACCCAACCACAAAATCACTCAATTAGTGTGCATCACAATACTGTACATAGACGTAGACTTTAGTCTTTCAGAGAGGTCGACAATAAATTAAGGGCAATCATTGGAGAGAAATTCCACCTATCGCCACGAGTTGAACTTTTGTTTGTTCAGTTGAATTTGAATTTTCTTTATTAGTCATTTGTCAACACAAGTTGAAATAGACAATAGTCATAAAAAACAAATACATTAAAAACATATTAAAATTAACATAGATTGAAGTCATTAACATAATATATAAGTTACACTTTTCAATTAAAATATTATGAAGGTATTTCCTCAAAGACATGAATTGGTAAATTTCTCACTGTAAGGGGTAGCATATTGTACAACTTCATACCTGTATATTTAAAACTATTTTAACTCATGTATAATCTGGTGTAGTCCATGTTTAAATAATTTCTATTTCTAGTTTCAAACCCGTGAATAGCTGTTCAGAGTGGTAAAGTGTTTGTCTGTTTTTTTTATTTTTTATTTATTTTTATTGAAAGGAGGCATTCTTTAATATAGAGTGAGGGTACAGTTAAGATTTTTTAGCTCTTTAAAAATTGGTCTACATGATTCATGGCGTACAATTCCCGTAATTACTCTTATTGCTTTTTTTCTGCCACTTGAACACTGTTTGGGCGCCAGAAGAATTTTCCCATAATAAAACCATCAGCACGAAACTCGAAGTCGCGGGTTCGAATCCCGGTGTCAGAAGATGTTTTTCTCATAAAATACTATCATGTAGGCCTAATGTTCAGCAGAAACAACCAGAAGATATTGAGAAATCTGACCGGGTTTGAACCTGTGACCCTTGACCGAGAATCCAGTACACAACGAAGTGAGTTTAACAAGATTTTTAAGATTATAGGCGTCTAAATTAATCCTGTTAAACTATCCTGAGTTACATGAGTTTGAAATAAAAAACAGACACTTTAAACATCAGTTACTGGAATAATTAACCGTTCCAGCCACTGGAACGAGTGCGGATACGAAAGAAAGTTTGAATACGACTCCGGCTCTCAACCACAGTTTGTCGTTTTCCTATGTTCTATTTCTGTTAGCACCGTGAAATTAATCGTGATGAATAGGCTAAGCAAAGGTAAAACTATGTTCAATGCGGAGCGCCGCATCTGTGCGCTTTATTTAGCATGTGAAACGATTACCAAGTGGACACGCCGCAGGAAATGTCTGAACTCACTATAAATAAAATCAGGTAAACTGATATAACAAAGTGCCAGTATGCTTTTTAAATCAGTTATAATTGCAGTTATTTCACAATAATGTACCTTCTGTTTATACAAATAAAATATAGGATTTGTATTGTATATTTGTATTCTATTTGGTATAATTATAACAGTATTCATGTAGGGCTTACGGAAGAACAAAGGTCTAAAGTTTGATTCTTAACCTTAATTCATATTGGTATACACTGATATAATAAATTCTTAAAATATGTAAACATTTTACAAAATGCATTGACAATGAAATAGAACAGTAAACCAATAAGAAGAGGATAGTTCCACCTAGCGGAATGAAGTTTTGTTCTGAGTATAGGCTTATGCAATTTTAACGCAACGCAATAACTTTAAAGATAGTTTCTGTTCGTGAAATAACATTTATAGGCTAATGTTATCATTCTTTAGGATTGATGTTGTAGGTCAATGAAAGACAATGAATTCCGAGTTTTTTTTTTTTTTAAGAAAAATATAATACTTATTTAAGCACATTGACAAAAGTAGAACACAAGAATGGAATAGACTCAATTTAACATAACTTATAATAATAAAAAAAAAAAATTGGGTTTAGGGTGGATTCGAACGTGACATCTCTTGATCCACAAGACAATCGCCTTACCCCAAGACCAAACCACACTACGAATGAACAGTGTCCAATACTAGGGAATACTATCTTGTCGTAAGTTCACAGAAAAGAAAAATCTTCGTATTTCGAAATTAGGCTATATTTCGTGCCTGCTAGATTTCTTATGTTACAATATTGAATTATTTAATTAATTAGTACTATAATATTTGCGATATCTGAGTGATAAATTAGGATGAGGCCATTTGTTGAAGCAGCGTTACCAACCTACCAATTCTCAAATTTTAATGTTTTTATTTATCAAGAGGTCAGGAATTATTAATCTGACATAGGCTGAAGTAAAATTCAATGCTTTAATTCAATTGTAATCAATT